>CAEFZP010001768.1:0-67500 GCA_903064625.1 Mallotus villosus
TATCACCACCTCTAGGGGCCTGGCAGAAACCATCTGACAGAAGTTCAGTGATTTTCGTCCAATTATGGACTACAAGACTCTTGATGCCCACTAATACCTTTTAAAATGATTCCAGCGTTTGTGCACATTCTTTGGAAGGTCTCTTCCTTGTTGTCTTGAAAGTCAACACACCTCGCCAACTGTTCCTGACCATAACGAGAAATCATTTCACTTCTCTTTTGGTTCTTTTTATTTGTCTGGTGACTGCATCGATAAAATATTTCTGTTCAGCAATTACCCCATGCCAAGAAATATATAACAGTGAAGTAAAGGGATAGAGGACTGCTTTCATGAGAAATAAAAAAGACTTGTATTGATTTCCCAAAGAATGTATCAAATCAAACAGGCAGGCACACTCACACATAAAGGAGTTTCAGGTTCAAATAAAAAGGGATATGTTTTTCCACGTCACGTCTCATTTGCTTGTTCAACAATCAAAACCCGATTTGGCCCAATAATTGCCTCCAGCCTTGAGAGAAGGAGAAAGGGAGAGCTGAATTGATTTACACAACCGAATATCTATAATCATTCGACGATCGCTATTATGCCAAAACGGAAGGCGAGGATTCAATGACATTGCCCCTTGCATAGCATCCTTCCTCTGAATAACGTGTCTGCAGACTAACTAGGAACACAATCGAAACCTCTTCCTAATGACATGAATACTCACTCCTAAACCCATAGTTATCGCCTGCTTTGTTGTGGTTGCTAAGATTTCAAAGTTCAAAGCCACAGCCGTATATATTCTTCATCTACATTTAGTCATTTAGCAGACGCTCTTATCCAGAGCGACTTACAGTAAGTACAGGGACATTCCCCCCCCCCGAGGGAAGTAGGGTGAAGTGCCCAAGGACACGTCATTGGCAACCTTCAGATTACTAGCCCGATTCCCTAACCGCTCAGCCACCTGACTGATTGAGGTGGATATACGTCCCCTGTGTTGACCCAGTCACACACAGAGGTCCAGGGACTGGACTAAACAAGTCAACATGAGTCAGCATTTGGACTTTTCGACAAAGGTTGCTCAGAATTCATACGTAGAGTACATACTGATCTATACACAGTGTAATGGTTGTGGTATGTGTATAGTTATGACTCGGGTCATTGTGACCCTTCAGTCATTGTGACCCCCCCACGTGTTGTGACAACAGCAGGATGATGGGTCGTTGTGAACCTTCGGGTCATTGTGACCTCATAAGGCAGCACAAGGGTTAAGTCGCGTGGGATCTTTCTGCACTGAGGAGACTCTCTCTGGACAGTGGACCATGTGGATCATGCTAAAGAGTACTTTGTTTCACGTTGTTTATCGATAATATCAACACATTTCATGATTTAGACAGTGGATCCGACAGAAAAGCAAATGTTTAAAGATGGTTTGTTAGATTCGTTTTTTATTATTATTGAAGAAAAGCCCATTTTTTTTACATTTGTTTTACTAAATAACTTACGTGAGGCCAACACGTCATGTTACTCTTAGTCATCTAACTCTAAGTCAAGATCATTGGGAGGTGTTGCTGATGTGTGTAAAGGGTAGGTCATAATTTTTATAAACTTTAAGCACGTTAAAATAGGGTAACTGATTTTGAATATCGTGTGGTATGAATAAATATTGTGCTAGCAAAGACTGGACAATTAAATTATAAAATGTGTGGGAGTAATTGAACGATTGTGGGAAAATATCATGGAAAATATTAGCGAAATGGAAAATATTACAGGTAGTTGGAATCAGAGAGATATTGTAATAATATAATGCATTCTGCACTTGTGATGACAAAACTTCCAGAAAAACATGAACCCCTCACCCCGCACCCCCCACACACTCGCTCTCGCTTTCTCTCTCTCTCTCTCTCTCTCTCTCTTTTGCTCTCTCTCTTACACACACAACGTGCAATGAGAACTGTTTCCCTAATGAGTTGGTTTGGCTGGACTTGTGTTGCGGGCATGAGTGCACTCTGGGAGGTCATCCCAACCCAGCCCTGCAGAGCCGCCAAGATTCACAGTCTCCAAGGTTGAGGTTCTTCAGTTTGGGAGCACCACGGGACGGCACAGGGTGGGGCCCGGTCTGGGGCCGGTCTGGGGCTGGTCTGGGGCTGGTCTGGGGCTGGTCTGGGGCCGGTCTGGGGCCGGTCTGGGTCCGGTCTGGGTCTGGTCTGGGGCTGGTCTGGGGCCGGTATGAGGCTGGTCTGGAGCCGGTATGGGACCGGTCTGGGGCCGGTCTGGTCTGGAGCCGGTCTGGGGCTAGTCTGGGGCCGGTCTGGGGCTGGTATGGGGCCGGTCTGGGGCTGGTCTGGAGCCGGTCTGGGGCTGGTCTGGGGGCCGGTCTGGGGCCGGTCTGGGGCTGGTCTGGGGCCGGTATAGGGCCGGTCTGGTCTGGGGCTAGTCTGGGGCTGGTCTGGAGCCGGTCTGGGGCCAGTCTGGTCTGGGGCTAGTCTGGGGCCGGTCTGGAGCTAGTCTCGGGCTGGTCTGGGGCATAACCAGAGGTCACCCTCAAATCCCCCCCCCCACACACACACCTCCCCACTTACCCCGCCTCCCGTTCTCTGCTCATAATCAAAGGCTACAGTGGAGTGGGACAGAGAGTGAAAGAGTGTGATTAAAAGAAAGGGGAGAGAACGTGTTTGTATAATAAAGTGAAAGTCTGTGAAAGACAGACAGAGAGAGATAAAGGCAGAGAGAGAGAGAGATAAAGGCAGACAGAGAGAGAGATAAAGGCAGAGAGAGAGAGAGATAAAGGCAGAGAGAGAGAAAGAGAGAGAGATCAAGGCAGAGAGAGAGAGAGAGATAAAGGCAGAGAGAGAGAGAGATAAAGGAAGAGAGAGAGAGTGAGATAAAGGCAGAGAGAGAGAGAGATAAAGGAAGAGAGAGAGAGTGAGATAAAGGCAGAGAGACAGAGAGATAAAGGCAGAGAGAGAGAGAGAGAGATAAAAGCAAAGAGAGAGAGAGAGAGACAGAGAGACAGAGAGACAGAGAGACAGAGAGACAGAGAGACAGAGAGAGAGATAAAGGCAGAGAGAGAGAGAGAGACAGAGAGAGATAAAGGCAGAGAGAGAGAGAGAGACAGAGAGAGATAAAGGCAGAGAGAGAGAGAGACAGAGAGAAGCGTAAGAGAGATAAAACGAGACTGGTGAGCGAGTAATTACCAACAGCTGTTGCGCTTAGTTGGGGGGCATAAATCTGTAACCACATCAGAAATTATCCATAAAATTTA
This sequence comes from Mallotus villosus, assembly GCA_903064625.1. Taxonomy (NCBI): domain Eukaryota; kingdom Metazoa; phylum Chordata; class Actinopteri; order Osmeriformes; family Salangidae; genus Mallotus; species Mallotus villosus. The sequence continues at coordinate 3,248 of CAEFZP010001768.1, forward strand.
CAGCTTAGGAAAACCATGTGTGTTGCTCTTAAACACTCCTTAACCTACAGAACCCTCTTTTACAATGCCCCGGAAAAGGTCTGGTGGGCAAACGCACATCCGTAAGCTGTACTAGGCCTCCTCTAACAGCCTGCCTATACACTGACATACTGTAAATCTCTCAGAAAAAGCCAAATGAACGCAACTATTACCTGTTTCCACAGCTGTTTACACAGGTAGATAAACATTTGACCCCCACCCCACCCGCCCCCAAGCAGCCTATCAATCAATATAATGAGTCAGAACGACTTCAGAACGGGGTTTTGATGACCGGTCTGAATACACGGCTCAAACAATAATGAGTATTCACTGGTATTCACTTTAAAAAGCATCTACGACAACGATGAAGAGGAACGTGTCGGACCTGGAACCTTCTGGAACATCTGCATGAGCGTGTCTGTTTGCCCACCTGGGTACTTAAAGACTTGAACACGCACGAGGTGGTGCCTCTCCACGGAGTGAAGCGCGTCAGAGAACCTTAGCCATGCTGAGGTAATGAAGCTCTGGTCTCAATAAAGGCCCCATTAGGACCAGAGCTGCGGCTAGGCAGAGAGGGACAGGCGACAGGCGTCGGGAGGTATGAGGGATGTGTTTGAAAGGGCAGTGTTGCGGTGGGGAGAGTTGTTAGAGTGAGAGAGTCGGCAGAGAGCGGGGTCACTGGGTTCAGACGAAAGCTCGGGCAGTTTGACAAAAAAAAAGCTACGTTTGATGAAGTGAAATGAAAATATGGAGCGCTCGTATTTGTAGGCTCTTTAATGAATGCAGTGAACGGAGAGAGGACTTAGGAGTTAGGACTACGGCACAGCCAGACTTCCACTGCTGACTGCTTCACCGTCAGAGTTTGGCACGGTGCCTTCTCCTCCCTGGCAGCTTTCGGGCTCTGTAGAAACACCAGGGGACACGGGAACGTTTGCTTCTGGCACTTTTGCTCCTGGCACGACAAATACAAATCGTATCAGGGGACAGGAGTACGTAACAACAGCAGTTTATTGTCACACAGGTGGGGCGACGAGTGAAACTGTGTTTCAAATGCCCGGCTGGAGGGAAGGAGAGCTGCTGCTACATACCCACTACCCTGACCCCTGACCTGGTATGGGTCAGGCCAGGTCAGGCCCAGGTCAGGCCCAGGTCAGGCCCAGGCCAGGCCCAGGCCAGGCCCAGGTCAGGCCCAGGCCAGGCCCAGGTCAGGCCCAGGCCAGGCCCAGGTCAGGCCCAGGTCAGGCCCAGGTCAGGCCCAGGCCAGGCCCAGGTCAGGCCCAGGCCAGGCCCAGGTCAGGCCCAGGCCAGGCCCAGGTCAGGCCCAGGTCAGGCCCAGGTCAGGCCCAGGTCAGGCCCAGGTCAGGCCCAGGTCAGGCCCAGGCCAGGCCCAAGTCAGGCCCAGGTCAGGCCCAACTGATTCTGGCTGGATCCACACACACACTGGCAGCCAGGCCACTGTGTTACACTGTAACAGTCATCGTGTCTACAGGGACAGAGGCTGAATGGGATTGGTTTCTTCAGTCCTTCTCCCTCAGCATCTCTCTCTCTTTCTCTCTCTCTCTCTCTGCTTCTTTCTCGCTCTCTCTCTCAGTCTGCTTCTCTCTCTGCTTCTTTCTCTCCCCCCCTTCCCTTTCTGGAAGTGAACATCTCTGGGTAGATGGCAGCTCAAGGCTCGTAAATCCCGTTGCCTTTCAACAGTCTATATTGCTTTCCCCTCGACACACTTGCACTCAAATAGACGTGCCTTCTCCACACATGTCCTCATCCTCCTGTTTGGTTCCCTTGACTCAACTCTCACACATTGAGTGAGTATCTTTCTTTCACAGAGAGAATACAATTACTGAACCATACCAATTACGTAGGCCTGTTGTAAAAAATAATACATACGTACAATTTAGAAGATATCTTTGAACCTTCCACCACCAATGATGACAGTAGGCACAGGGGGAATTCAAGCAGGCATGGTATACTGACAACTTAACAAGCCTTCTAAATGTCTTTTTAATTTGTTTTATTTGGTGCGTGTGTTTGTAAACTTTATCAAACAGCAGGCAACTGTTCAGTCATGAACACTTTCCGCCAATTCCCCAAAACAAGCTGTGTTACGTCATGCAATCATTTTGAAGTTGACGCCGAATCCAACAATGACAGCATGATTGTTATCAGCTGACAAGGGAATGTTGATAGCCCTCTATTCCTGACAACAGACGATCGGAAAACACTTCTGACAGGATTGTCGCTTTCCACAGGATTGTCGCTTTCCACTTGGCGTTCGGGAAACGACGGCCCATTGTTATTTAAGTTAATTTCGATTCTAAAAAAAGCCAATCTTTTATGATGAAAAAAAAGAATTTGACTGAAAAAGGTATCAGTCCTATATGTGGCAGCAGTCTTCACCAAATAGTGAGTGTAACCCGTGGAAACAGCCTCCTGGCTGGAAACACTTACGGGGCTTCCATCCTCCGCTGTGTCGAACTACAAATAAACTCCAGAGAACTTTCCAAAGCTATGTAGGAGCGAAAAGAGAAAGGAGGAATGGCAGGAAAAAGTCAAATGGACCTTTAATTTGTCTTTCTCATGCTAGCTGTACAGATCTAGAGAAGGTGCAGCACGCCTCCCTTCAACGATAACACGGCGAGACAACGATGGCTGTTTAGGTAGGCTGCTTGGTTAGAGACTGAATGTCCATCTCAACGTTGCCATGACGAATTCCAAGTTTGAATGCAGTGGTGAAGACTCTCTGGAAACACACAGAGAAAGGTTGACCCCAATTATAAATTTACTTCCACGGCCTGGAATCGAACAGACAACCTTCAGATTACTAGCCCGATTCCATAACCACTCAGCCACCTGACTCCCTATTGTCTATTGTCTAACTAACTCACCATTCCTGATCTTCTGCAAATAAATGAAAACAAGTTTTTCACTCTGTGGAAATGATTTTCCACCCAAAGGGGATGAACAAAAGGTCAAAAAAATAAAGTTATAAAAATAAAACCTTCACAATATTAGTGCATGAAGCCAAAGAACAAGTATTGGAAATCACTTCACAAGTAAGAACACAGGACCATGTGTTCTTGAGGTGTGTAATAATCTCTTTAGACTGTTATTCCACTGACCATTTAACATCTGAAATAGATTCAAGAAACGAAAAACTGGGAAAACTTGGATTTGATCGATTTTAGCTCCCAGAGAAGCAACCGCGGTATAAGATCAACGTTTTTACAAAAGTTTATTTCTATGATGAAAACTAAACAGGTGAATGAATCTTTGAAAAATTTTGATTGTTGAACCATACACCAAACTACACCCTTTTCTCAAAAGCATTCACTGTTTCTGTTACGTTTCACAGCGAAGCTGGAAGAGGGAGGATGGGACATGGGGCTGTAATCTCTCACATATGACAGAAGCTGCTGACCTCCAGTGAACTCTCTCGTTCAGTCTTGTCACACCGTAGTGAGCGTGGCCCACAAGGATCTTTATTGGTTGTTTGCTTGTTTGCTTGTTGTGGCAATTAGAAAGGGGAACTTTCTGACTCATTAGATACCGAATACCTTCAAACACACACACACACACACACACACACATACACACACACACACACACACACGCACGCACGCACGCACGCACACACACACACACACACACACACACACACACACATGCACACACACACGCAACCACGCGCACACACACACACATACACACACACACACACACACACACACACACACACACACACACACACACACACACACACACACACACACACACACATGCATGCGTACACAGTGCAGGACAGTACGATGTTGCAGATCGTGCAATTAACCTAATAGGCCTGAATGATTTTTGAGTGCACACGTTGTAAAGTTAGTGAGGGAGCAGTTGTTTGGAAGTAATATTCAATTTAAACGATCCCATCATGGAAGATAATTCAGTTAGAATAACAAGACTCTTATTATGAAAGCTTCCGACGTATCAGATGACGGAATGTTAAACGCCATGTCAAGTGTGGAATGAGACAAACAGTAAGTAGGAGATCTGCTCACATTCTAATTAAATTGAGCTACATTGAAAGCATGCGGAAAGTGATTTCTTCAGTGACGAATTATCCAGCAGTAGCTCAAGAACAGAAAGATGGTCTCACACGCAAACACCGTTTCTGTGATGGTCTGTCACAAAAACAGATATACTGTGCTTGTAAAGGTCACTCTCCTCGGACTCTCTCTCTCTCTCTGCGTTCTACGTTCTGCGTTCTGCCTTCTACGTTCTGCGTTCTACGTTCTGCGTTCTATGTTCTGCGTTCTAAGTTTGCGTTCTGCGTTCTACGTTCTGTGTTCTACATTCTGCGTTCTGCGTTCTACGTTCTGTGTTCTACGTTCTACGTTCTGTGCCTCCCAGTTCTTCAGACTCCGCGGCTCCCCGCAGGATTTGTAATCAGAGCACGCCGTTCAGCTGTGTGCGTTGGCATTTTACATGGATCTGTTTTATTAGGAACAAATACTTTCTCCTTTCCTGGAAATGAGGTGGTTATGTTACTAATCCACTATGTTAAGACCCCCCATAAACTCACTGCACCACACACACACACACACACACCACACGGCACCAGCACACACACACACACACACACACACACACACACACACACACACACGTATACACATACACATATGACTTCACAAAATCTAAATATGCACCCAGGTTGCCGTGTAAACACAAAGGGCTTTCTATTGTGGAACAATCAAATCATAGAAAACCATTCATTATCTGTGGAGTAAGGTGATATGCTTCACTTTTATATTCTCAAATTTCAAATTGCTTTTCTGTTTGCCTCTTGTCAACGTACTTGACCTGCTAATCCCCTTCCCTACACACTAAGCCTCACAGTTTTATTATGTTTGTTCATTTCCCTCTCAGTAGTCTTTGACAAAAGGTGTAATTGGTATACATCTAGTGACTGTTAGTCCCGATTAACTCACAGGTGGGCATGGTGAAATAAACATAATGTGTTAACATAAATAAATGATGTATTGGCCCTGTGAAATGTATAGTTCCCTGTTCCATACCACTTTAAGTCTGTCAAGACACTCACGTATTGATTAACCGTTTATTGCAACGGAAATAGGTTGTCTTTGGCGGTGTGTGGTTGTATATTATTAACATTTAGTCATTTAGCAGACACTTATCCAGAGCGACTTACAGTAAGTACAGGGAAATTCTCCCAGAGGCAAGTAGGGTGAAGTGCCTTGCCCAAGGACACAACATAATTTGGACTGCCGGGAATCAAACCAGCAACCTTCTGATTACTAGCCCGATTCCCTAACCGCTCAGCCATCTGACCCCTATCTAAGGAGGAGTTCCCTGCCTTGCAGCATGGCTAGCAGAGCACAAGAACAAACAGGGCCAGTCTGGCCTATTGTTTTGTGTGTGTGTGTGTTTGTGGTGTGCGTAGTGTGTGTGTGTGTTTGTTGTGGGTGTGTGAATCTTTTCCACAGATAGGAAAGACAAAGTTCAGTGTTCGGTCGGAAACCAGAGTCGTGTCATGTCTGGTATCATTATTAGATATGAAGACACACAGAGGTATCCTCTGGGGGGTTGAGGATGGGAAATCATGAGGTTTCTAAAGGGTCGAGGCACAGAGGGAAGGCAACTTTCAATGGGGGGTACGGGTTGATTCAGGTGTGCTACAAAGCTCTCATGCTCTAATTTACATCTATTGTTGGAATCTCGGAACATCCACACAAAGACGATTCCATGTTCCGGAGGAAGGGAAGCCAAAGCTTCTTATCTTTGTGGTGGACTCTCATGAGGGGAGCACTGTCCCTTGTCCAGTCACACCATTTTATGTCATCACGACCTGCCGTCGAAACCCAGCTACATTCCGTATGACGTCACATCTTTATGCTGGTGTGTAAATACTAAGTGTTTAGAGGCATGTGTAGGTTCAATACAAGAATGAATGTATAGACACAGCATGCAATGTGGGATTGGGATGGGGTCAGTGAGCCAAAGAAGTGGGCATGTGTTTACTCTGACCACAGACCACTTCAACTTCCAGGAGCAGGTAAAGCTACCGTCATGATAACACACACACATAAACACGCATACACATACATGTGTACGTGTTGTACGAACACATACACACAAACACAAGTGTGCCCACACACACACAAATGCACGTAAGCACACTCACACGCACACACTCACACGCGCACACACACACGCACACACTCACAGCCCTGGGGGAGGTGTTAATCTTAGTGTGTGTTGTTACAGGTGAGTCGATTCATTCTGGCAGGTACGACCGCTGTTGATGCTTCCACACAGCTGAGGAGCAGCCGAACTCCCAGGCACCCTCACGACACCGCTACGGCTACACTCAGTACAGGTACGAAGCTACGCTGGTTTTCTTTCTTTTTCTTTCTTTCTTTCCTTTCTTTTTTTCTGTTTATTTGATTATTTATTTCATGTGAACGGGGTCGACCTGACAGTCGAAAAGTAATGCCGTAGCTAAGTAGCAATGTAGGTGTGTTGTTGTTTGTCAAATGTCCACAACAAAATCGTAAAAGCTACTTTTTAACGCTTCACAACAACAAACTCCTGTGTGATGTTGTGGCGTCCATACAGCGGGCTACTTTAGCGAGACAGAGATAAAGTTGGGCTAAGGAGACATGGTGAGTGCAAGTTGTGGCGTAGAATAACAACTAAGTACTCAACATAACGGTGAGGAACTTTGGCCGCCATCGGGGCTCCAAAGTGAAGCACATTGTGTCTAAACACAATTAATGCTGCGCTGTAGGTGATGGGGACCAAGGGAAGGTTTGCGGATTACGACAACAAGACAACAACACAAGATTATCAGGGGAAAGAACAGAACACTGTGTAGTCTTGGTTGTTTGGTAACTAAGATAAAGCCTGAATGGTGTCGAAAAACATTAGGCCTGTAGGTTGCCATGGGTATTCGATAGTACTCAATAGTAAGGTTTATGGAAACGGGGTACGGTAAGGGAACTACGACTGAATGTTAAAGAGATCTGGTTGCCAAAACAATAAAGGAAGTGGATTAAGTAATGATCAACTAGATCCGGTAGTAATGGAAGTCGTAATAACCGACTGAAACTTTCAACTTTCCTCTAAATCTCAAGAATTGTAAAATCACTTTCACAGAACAGAAATGCCAGACTCTCTAGATGAAGGTTAGTTATTCATTTAGAATATTAAATTCATTCCTCTTTCCACTACCTCAGGATGAATCTACCCAAGCGTGGTAACAACACATTTGTTTGTGGTGTGGGTGAGCATTGACAAGTGTGTGTGTGTAGGTGTGTGTGTGTCCTGTTTGATGGCATTGTAAGAGACAGAGCAGGAGCAAACTGTTTTATGTAACAGTTTATCGTCTGTTTCTATAGATCTCTTAAACAGTTACGTGTAAGGCTGCATGGGTAGATCACCCTTGAAGGTCAAGATGTTTCTCACACAGCTGAGTAAAGTAAACCAGGTGTCACCTTTGATAAATCCTTGCTGTGAAATGTGGAATACACTAAACTAGAATCGTACAACCAACACATATTGGAGCTATAATTCAGTTACATCTTACTGTTAGAAAATACACTGGCATGTACAATAAACATATAATTCTGCTTTAAGGTAATCACCAATGTAGCCTTGGTCAACAAAGACCAACATCTTGATGCAAGTGCCATGGACAACCACGTTACGCAATCTCTGATTAGGCAAAACGACCGTGTTCTGGCACAAGCAGCTCTTTGATGTGGCGTTGAACCATTACCCTGCTAGAACGGCCTCCCGAGCAACATGGAGAACGTGAAGGTCGTCAGGGGTGACGGAGGCGCCCAGGGGCAGTGGTCAGGCCACCAGCTCGGTGGTTAGGTACCAGTTAAGCCTGAGTGGATGGAACCATGGATGTTGTTTCCGCTAAGTGAGCACGTAATGGGGTTGTAAGACCCCGAAGCGATACAGGAAATATGCAGATTGCCCACGTTGTTTCCAGAGTCCTTTATAGTCAGTGAGAGTAAATATATCAGAAGGTGATATGCCACTGCGCTGAGGATGAGCCGGAGGGCTGAGAGACAGAGTTGTGTCTACGTGTGTTGATCAGACCAGCCGCAGGGCACAGGTAACTCTAGGTTGTAGGTAAACAGGGTGTTTCGCGGCGAGGCGGTGTTTTGTACACAGGACAGCCCGTGTCAAGGCACAATAAGCTCCAGCCGCAGGGAGAGGAGAGGGTCCTGCCATTTGCCCTCCATGCTGTTTTGCAAAGTTTGTGTTTTTACCTTTGAGGTGAGAATCTTAAGGGTTACTTTTAGCAACAAAAATGGTTTGACTGACTTTTTTCTGGAATACAGCCACAAACAGTCCAGTGTCTGTGTGCCCTATGATCCCAGCTGTGACAGTTAAGACACATGCAAGAGATGATCCTGTCTGGGAGACCTAAAGTTCTATACAGGGCCAAACGATGGCCCATGTTAACTGTAAGTTGTCTGCACATATGATTAACCAACAATAACACGCATATTCAAGTCGACACAAGCTGAGACAGTTTTCCCGTACAGATTTCTTGACACATCTAATAGATTTACGATGACCTTGCTCAGAATAGTTCATTCTTTATAGACGATGTCTAACGCCACGATGTCTAACGCCACGATGACCAGACCCTTCCTGGTCCTGTGTCGGGAACCCTAAACTCATCTCATCCTGTGTCCTGGTCGAACAATCATCAGCAGCAACTGGCTGTCTAATTTTAATTTGGATGCAGTATCTTTATTTGGCTCTGACAGAAAAACTAATTTAATTAGACTTTGGAAACGTTCTTGTAGACATTCATATCTGGCATTGTTGATTGTGTTTAGTGGAAATACCCTGTCATGAGACCGTCATACAAAGACCAGTAGCTTTGAGGGAAAGTGAAATGCTTAAAAAGCACACTGAACAATATTTCACTTTGCTATTGAAGAATGAAAGAGCGGCCCAGTGAGATCCCTGTGATGTCTTTGACAGATGTCACGCCCAAAGAAACATCTCAACAGTCCTACTCAATTTAACTCCCTTTAACGGATTTGATTAACAGAGGGATTTCACTAGTTGTGAAGTTGTAAGTGTGATCCAGAATAAGATTGTATTAAACGTCCTATCCACGGAACATCCCAAGGCAGGGCGGGCCTTTGAAGCCCTTATGAGATAAGGCTGCCACATGAGACAAGATATAATTATCCTTATTAGACTACCCTGCATGTTGCCTGGAAACAGTCAAGAGTTACCAGATAGTCTGGCCTTCTTAACAGAACAGAAGGGGTCGCTGGATTAAAAGGGCTCATTGTCACTGGAAACGTATGTCTTCATTAAATATATTGAGCCTGACATTGTCATGCAGGATAAAATATAATTACACATAATTATAGAGCTATAAGGCCGTGCGCTCTGTTCTGTACACTCTTGTACTCCAAGAAACATGTAAAGCAATGACATCCTACAGTAATGAAATAAACTATAATATGTTACAACCCTCTAAATCACGCTTCTTGTGTAAAAGTGTTGGGATTTGTGGTTTTGGTGAACAGTTTGAACATCCTGAATAAGGTTTGTGTAAAGACAAATGTTCTTTTATATGAACGGTCTAGATAAAATGTAGTCTTGTTTCAGTTAACTTTTCAGTTTGACTTTTGTTCTTCCCCGTTTTTCATTTCCTGCCTGTCTCACCTGCGTGTTGGCCAATCATAGCTCACGTACCCCTCCCCCACTACCATCCGAGTCACCAGGGGCTGTTCGTGGTAGGACCACACTTCTTCTACAGCTCGATCATAAGGGTTCAGTACACTCTCAGCTAACAATGGCGATGTTGGAAAGGTTTTTAATGTCTGTCCTGAACTGTCCTGTCCTGCCCTGCCCTGCCCTGTCCTGTCCTGTCCTGTACTGTCCTGAACTGTCCTGTCCTGCCCTGCCATGCCCTGCCTTGCCCTGTCCTGTCCTGCCCTGCCCTGCCCTGCCCTGCCCTGCCCTGCCCTGTCCTGTCCTGTCCTGAACTGCCCTGTCCTGTCCTGTACTGTACTGTACTGTCCTGAACTGTCCTGCCCTGCCATGCCCTGCCATGCCCTGCCCTGCCCTGCCCTGCCCTGCCCTGTCCTGAACTGTCCTGTCCTGCCCTGTCCTGTCCTGCTTCCTGTCCTGAACTGTCCTGTCCTGCTTCCTGTCCTGTCCTGCTTCCTGCCCTGTCCTGAACCGTCCTGCCCTGTCCTGTCCTGCCCTGCTTCCTGTCCTGTCCTGTCCTGTCCTGCTTCCTGCCCTGCCCTGCCCTGCCCTGTCCTGTCCTGTCCTGTACTGAACTGTCCTGCCCTGCCCTGCCCTGCCCTGTCCTGAACTGCCCTGTCCTGTCCTGCCCTGTCCTGTCCTGCTTCCTGCCCTGTCCTGTCCTGAACTGTCCTGTCCTGTCCTGCTTCCTGCCCTGTCCTGTCCTGTCCTGTCCTGTCCTGTCCTGCTTCCTGCCCTGTCCTGTCCTGTCCTGTCCTGCTCTGTCCTGTCCTGTCCTGTCCTGTCCTGCTCTGTCCTGTCCTGTCCTGTCCTGCCCTGTCCTGCCTTGTCCTGCCCTGTCCTGCCTTGTCCTGCCCTGTCCTAAACTGTCCTGCTTCCTGCCCTGTCCTGTCCTGCTTTCATTCAAGACATTTGAATTTCATCAGCTTCCATACTCTGGCAACAGGCAGTCGAGTTTCTAGCCAGGAGGAAGCACTCTATGACCAGGGTCCAGTTTACTCTGTCAGACGGCGAAGACTCGAACCCATTTGTTTTGGGCGTGGGGGGATGTCTGCAGAGAGGATGCTCTCAGTGGTTTGGCTGTGATGGATCGTTTCCGTGCCCGAGATCACACTGCCATATCGTTCCAGTTTCCACATTCGTTTTTCCCCTTCTAACCCGAGAGCGATCCAGTTCTGTGGTTCTTCCTGTGCTGGACCCCAGTCAACCCTCTGGACTGATCTCTGAATAAAAGGTCTCCTTAAGTGCCGGTCAGGGAGCCCTTTTGCTTTGGACCGCATCAGCCTCGCTGCTGTGAGCTGCTGGCACGTCGCTAACTCTCAGTGAGATAGGCTCCTCCTTCTCCTCACGCCCTCAGGTGACCTTAGTCAGACAGGAAATGGGAACACATGGAAATGACCCTCTGCATCATGACAGAACCACGGCACTTTCAAGTACTGGGGCCCCAGCACACCGCAGAAGCCAGAGCCGAGCTTGGTCTGTTACGTCGAGTTCTGCATCTCTAGGCAACTGTCTCGTTGTCTCGTTACGATAAACTGTATTGACACAGCGCACGGAGGCAGGAAAAAAGGGAAAAAAGGGAATCGTTGATGGTAAACAATCCCAGATTGATATCTTAAAATAGATGTTCCGAGAATGAAAAGTACTTCAGAATAACCAAATAGGGGTCAAAATATGATCGAACACGCGAACAAAACGATCCCACCATGGAAAAACAGACACAGTATGGTGCCACTTTTTCCTTTGAGAGTTTCTTGTCAACATAAAGACAAAAAAAAGATCCACTTAACAATGCTACTGGGGGTGAAGATAGGCTGTGTATCTCCAAAAAGCAGCGGCCTCTTTTTGATAGGAAGCAGACAGTAACTATAGGAAAAGTAGGCGGAAAATGGGCAAGCATTTGTAATGAGGGCCATGTGGCTGATCTATGACAACAAAACACAAAAAGCATTTCAGAGACCGTTCTCGTTCTTGGGTAGCAGGTCAACTATGAACGCAACAATGAACTTCCAAAGGTATAAGGTACTATCAATAGAGCATCAGTGTTTTCCCCATAATAAACACAGTCATCCATTCCCGTCAGTGACCCCTCTTTTCCTATTGCATAACACGTGGGTCACAGAAAAGCGACTGCAAACATTGAAAGGGAGTGTGTGTGTTTGTGTATCAAACCTAATTCACAAATGCTGCCATGTGGTTGCATCATGTGGTTCTTCGTGTGTTGTGAAACTATTGTTTAGCTTAGTAGTAAACAATTAAATCTCAAACACGATTTCTTCTTCTGTCTCCCCTCGTGCAGACTTGGCAGGATGAGCAAACAGTATTCGTCTGTGAGTCCCACAGACAATGCGGCCCTCACCGTGATCACGGAACCGGAATACAAGCCCAAGAAACGACGCTACGTACGCAAAGACGGCAGCTGCCACATCCTCTTCCAGCACGTTCCGGAGGAGTGGTTGCTCTACGTGACCGACATCTTCACCACCTTGGTGGAGATCCGATGGAGGGTGATGTTTCTCACGTTCGCTCTATCCTACATCCTGTCCTGGCTCTTCTTCGGCATCCTGTACTGGATCATAGCGCTGGCCAATGGGGATATAAAAGACCCCACCAATGACCCTTGTGTGTATGAGGTGCGCAGCTTCACCGCTGCCTTCCTGTTCTCTCTGGAGACCCAGACCACCATTGGCTACGGGTTCAGGGGCATGTCGGAGAACTGCATGGTGGCCATTATCGTCGTCACCGTGCAAGATGTCATCAGCTGCTTCATCGACACCTTCGTCATCGGCATCGCCGTCGCCAAGATGGCGTCAGCCCGGAAGAGGGCTCAGACGGTGGGTTTCAGCAACACGGCCGTCATCAACCTCCGTGACGGCTTCCTGTGTCTGTGCTGGCGGATCGGAGACTTCCGCAGGCACCACGTGGTGGAGGGGACGGCCCGCGCTCAGATCATCCGCACCACCATGCACACCACAGGAAAGGTCGACATGACCTACAGAGACCTGAAGATCAAACAGAGTGAAATCATCCTGACCACGCCCGCCACAGTCTTCCACAGGATAGAGGCAGGAAGCCCCCTGTACAGTATGGGTCTGGAGGATCTTCGAAAGGATGATTTCGAACTGGTCATGTCCTTCACCTACACGGACGACTCCTCCGGCATCCTACATCAGACCCGTACCTCCTACATGCCTGATGAGATCCACTGGGGCCAGCTGTTCCAGGACATGCTCCTGGTCAACAGGAAGTACTACAAGGTGGATTACTCCATGTTCCACCACACCGCTAAGGTCCTGGTGCCGGAGGTCAGCGCTGAGGAGTTCGACCGCAAGAAACTGATTAAGCCTTCCCCGAGGCCCTCGCCAAGGCCTTCACCCAGGCTGTCGCCTAGATCCTCACCCAGGTCCTCACCTAGAACCTCACCACTGGCCCCCCGGTCGCCAAGGATCGCCCAGGATCAGCATTTGAAACCCCCCACGGTGACGGTGAACGGCAACGTCACTGAAGCTGAGATGGTTTCTTCCAGGATAACAGCTTATGAGAAGCAACAGCACCACGACACACTGTGCCCAACTATTACCTTTACTGAAGACAGTTTGTAGATTCTCTGTCAGGCGGTGCCAATAGTTGCTGACATTGACCCTTCAGAAACTTAGTTTATGAGTGGTCTCTACTAATGGACATTTCCCAATAAAAACGTACATACTGAATTCACACTGTAACACAGGTAGTAACGCTGGCATTCAATTAGAGTAAGTCGAAATGTCGTTCTTCTAAATATTAAATAGACACCGTCAAGGAATTCATGTAAATAACTGAACGTCTCACAATTACATTTCACAAACTTTTCTGGGATTTGAGGTATGATGAAAAAATCATTTTGTACATTTGTCATACAGCGATGACTTGTTATGACTATTTTCTCTGTGTTGGTTTTAGCATGTTCAAACATTGTACAAGATGAGCTGAGAGAACGTTCATCATATTAAAATCCCCTTCTCCTGAATATTAATGAGCTGGTGATTCAGAGGTGGGAGTCTAACATGAACTGTAGTTTAATCTTCTACAGGATGCTGTCAGCAAGCATTACCTTGTGTACAGTACGTGACTCAGAGTCAAGCGCAGAGGTTCAAGAACATTCCAGATGTTTTAGGTTCTTCTGTTGAATGGTTGTCATCTTCATAAACATGCACAGGTCTTGTCATAATCTCAGAGCTTAGTTGAATGCTCACGTTAGCCTTAGCTGAATGATAACCTTCACGCCTGTGTGAGTACAGTCCACATCAAACCCTCGTGTCTGGATTACACGACACATTACCAGCCAACTCATTTGAAGAATTCCCAACAAATTGATCCGATCGTATGAAATACCCCTAAAACCAGTCACGAATAGAAATACGTTCATCTGAGTGTTTCGCTTCTTTGGAGAATAGAGGAACGGCAGGCCCAAGCCTTGCGTTACTTACAGGTAAAGGGAAAGGAGAAGGGAAAGGTGAGGGTTAAAACCTGTCTGGACTGAAACACCTGCTGCTCTGGGATGTCTGTTCCTGGTCCGGGCCCTGGAGAGACCTGGCTTCTTCACCCACCCTGTCGTTGATCCATCATCTCTGAGAACAAAGATATTGTCTGACCGTGTAACTTTGATGTGTCGCAGACAGAGCCCATGTGCCGCCCTTCTCGCCTGTCCTTCAGCGGCTTTGATCCGGAGCGAGGCTCGCCGTCACGACAACAGAGCTGCTCCTTGTGAGCTCATCAAAAAGCTACGATACTGTTCACATGGCCTGGAGATGGCTTACACCAGCACTGCATCTGACATCTTCGCTTCATATGTGACACAGTGACTGTCGACAGCCACCTCCAACTGTCACATTGTTTTCAGTTGGTACACAGAGCAGGAAAGGGAATCTAATAAGGATGCAGCTGGTGATTCTCTGCTGAGGCAGCAGTCAGTGGAGCATCGCAGCGCTCCGCGTGGGGGCCCCTTGAACACCGAAATGTCTGACACTCCAGGTCGCCCCCTTGTGGTCTGTGGAAGCACAGACCTGCAGGCAGATTGAAATGGGGGATGAAAAGATATATGGTGATTGCAGACAGCCAGCTCGCACAGCTTGTTTGGGCTAAATATATGTGCTGCTATTTTTAGAGCTGTCGAAATAGAAAAAAAAGGCTTCTCGGTTCAATGGTAGGGTGAGTGGGATGTCGTACTGAATCTACAGCCTCTCCTTATTAGTAAGCATGCTGTTATGACACGTGATTGAAACATCTCTCTGGCATTAAAGAGCCTAATCTGAAACCACTTCCTTGGTTTGATGTGTACCATATGGGTGTCATACATGATGTACAGTATTGGTGTGTGTTTACAGACATCCTCGACATCAAACGGAGATAAACTGTTATGGCAGTATGGTATCTTCAGGTCTGTCACATGGGAGTGAATTATTCTTGAGAGATTAGCTGCAGACGTCTGCCAGTGAAAACTGGGATGCTGTTCAAGGGTGGGTGAATGGGCTTCGCCTGCTACAGTTAGTGACTTACACAACTATTGAAAAGATTCAAAATAAGCTGTTCTTAAGTGAAACAGAGCCATAACCTTGGCCACCATTCAAATACTAACAATGAGATGAAGTTCTTAAATTGTTGATTCCATCCGAGTTTCAAACAGTTGTCCAAACAGTCAGTTTGCAAATACAAACTGAGAAATATTTATACTTAATACTAAGCTAATACTAAGCTTAAAAGAAAATAGTTCCTCAACTACAATCAGCACTATTCAATTAGTTGACCAGTGTTTTGCGCGTGCTGTTCTTCAAACTGCACGAGCAACTCGTCTGTTTCACCGGAGGTCTCTGAAATGCTACTTCTGATTTTATTCAGTCTGAGTTTATCAGTTGTCTTTATCAGACCGTTTTGCTCTCTCTTCCCGATTGGCTGGTACGCGAGTCGGAGGCGGGGCACCCGGTGTACTATTTAAATTGCTTGGAGAACTATTTGCTAAGCACATTATCAAGACCGGTCAATTTGGTGGCATGAGGTAATTTCAGTTCTCGCTGTAATAAAATACAAAATACATCATCCTTCTTCGAGTAACGAGTAGAAAACGAGTAGGATCGAGTGGATAGCGGAGGACCTGTGTTCTGGAATATAATATATAAACCAACTACCTCTACAAATGAGCAACAGGTAAATATTAGACACTTCATACTTTCTAAAATGAAAAAGTACATACTTTTAACAATTGAGGATACTCCAAGAAATCTAGTGGCATATGTTGCAAGTATCGTTTTAAAAAAGACGTTGGGTATGCATAGACAGACGTTTAGCTTTGTTTATTTGGCATGATACGTGTATGACACGATGACACGAGAGCGCTGCGCGCAAGGGATGTTGAACAGTTGAAAAACAGATGCCAACGACCATAGCACGAAATGACTCGCTTACATCACCGTATTATTGTTTTGACACCAAAGAACTATGCAAAAAGTTACACGGTAATATACACTTCCAGTTAATTACCTATTTTCACTTTTAAATAGTGAACATTTGCAATGAGATATTGCATCAGTTACTCACCCGCACCTGTTCACATTTGTCGCTGGCATTTGGTGCGTATTTGACTGCAGCTTTAAATCTGTAAATTACTTCGCTTGGTAACATACACCAATACGAAGAAAGTTCTAAATTATTTAAAACATAATTTTCCCAGTGAAGCTAGTCGAGAAGACAACATTCTAGTAGTTAGATTATTTTAAGCACTACATTTTATATTCTAGAGAGACATTTTTAAATATCGTCACTGAATGTATTGATGTGCGAAATTTGGGGGAAGTGATTTAGGATATTGAATTTTCCACAAACACTTTTGTAACTGCTGGGGCCAATAAACTCAAAGCAACACTTTCCCTCCATTTTTTCTTCTAACTAAAGTGTCTTGATCCTAAAAGGACATTTTAAAAATACATTATTGTTGAGATAAATATGTTTTTCTGTAGCTTTGTATTTATGTAATAACGTCAATCAGTGACCTCTTTGCAGAATAGCTAAATCAACAAAGACATTTGGCATTTATGTAAGTGTTCATAAGTGACAGAAACAGAGTCTGAAATGTGGTAAAATAGTCATTATACTCCCAGTAAACATGTACTATATCACCACTTGTTCAACCTAAAAGAGCAATCTCTCCAACTTTAAATACATTTAAAGAAATGGCTGCACATGAACCTTACTAAGGCCAAGCAGAATCATTATGAAACTGAAAATGTTTAGTGTCAGGACTGTTTACGAGTTTACATATTTCAAGGAGAAGCCATCCATTTTTCATGAAGTTTCTCCCACCCTGGTCTTCAACACTTAAACCTGCTACCAAATCTCTCCAAATGACTCCAAGTGATTTCGATTCGTAGCATAGTTCCGTTGCCGGGACAACGAGATCTAGAACACGTACAACAGTCAGGGTTTAATGAGCGGTGGTGTTTCAGTTGTGGGCGCGAGAATCCTCCCGGGATGCACATTATGCTGCTGAGGGCGCTGAGGGAAGATGCTGTCTCTGTGGACTCTCTGGGAGTCAACAAGCTACGCAGCGCATCGCACCCCCAGAGAAGACCTGAGCTTTTACATTTGATATTCATGAGTGCTGAGTGCTGCAAGCAGACACTGAGGTCTCTAAGCTTTTCTAATGTGGCAGACACAATGTGAGGAATCTGTAAACGTGTGTGCTGTGTTTGTGTTGTATCGACATGGTCTCTGTTCAGCACTCAGCTCCAGCAATGGTAAATAAGGACAAAGAGGAAAGGACATACTCATATTACTGTAGCGCCGACCACCCAAAGAAATACAATGTGAAAAGCAAAATAAGCTATAAAAAAAACCCCAAGTAAAAAAAAGTTTCCAGACACCTAGTTGAAAGTAAACAAAGAATCAGTCTGATAGAGTGAGGTGTTTACTTACACAGTCAAGCAAAACATTGCATTATTCAGGGCCTGTTAATAGCTGGGTAGACAATGTGCATTGGTAATGCATCACTGCTTGAGCAGAAAGGCAGACGGAATAATGCATGCTGTATGACATTGGGACGAATAGATTGTTGTAACACTGAGGTGCAACAGAGACATTCTGGTAAAAGTATCACGTCATATTTGATCTAGTCAATTATACACACCTGTTATAGCGTTTCTTCAATAATCTCTTCATCTTTGCTGCCACAGAGGTTCAAAAACGGAATAAAAGTCTTAACAAAAGGTTCATGGGATCCCATAGACATGCTGTAACCCACAGTCCAACTAGAAATTATCTTGTCAACATCCTACTGCCAACTAAAACAAGCTTGCTTTGTAAAATGACAATCAATGGGACCTTTCTCAAATGACTCTGTGCTCCCCCTCAAAGAGAGTGGAAAGGTCAACGTAGGGTTCAATGGAACGGTTATTTAGTAATAACTGAAATAAATATTGTTGGCACAAGAATTCAGGCTTTTACCCATGTCCATAGAGTATTCAAATAGTTTCTCAGTCTACACACACTGCAGAGAAATGGATCATGATTAATAATTTACAATCTTAGAAGTTTGGATACAAAAAGCACTTTTCCAAGGGTTTTTTTACTAGCTAGGGACTCTCTAGTCTAGGGAGTATATAGCTAAAGTTCGTAATAGCTACTATGCCTAACAAACTTTCTCTCTGTCATCTTCTCCCTAGAATATATAATTGATGAGGTCCTGCTGTCCGATGAGAGAGGATTGACCAGCTCATCCTCAGCTCAACAGACAGTCTCCTTGAGTTTGAGTCGAGCTCGGGGCCACCAAGGACACCCAAGAGGCACCTCCTCAGTCCACCCTTCCCCCGACACCATTTCCTGCTTGAGTCGGCCCCCGCAAGCGTTTCAAAACTGTTTCTCCAACGCTTCTTCCAGAAACTCAGACTGTTTTCCAGGGCAGAAGCAGCACAGCCCTCCCAGACAGAGGTGATGGGAAGTGTGCGCACGGACCGCTACAGCATTGTATCATCCGAGGAGGACGGAATGAAACTGGCCACCATGGCCGTACCCAACGGCTACGGGAACGGCAAGGGCAAGGTGCACACACGGCGCCAGGCTCAGAGCCGGTTCGTCAAGAAGGATGGTCACTGCAATGTGCATTTCATCAACGTGAGCGAGAAAGGCCAGCGCTACCTGGCCGACCTCTTCACCACCTGCGTGGACATCCGTTGGCGGTGGATGTTTGTCATTTTCTGCCTGGCCTTCCTCCTGTCGTGGCTGTTTTTCGGCTGCGTCTTCTGGCTGGTCGCCATCTTTCACGGGGATTTAGAAAACAACAGCCAGAAGTGTGTCTCCAACGTCAGCAGCTTCACGGCCGCTTTCCTCTTCTCCATCGAGACGCAAACGACAATCGGCTACGGCTACCGCTACGTGACGGACGAGTGCCCCGTGGCCGTCTTCATGGTGGTCTTCCAGAGCATCGTGGGCTGCATCATCGACGCCTTCATCATCGGCGCCGTCATGGCCAAGATGGCCAAGCCCAAGAAGAGGAACGAGACTCTGGTGTTCAGTCACAACGCCACGGTGGCCATGAGAGACAACAAGCTGTGCTTGATGTGGCGCGTGGGAAACCTGAGGAAGAGCCACTTGGTGGAGGCTCACGTCAGAGCCCAGCTCCTCAAGTCCCGCACCACGGCGGAGGGGGAGTTCATCCCCCTGGACCAGATGGACATCGACGTGGGTTTTGACAGCGGGGTGGACCGCATCTTCCTGGTGTCGCCCATCACCATCGTCCACGAGATCGACGAGGACAGCCCCTTCTACGACATGAGCAAGCAGGAGCTGGAGACGTCAGAGTTTGAGATCGTGGTGATCCTGGAGGGCATGGTGGAGGCCACGGCCATGACCACGCAGTGCCGCAGCTCCTACCTGGCCTCCGAGATCCTCTGGGGCCACCGCTTCGAGCCCTGTGCTCTTCGAGGAGAAGAACTACTACAAGGTGGACTACTCTCGCTTTCACACGACGTACGAGGTGCCGAGCACCCCGCTGTGCTGTGCCAGAGACCTGGCGGAGAAAAAATACATCCTGTCCAACTCTAACTCCTTCTGCTACGAGAACGAGGTGGCACTGGCGAGCAAGGAGGACACAGACGAGGGGAATGGGGGGAGCGTGGGTCCGGACGGAACCCAGACGGACAATGTTTCAGACACTGACCACGGCCAGGCCACGGTCCCCCTCGAGTCGCGTCCTCTGAGGCGAGAATCTGAGA
The DNA here is from genome assembly GCA_903064625.1 of Mallotus villosus. Taxonomy (NCBI): domain Eukaryota; kingdom Metazoa; phylum Chordata; class Actinopteri; order Osmeriformes; family Salangidae; genus Mallotus; species Mallotus villosus. Next base: position 23,275 of record CAEFZP010001768.1, read on the forward strand.
TATGACTGGTGGAGACCTCGCGTATGAGATCCTCCTTAACGACCTGCTCTAAAAGGCACATTGAGACGAGCTGGGCCTTGGGTGGAGGACAGGTTCCCGCTGATGGTACTGCTGTGGGAAGAGGCTAAGACTGTGGGCACGCATGTAACGGGAAGTTCTCTGTATGACAACATCTTAGCACGCTGAAAGTGTGTGCATAGGAGGAAAAGACTCCCACAAAAGACGTCTTTTGTGTCCATTGACCGGAGCATACCATGTCACATTAGGAAAGGGGGGGGTTTAGATGTCAGGGATGTGTCTGTTGATAACGATGCCCAGTTAACGATGTACAGGAGGGTTTGTTATGAAGATGTTTTTCAAGGTGCAGGAGCTCTGCTTCTACACGTAGGGAAACATGAGCACATATGCAAAGATACTCATCGAGAACTAGTTTGGCTCTAAACCCAGAAACACTTAGCTAATTTGCACATTAATTGGGCATAAGTTTGTAAAAGGTCCTTTTAAAGTTATTGGATGTTTCATCCATGGAATCCCTCTCAGTAACTAAAGACATTTTCCAAACTGAAATAGTACTTATACAAGGAATGACTGGTTTCTTTATCAAAGTAACTGAACACATTTTAAAATCTTTGTCTGATGGGTGTTGCCGTCTAAGACCGATACAAGTGAAATCTGATTTTCTTACTAGCTGTTTGCTATATCAATATGTGTCTGGGGCAGATATGGTACACTGCACGAATGATTATGAGCTGGTCTCTCGACAGACATTACACATGGCAGAGGTCTAAAGAAGAAACGTTCTTGACGGAAGATCTTGTATTGGAACTATTTTTTTGATCACGCGAGCAACGATGTTTCTAAAACATAAGAGACTATTTTCTGTCGCGTATCTCATCCCACAGAATAGTTGCTGGTCAAATTGATGGAAACGAGCCTGTTTACGTGAAGGAATTGAGCAGGGTAGACGTATCAGTATAGAAATGAAGCGGAGATTAACTGAAGCCTACTAAACGGAGGGGAAGGGGTTAAAATGAGCATATGAATGTTCTTAAAAGTGCTGCTATGTTGTTGCATTTTATAGGGTTTGACAACAAAAGCCAAAGAGTATTATTATAATAGTTAAAAAGTGTTTTTTTTCCACTTGTAAGACTGATATGCGTAAATAATTTCTAAGTAAAAAGAACGTTTTTCAACTAGTTGTTCACATTTTATTACCTTTGAGCCCCTCGACACGAAGCCTTTGTCATCGTCATAGAAACACTAAGTCTGACTCAGCCACACGAGGACACAAACACTTATCTAAGTTATGAGGTGAAATAGACAGTGCTTATCAATTGTCCTAAACAATCATTTTGACGGATTTGTAGAAGTCTTGCATCTAAAGGCTGAAGTGAAGTCTCGCCAGGATATTGTTAATTCAAAACCATCCAATTTATACATTATAATCCTTAATCTCAGAAGAACAGTGTTACAATAGTCGTTGGTTGAAAAGGATTAAATTACCGTGACGACAACGCAGTTGAGCATAATCCTGACGGTCCTCCAGGGCACTTTCAGGAGACGACTAAACGTACATCTCTCCATTCTCACCACGTTTCACTGTCTTTGCTGTTAATGCATGTATACTTAACATCCAGAGCATAGGTTGTCATCCTCGCTATCAACATTATTTAAAAGAAAAGTCGTTTAAAGGTTTTGCTGTACTTGGTTATCATCGATTGGAAAGCATAGTCTAAAAACCAGAAGTACTGTAACCCTGTTTTTCAAACCCTAGAGTTGGCATCATGGTAAAACAATCTATTTTCTGTCTCTACACAACGATGGAAAGCCTTTAGGCTTTAGAGGTTCCTCTTCTGTAAATACACCCCTCCCTGCAGTCATTTTGTATCAGAGTCTTCCACTTGTACTGCAAAACAATGGAATGTACAGATTTTTATATTAATAATATTATTGTTATTATTGTATATGATATTATATTGTTCTTTTTTCAATAAAACCTCAATGAATGATCAAATGCAGTTGTTATCGTTACCCAACTAAACATATACAAATATGAATTCACCTACGGAACTCAATGAACCATGACCAATAGGAGAGGTGATTTCCTCTTGCGAGATACACTGATTGGATAAGCTTCCGCTCGTTTCTGGTCCACTGGTGAACGTCGTTTAAGCCACACATCCATTCTGTTTGCAACAGATTTATGAGAAATCCTCACTGACCCCCAAACCACTAACAAGAAGAACCTGGCCTGTCCCTGTAGTGAGAGAACCTGGCCTGGCCCTGTGGGACCATCTGGCCTGGCCCTACAGTGGGACAACCTGGCCTGGCCCTGCAGTGGGAGAACCTGGCCTGTCCCTGTAGTGAGAGAACCTGGCCTGGCCCTGCAGTGGGAGAACCTGGCCTGGCCCTACAGTGGGAGAACCTGGCCTGGCCCTGCAGTGGGAGAACCTGGCCTGGCCCTGTAGTGAGAGAACCTGGCCTGGCCCTACAGTGGGAGAACCTGGCCTGGCCCTACAGTGGGAGAACCTGGCCTGGCCCTACAGTGGGAGAACCTGGCCTGGCCCTACAGTGGGAGAACCTGGCCTGGCCCTGCAGTGGGAGAACCTGGCCTGGCCCTGTAGTGGGAGAACCTGGCCTGGCCCTGCATTGGTCAGCTCAAAGCCAGTGTGTTTTGAACGCCCCCTGCTGCCAGTGTGTTTTGAACGGCCCCCGGCTCTTGTGCGTCACACCTGCCTTCTGTAGCCACGTCTGTGCCTGTGACACAAAGCAGCCCACCTCGTCTTACAACAGTAGGGATTAGAACCCCTTTTTATTTTTTTCCTTTTGCTCTTTAGACACATACAGAACAGCTAATCCATCTCCTGCCCTATCTGTTACTGTCCTCCTGTTGTTCTGGCCTGCTCCCACGTATCACAAGTTGCCGTTTAATGTCTTTAAGACTACATCTCCCAGACAACACATTTGTGTCATTGTGAAAAAGGGTGATGAATTCCGACAACACATCTATTAACCGTGTAATTCTCTCGCCGTGTCATGTTGAGTGAAAACAGATTGGGGGAGGATGTGGAAATATTTTTTACTGAGGATGAAGGTGACAGGGGCCTTCCTCTCCACTTCTGTTTTAGAGAAGATTGAGAAGTTGGAGAAAAACTTGACTTGAACCCAGCTCAGTGGAAAATTCCTCAGTTTACAGTTAGGGAAGACTGACACTTATATCAACTCCTGGAAAGGACTCATAGCTCCGAATGTGATACTCGATCCCCGTGGCTCAAATCGCATACTTTCTCTTTTACTTTTAGTGCATTAAGCTTGCATTAATTTCTTACTAAATCATGACTTAAACTATACAGTCCAAGTCTGTCCAGTACACAAAGGTGTTTGCTGAAGTAGCGTAAAAGACGGTGAGTGTTCTGAGCTCATGCGACCATAACTTTTGCCGCTCTTTATAAATCAGTAGTTAAGAGGTTCAAGAACAGTACAGTAAAGCCCCAGCAAAACAGAAAAGGAGGGTATCATCTTGTACCATCAAGCGACGGAAAGACCTCGGAGGGGGCTGGGGTGGGAAAGCCAGGAGTAAGGACTTCACCTTATCCGGTCACACCATTTAATATTCCATTTATTTATTGAATTATTAATTGAAAAGTGGTGACCAGGAAAGGCACATTGAGACTACTTCCTGTTCGAAAGGAAGAATAGTGGCACATTGTTAAGCACCGTACAGAGTCCTTGGCTAGGTGAACTTCTCTGACGCTATTGTGATACGTCGCACTCCTTTGTTTATGAAAACAATAAAAAGGTTGTATATGAGTGAAACAAACTTCCGAAAGGAAACAGTGGACTGACTTGCTGTGCTTAGGTTTAAACCTTAAATATATAAAATACCACAACTTTTCATATTTTTAGAATCCTTACTCAGTCTGTTGCACTCTGCTCTGCAGTTGATTTCTTATGTGTCCAACGCTATGAGTGGAACAACAATGCACAGCTAAAATCGTGCAGCGATAACACAAAACAATCTGTGTTTCGAAACTATCACAGGAACACCGTGAAAAACACCTTTTGTAGTGAACCTTCTGGGAACTTGCCTCTCAGACAGCCCCAGCTCTGCCCTGTGATCCCCGTGTGTTCATGCCGTCTCTGGAGGGATGTCTTCCGGCTTCACACGGATCCCTGCACTGCCAGACAAACCCCTCTCAGTGGTGCCGCGGTGGGTCTGGACGGATCAAAGGAGGCCTTTTGATAAGGTGCTCTCTCTGGGTCATAACATAACATCTCTCAGCTATAGACCTTACCAGCAGCGTATTTTTCTTTTAAACCCTACCAACCAAAAATCAGTTAAAAATGTGCTTATCATTTTTTTGATCCTGATCCCAAATGTCCCGCTCACACTAAGTCTTCCCTGTGACTGTTTGGTTTCGCAGCACTCATCCATACAGAGCTGGGCGATGCAGACAAGGCCTGATCGTCCAGAGGACTAAAGAGACATGCTGCTTCAGCTCTGTCCTGACTTTGAAGCTTTGCCAATTACCTCGGCCTCCACTTTGATGCCCTGCCAGAACCTGTCACCTTCAGAGTCTCACCCTCTCAAAAGTAGCATGTAGGCAACCATTATGGTTTGATATTTTTTTATCATTCACATTTTTATACAACAGCCTGGTCAGGTGCAACTTTCCACTCGAAATGGGCCAAAGTAGGAATGAATAAAAAATGGGATACGATTACATCACATCTTAAATAATTAATGTTCCGGCTTAATTTCTTCTTATTACATCTCATGCTTGGTTGACCAGCTGAATCATATTCCCTAAAGAGGAGTCTGCCCTCTGCATCTGCTGCTAGGAACCATCCCAAGGCTGCACACGGTAGACTACATAAAACAAAAAGAAAAACATGGTTTAAACATTGACCCATTTAAGAGTGAGTTCCAAATATTTCCAACTGTCCCCACAGCGTAAAAAAAGTTTGGAAATTGTAGCTTTGATCAATGACAAACATATGGAAGCAAATCAGTGCCATAATGTTTTGAATTTTAAAAGGCATCGAATACTTAATATTGAAATTTAAACAACACTGAATTATCATCTGAATATATTTCAATGTAAAATAAAATTCAGGTTGCTCAAATTCAAGCCCAAAAAAATTGATCTTAAAAATGCTCCCATAAAAATTCGACCCTATCAAATTCGAGGCGAAAATTTTCCAGCTGAAAAAATTAGAGACCAAAAAATTTGACCCTATCAAATTTGACCTGAAAAATTTTGATCTTAAAAAATCAGATTTTTTTCCGGGATATCAAAGACAGGTACAGCAATCGAGCATCAATGCAATCTAACCCTCCTCAGGCCCCTCTAAACTGGAACTCTCTCCTTAGGCCCCTGGTTTGGAGCTGCTCAGGATGCTCGATTGCCCTACCTGTCCTTGATATCCCGGATGTTAAAAATCTGACATTTTTCGGCTCAAATTTGATAGGCTCGAATTTTTGAGGCTCGAATTTTATAGGCTCAAATTTTTTCAGCTGGAAAATTTACGGGTCGAATTTGATAGGGTCGAATTTTTAAGGGTCGAATTCTATAGGCTCGAATTTTTTCGGCTCGAATATTTTCAGCTGGAAAATTTTCGGCTCGAATTTGACGGTTGAATTTTTGACGGTTGAATTTTTGAGGGTCGAATTTTATAGGCTCGAATTTTTTAAGATCAAATTTTTTAGGCTCGAATTTGAGCATTCATTTTATTTTACATTGAAATATATTCAGATGAGAATTCAGTGTTGTTTAAATTTCAATATTAAGTATTCAATGCCTTTTAAATTCAAAACATTATGGCACTGATTTGCTTCCATACAAACAATTATATCATGTTTTGAATTTTAAAATGCATTGAATATATTAACATTTAAACACCACCATTTTGGGGGTTTTGAATTCACTTTTTTAAATTGAAACAAAATTCAGATCCCAAAATTCAAGGTTTGGAAATTCAGGTTGCTCAAATTCGTGAATTCAAAACCCCAAAAGTATTTCACTTTCTGGCTCTGATGAGTAGCTCATTGCAATGCTATGACATTCTGAAGCCATACTAAAGCTTTTGTCGAACAGTTTTTGTCGATCGGAAAATATTCAGTTGGAATGTTCGAATTTCACCCACTTCCGAACGATCATGTGACGCTTACAGTGTTCGGTGTGCTACGCACTTTTAGACTTTCCGTTCCGACTGACCAATCAGAAGGCAAAAGTGACACTTGATGAGGATGAAAAACATCTGAATTTTCATCTCTGTTTTTGGGAGCTAAATCGGCTTGGTTCAGAGAACCGCAGCCCGGCCAGCCAGGGGAGCGTAACCATGGTTCCATAATTGTTTTTCTTCTTCATATTTTAAATCTAAACGTGTGAATTTCTCTTCCTAAAACCCACTAGAAGACACTATTTAAAAATATATTTTCCAAAATTTCTTCTGGGGGAATATGCCCCCTGACCCCCCTAATTTTGCTGGGTCACAGGAAAAATAATAGGTTTTATCTAGGGGCTTAGCCCCCCCAAAAGTGGGAACCTAGATTCGCCCCTGAGCGTAACCGTAATCACGCCGGCTTGATGGGGGTTAACAGGGGTTTATATCCAGGGGAGACTGCTGCTGGCCAGCAACCTGAACCCCAGCAGAAGGGCTTAACCCGCGACAAAGGGTCTGCTCACATTTATAGCCCCAGGCCTTGGATAAGACAGCTCATCACCTCCACAGGGCAGACCGGAACGGAGGCAAAGAAAACATGAAGCAAAACTCATCTTGCTTCCAGAAATCGACCGTTACGGACATAAGAAGGTTTCAGGAAGTCCGAGTGACGACAACAGAGACCAGCAGTTAGATGTTGTATTTATACTACATCGGTTTTGTGTGTCTTATTCATGTTATTATTCTGCACTCTGTTTTGAATGGAAAAAAACATTATTTATGAATGTGTTCAAACGACAGAAACGGCTTTATTTAAGTGTAGAACTGCGCAGGGTTAATGCACAGCGCTCTAAAAATGCACACCACCAACCTTTCATCAGCAGTCTAATCTCAGAGCCCAATAAGTACCCCAAACTAATCCAATCATGTTGCCTGGATAAATAACATGTAAATAAAACGATGGTGTCATACCATCATCATCATCATCCTTCAGGATTGGTTAACCACCCAAGTGACCAATCCTAACTCCAGCATGGCGAGGCAGCCAGGGCACACAACTGAAAGGGGGGAGCTATAGGATGCGGTGGGAGAACAGTCGTTACCGCGGTCACATGCAGAACGCCACGACGCCACGACAACGCCTCGGAGGGAGAGAGCCTGGCGGTCTGACTGAAGACGGAGCTGTCTCTCTCTCCCCGATGATAACCGTAAACAATAACAGCCAATTAGGAAGCTCGTCTCGTCATCATCATCATCATTACATCTCTAGATCCTTTGGTTAATTCAATTTTGCCCTCACTCAGTGTATTTTTAGATCATGACACACAGTAACAACGAGCTTGAGTGCTGAAGTAATCTTTGCACAACAGTATCCATCATTTCCATCATTTTGTATGAGTTATTCATGTGGAAAACGACACGGTTACAATGGTATATAATACGGTTGCTCTATCTTGGGACAATTTGATGTTATTATCTCTAATGTCATAATCATCTTTCTACAAGGCAGCACCACTTCTAAGCACGAGGCCTAGTGTCACTGTCCCCATGCAACTTTTTTGCAGCCCTGCAGAGAATGTGTCACAAGTAACATATTTCTACAGAGGAATTGTGTGCAGTATTAACAGAGGGACACCGTGTCAACAGAATATCGGCTAAAAGTGCCAGCAACAAAAGAATGTGTGCCAACCTTGGCCATCTACGCTGAACGCAGGGGTTCTGCTCAACGGAGGAATGTTCAAACTAAGCAGAGAGATGTAGAGATGCTAACACAGGTGCTGAAAAGGCTACGTTTAAAAGCTAGGTGTTCAGAAAAACACATTCGGACGAGTCACTGTGTTTACCACAATGTTGTTAAGTTGGGGGGTTGTTTGATGAATGTAAATATATTTAATTTGATCTTTCTAATCCAAATACCTGAAAGGCAGAAACACCTGCTACCATACACAAATAAATCATATTTTAATAGCTTAGTGAAGCCACATGGATATTTCACAACATGCATGCCGCAAATACTGTGCTGCCATAACACTGCGTTGGGATGATTGGTGATTTTATGACTGCTGACCACAAACACTGAGTAGTCTTTCATCCACTGAGCTTTCATCCACTGTGCTCGACGAGACAGCCTGTCACACACAGGCTCACATTGTGAAGGCCTAATTGACGGGAAAGTTTGTTTATGTGTTTTTACATGGAGGACGATCTTATTGTTCCTCACCGCTGTGAGGGCTCTCTTTACATTACATGTCACCTCTTTGGTGTCGCTGCTGATGAACTGAAAGGACTGTATGTCATCTAATCCCATTCCCGTCACGCCAGCAGTGCTGAAAGGGACACTAAACAGCTGGTGTGGGAAAACTAAGGCGGAGTGTGGGTGCTGGCCAGGACAAAAACGGAGAGACAGGCATTCCAGGAATGTTTTCAACAATCGACCAGAGAGAGAGAGAGAGACAGAGACAGATAGAGAGAGACAGACAGAGAGAGAGATAGAGAGAGAGGGGGAGAGAGAGAGAGGACAGAGGGAGAGAGAGAGAGGGAGAGAGAGAGAGACAGACAGAGAGAGAGAGAGAGAGAGAGAGAAGGCCTTTTCCATCATCAACGGCGCACTGTCACGTGTATGTAATTGTGTAGTCGATGGCCAATGTGCTACCAAAGCATGTTCATAGAGACTAGGATTCTTTTAATGATATAACTTCTAGGATTTAATGATACTCCAACTGCACTGTCACCCTGTGGGATCTTTGCATTCATGTCCCTGCCAAGAGAAAGTTGACATACAGTATCTGAATCACTCATCCACCCAGGGAGGAGGAACATCAGTGGAGACGCCGTGAGGGTTTCCTCCAGGCAGGGTGGGGTGTGTGCTATAGATACGGGCCTAGTCTGGAGGTGAAGGCACTGGGGAGCACATAGGAGTTAGTCCACAGTGACTCACAACGTTCCACCACATGAGACTGTCGCAGAGGGCCATCGACCAGTCAGACTTTCCATGGTGCTCTGAGGACCAGGTGGAAAGCTGTCGCCTGAGTCTGGGCCCGTCCCCATCTTCGCACCGCCGTGATTTCCTGGTATCACTTTGTTTTTCCCGCTCTCCCTGCCCCGACACGAGACACGTCCTCTTGCTAGGCGTGTGTTATGACAGATTCGGGTTTCGATGATAAATGGGATCAGCCTTGATCTCCGCGTGGTGTCTCGTGACGGCGTTCGCCTGTCCTCCGGCAGCTGAGTCACGGCCGATACGTGCGGCTTCCTCTGGCGGGTCGCAGGGGAGGGTCACGTGTCGACGTGTTGCTGTGCTCTGAGCACACGGCTCCTGGGTGCTCTGGCACACGTCTCCTGGGTGCTCTGGCACAGGCTCAAGCCCCGCCAAGCCTGTCAGACCACACCTGCGGAACGACTGATGGATCCCCTCCGAAAGACAGGAAGTCTGATTGGTGCAGCCGTGGGAGAGGTCCTTGGCAGGGCCACACCTCTCTGGATGCTGGTCTCCTTCTGACTGGCAGGTGGGTGTCAGGCAGAGAGATTCTTCAGATGCCCTCTTCTGCTGACCTTTCCTCCAGGGGCCAATCTAGGTTCCCACTTTTGGGGGGGCTAAGCCCACAGATAAAACCTATTTTTTTTTCCTGTGACCCAGCAAAACTAGGGGGGTCTGGGGGCATGTTCCCCCAGATGACATTTTTGAAGTATTATTTTAAATAGTGTCCTCTAGTGGGTTTTAAGAAGAGAAAAAAACTAATTTAGATAAAAAAAGGGGGGGATGGGGGGGATGAAACTAATGAAACTTTTGGGGGGGCTCCAGTCCCCAAAATAGGGCTAGATACGCCCATGCTTTCCTCACCGGGGTCACAGCAAGTTCTCTCACGGCATACCTGCATCCTGACTGGTGTTGTCTTTTCACTTGATGTGACATGTGACAAGGCCACTGAATTAGATTACCAACGGGGCACAACAGCGGTGTGTTCCACAACACACTCTGCAATGTGGAACGGTATTTTACATGCCCGCTAAATTAAAAGGAGATCTCTGGTTGCAAATATTTTCCAATCTTCAAAAGGCTCCCCCCTTCAAAGGCCATAGACATTTGTGTAGCGGATATGTAAGATCCAGTGTCTCTGGCTTAGGTAATCAAATAGGTTTCTTTGGTTTACAAATGACCATCCAAAAGCAAGATTAGATCGATGACACGCAAGCATGAGTGATTTGTATCCGGAGACTGACAGAAAAAAGATACAGAAATAGAGAGATATACAGAGAGAGATACAGAGACAGAGATACAGAGAGAGATAGAGAGAGAAAGAGTGGGCAAGAACGGTGAAACACACTTTCCTTTCTGTTTGTCCAGATTTTTATTGTTCTGCCACCTGACTAGCGCGCGGAGCGGGAAATGCAGCTGTCCGTACAGGTAACATGGTGACTATCAGCAGGAATCAAACCCGCACAAAGACATCGTGAATCATTAAACTGAAGCCACAAACGGTCGGGGATAAGGGCGCAGTGCACCAGATAGGTAGCTACACACAGAGACATGGATTACCTGTGTGGAGCGGGTGGGGATGCGGAGGCCTGAGGGAAAGGTCGGCCATTGGTCAGAGAGGTGAACAGAGAGGGGGGGGGGTGGGGGGGGTCCGAGACGAGAAACAACAACAGCTGTGGGGAGGATGGAATAGTTGGAGGGAGTGAAGCTGGCGGTGACAGAGATCTGGCAAACACCTCGCTTCTCTCACCTTCTTTTGTGTGCAGCCACATCCTGGATGCTTTATTTCAGGAGACCTCGAAACATGAGAGACGGGCTGTGGTACAAGATGAACCAGACAGAAAAGATCATATGGATAAGAATGCTGTCCTAACCCTAACCCTAGCCCTAACCACATCCTAACCCTAACCCCTAACCCTGTCCCAATGCTAACCCTAACCCTGTCCTAACCCTTTATGGCTGTGCCCGGAAGTATCGAGGGATTCTTAAATTCATGTTTCGGTACCTCGCTTCCAAATAACTTACTTTGACATAATCATAAATGAAACGTAAAATGGCATTGAAAGGCAATTAATACATTTTAAAATTAGATTATTGGGTAGGCTGAGGCCTGAATCATAGCAGTGTGGGAGTATGTCACAAAGCAAAGGCATTCCCCACTGTTTTGAAAACTGTTAATTAACGTGATCAATCCCCCACCCTTCACCTTCAGAAGGATTTCTCATGGAGCCTGAATGCCATTGTGAGGAAAAAAACGTTTAAAACGTTTATATGAGTGAGTGAGTGAGTGAACAGAAATGGATGAGGTGCATGTGGAGAAGCTTCATGAGGAATTGATGGAGCCAGCTTGAGTTTGTTGTGTCAACCCTGTCCAGATGTCCAACTGGGTTTTCCAGGTCACGTAAATCAAACAGCAGACAAACTGGTTCAAGTCTGGTTCTCACCTGCTTATTGTGACGCCCCCTCTTTAATTCTGAATCCGGATCGTGTGGTCGTAGTGATAATCGACCTCCTGACTCACCGTGGAAGGAAGCAGCCCTTGACACAACCTTCACCCACGCCAAACATCGTACAGTTCTGATCTAAAGGGGGTGGGTGTCGTCGGCATCGGACGAAGCTCCTCCTGAGACCGGGCGACAGGGCCGTTGGAAGGATAGCACATGATCACATGATCACATGATGTGGCTTCTTCCTGTGAGTCTTTTCTTCTCGCTGTTGTCACGAGCGTGTTGGAGAACACCGGAGCCCACTCATTGTCAGGAACACTAGACAAGCCCCTGTGACAGTGTGTTTTCATATCATTATCCTCACCAGCGTGCGTGTCCTGAGGTAATCAGACGTCCGCAGCTCTCCTGTTAATTAGGCTTCTCCAGGCATCGCCAAGGCAACAGGAGAGGGGCTATCTCGCCCACTGCTACCCGTCATCATCTCTAATATTGTGTAGTTTCATGTGCCCTGCACTTTGCCCACGCCACACACACACACACACACGCAGGCACACGCACACACAGATCCGTGACAAGGACTTCACACTGAGGCATAAAAGAGAGGAAGAACGGTGTTTGGTTCATCTTGTACATTTCTGACAGAAACGGCCCACTTAGGACTCTGCATAACAGGCTGGGGGTTGATTGATGAGCGACAGGCCGCGCTTTACCTGGGCCTTAATGGGCGCTCGGTCTGTTTGCCTCTGTCAGGTGACCCGATGCCCCTGCTGTTGTCGCCGGCTTGGTCCCCCCGGCCTGGCCTCCTCGCTGCTCAGAACACCATGACAACGGGGGGTGTGTGAAGAGGGAGGAAAACAGCACAAACCCCAGAGCTGGTCGGTGTCCGTGGGCGAAGATACATCAAGCGTTACGCATATACGTTAGCCACAGGAGTCGGTGTTGAGGGCTAGGGTCAGACGTCGAGGGGGTCAGACGTAGTGTTAGAAATACGTCACCGTGTTTACATTTCCGACAATTCCATCCTTTTGTATACCGTGCATGGTCTGGATGTGGTCAGTATACGGGATATGGGCTCAACACCACAGAGCAAAGTACAGGTAGCAGAAAGAACCGGAATGTGAACATGAAGAGACACGTGAGAGTTATCGCAAAGACTCAGGATCTAATCTAGATAAAGTACATTGAGCACACATGCTGATGTGCCCCATATTAACCTTGTCAGTCAGCCAATTCAATTAAGGAAAGGAGGATTGGAGAGATACTTCATCCGGTGGTTTTCCACATCACACACACACACACACAGGTAACTAGAGAGCAATGAAGGGCCCAGGCTCCAGGATAAACCCTCAGATAAAGACAGGAGACAGAGGGAGGGGGGGGGAGGGGGGGGAGAGGAGGGGGGAGGGAGCGAGAGAGAGAGGGAGAAAGAGAGCAGGGGAGAGAGGGAGAGAGAGGGGAAGTGAGAGGGAGAGAGGGGAGGTGAGGTGAGAGGGTGAGAGGGAGAGAGGGAGAGAGGGAGAGAGGGAGAGAGGTGAGAGAGGGAGAGCAGGGAGAGAGGGAGAGAGGGAGGCGGGATCTCTTAACCTTTCATCAATGCATCTGTTTGTCCCAGCATGCGGTCCCATGGGGCATGCACCAAGGGAAGGATCTCTCTGGGGATAGGCAATGCTCTGTGAGTCGCTCTGATTTCATCACATACTCTAAAGTGCACTGGCTGTGCCCCTTACTCACACACACACACACACACACACACCACACACACACACACCATGCTTCTCCTCGAACCCCAGGGACAAAGTTGTTGCCGTCGCACAGAATGGATTCTTAACTTCACTACTCCGTCTGGTTGACACCTTATTTTCCTCGCTGCAGTGAGAGTCCAAACTGCAGTGACAGGCTTTGGAGCTCCGTTCAGCCCGGAGGCCTGCTTCCTCCTCTGCCATATGGTGGAAACTGTTTTCAAGGGGAGTCTGTCGCTGTCTCCCCTGTGGCCAGCAGCTGTACGAGCATGCTATGGAAACCCACTAGCAGGCCTGCATCAGGCACTCTGCGAGCAGTTTGATGTGGGACCAGTTGTACTTTTCCATTCATCCCAGAACCGGTAACCAGGGCGACACACTTGAAGAAGTACAGTATTAGAGCTACAGGAATCCATGTGTCCAAATGAAACCCATTTTCCCGTACACGAACCGTGTCAGAGTCTGCATGCTGTTGTCAGCCCTTTCCCTCGTGTGGATGCGTGCAGCTTGTGTGTTCCATGATACAGCACGTCTCCATACAGCACGTCTCCATACAGCACGTCTCCATACAGCACGTCTCCATACAGCACGTCTCCATACGGCACGTCTCCATACAGCACGTCTCCTTACAGCACGTCTCCATACAGCACGCCTCCTTACAGCACGTCTCCATACAGCACGTCTCCCTACAGCACGTCTCCATACAGCACGTCTCCATACAGCACGCCTCCTTACAGCACGTCTCCATACAGCACGTCTCCCTACAGCACGTCTCCACACAGCACGTCTCCCTACAGCACGTCTCCACACGGCACGTCTCCATACGGCACGTCTCCATACAGCACGTCTCCATACAGCACGTCTCCATACAGCACGTCTCCATACGGCACGTCTCCATACAGCACGTCTCCATACAGCACGTCTCCATACAGCACGCCTCCATACAGCACGTCTCCATACGGCACGTCTCCATACGGCACGTCTCCATACGGCACGTCTCCATACGGCACGTCTCCATACGGCACGTCTCCATACAGCACGTCTCCATACAGCACGTCTCCATACAGCACGTCTCCATACAGCACGTCTCCATACAGCACGTCTGCATACAGCACGTCTCCATACGGCACGTCTCCATACGGCACGTCTCCATACGGCACGTCTCCATACAGCACGTCTCCATACAGCACGTCTCCCTACAGCACGTCTCCACACAGCACGTCTCAATACAGTGATCACATGTGATGATGTGGCTCCTTCCTGTGAGCCTTTTCTTCTCGCTGTTGTCACGAGCGTGTTGGAGAACACCGGAGCCCCGGCATTGTCAGGAACACTAGAGGAGCCCCTGTGACAGTGTGTTTTCATATAATTATCCTGAGGTAAATACAGCACGTCTCCATACAGCACGTCTCCATACAGCACGTCTCCATACAGCACGTCTCCATAGAGAGCTCCCAAGGCTGCCGGGAACCCTCTACGGGCTGACCTGGGAAATGCCCCACAAGCATCCATCAGAGGCCTTTCACGTCGGCCGGCAGCCAAGAACAACCAGTCTGTTTGGCAGGAGCTCTGTGGCCGCTCCGAACTGTGCTGCGTCACACAGAAGGCTGAGCGAGGCCTGACTGGCAGGTCGTTATGGCAACGACAGAGAACACACAGATTTGGAGTGTCACTCTAATGAAACATAATGAGAGATTGGGGGGGTGGGATGGGATTAATCTGGAGCGCTGGCAGTGAGGAACTGCGAGAAGCACGTGAGATCCAAGAACCGGGCTGTGTGTCTCGCCCAGCGATTCCCATCTGTTGTGTGGGGATCTTTTCCCGATGGCTTAAGCTCTGCTCGAAGCTCCAGGGATGTTAGGTTAGTGGAGCCAGGTCAGGGCTGGTTGTTGATTTGAGAGAGTCCCACAAAGTCTCTGGAGCATGTCGATCATGTGATCAGTGACACGGTAACAAGCAGGGTTAAGCTGGGAGCACGGAGGCTTCCCAGCTACATCGCTTTCATTAGAAATCCTATCTTACAACTTCCTTTGTGGTTTGGGACCGTTACCTGATATGTTATAGTCGGCCGGAGACGTGGGGCTCGTCCCGCGCGGGCCGTCACCATGATGGATGTCAAAAGCAATCGACACGACAACATGCACACACTCAGAGTACCAGGGTTTCCATACATCACGGACTGATGGATCGATGGGTTGAAGGCTTGATTGAGAAGGCCCTCAGCTGAACGTGTGGGTCACAGGTGGATTGAACAACACAGCTCTCTGTTTTTCCAAGGTAATGGAGTAGCATTTGGTGTAACTAACTCGCCCGAAGCTTCGGGGGCTTCTGCTATCAGGTGTTGCCTCTCTCTCTCTCTTTCCCCCCTCTCTCTCTCTCCTCTCTCTCTCTCCTCTCTCTTGGTTAACTAGACTGGGAGGAAGAGAGAGTTGAGTGCGATCAGAAACCCACACCACCGTCACTGTACCTCACAGGGCACCAAGTGGAACTGTGGTGACCCAGGTATGTGTTACTGAAAACACCAGAGCACAGTGGGAGGTAAACACAGGAAATAATCATTTTACATTTTGTCATTTAGCAGACGTTCTTATCCAGAGACTTACAGTAAGTACAGTAGGGACATTCCATGGCCAGTAATCGAACCGGCAAACTTCTAATTAATAGCCCGATTCCCTAACCGCTCAGCCATCTGACCCCATTTGACCCCCGAAACTGTCTGTTCGACCTCTTGTTAAGATTCAAAAGCATCCAAAGTCATCGGGGAGCTCTTGATCCTCTTGTGGCAAATTTCGATCGGTTTCGATTTCTGCTCAAAGCCTCGGGCCATCCCAGAAAAGAATGTTCCCTTTGTGCACGTGACCATGGAAACAACTTGAGAGTTCAAGGATGTGATTAAGCCCCTCCACTGACAAGCTTTCCCTCAAAGTCCATTCTTCGAACAGGTGTTTCTTTTAGAATTTGAAAAGCTCAGAAAAGCAGTTTGTACTCGTGCTCGTCAAGCAAATGCAAATTTATTTTGGACTGAACTTAATCTTTCCCAGTTGTTGTTAGTTTCCATGAGCCTTTGAATATTTTGACATAAATAGTTCAATGGGTGTAAAGAGTCTGTGCTTGCTTTAGACACTTCTGGGGGGAATCAGCTCACAATCATTAAGGGTTGTAAATCCAAACTGCCAAATGCAGATTTGAATTTGCGTTCAGTTGTGGAAACAGGAGCATAATTGAGACAATTCCAGGATAAGGGGCACACCGCCCTGGCTAACCTTTACCTCATAAAAAACTGCTTTGACGAGAGACTTTTTGAGAGGCTGTCAGATGCAGCTTTTAGTTTCACTACACCAGCTGTCTTTTCTTTCCCGCAACAGTGGTTGAAATAGTCCGAGGCCGCTCCTCTCTCATGTCAAAGCCACGCTGGAAACAGGTCAGCAGAGTTTGAAAGCGAACAGGGAACTTCCAACAGTCATCGTCCCTCGTCCATCTCACCCTGCCCTCTCCCACACAGCTGTTTCACAAAGGCGTGCGACAGCTGCCTGCACGGAAAGTGCGTGATGCCCGGGGTCGTCGTGGCGATAAGCTGAGGAGGGTTTGGGGAATTCCCAGTCAGGGACTCGATTGTGGAGAGGAAGGAGGAGGAAGAGGAAGACGAGGAGGAGGAAGACGAGGAGGAGAAGAAGATGTGTTGAAAGTGTCACTGTCAGTCAGTGTGCTGTCAGTTATTACAGATGACAGTAGACACACACAGCATAAATACAGGCAGACACATGCATGCATGCATTCATGCAGACACACACACACTATCTTTTAGCAGTTTCAGATCTTAACACAGATTTTACATGCATATTTGATTTGATTTTTTATGACTTCTCCTGCACTAAAAACACAGACAGAAAGTCAGCCTGCACAGCACACACACCACTCAACCCCCCCCTCCCTCCCCTCAACCCCCATCATCCCCCCTCCCCCCACAGCTCCACACCCCGGTCTGTTGTTGCTGCCTTTCACTGTCTTTGTGTTTCAAATACAGTCTTACTCCCCAATGAGCCACTGGGGCCTTGACAGTTTCCATACAGGACAGCTGGGATCTAAATATACCAGGGGCTCTTCCTACCTTCAGGAAAAGACAGAGGCGAGGGTCCGGATTAGGATTCTCCTGCCAGTTTCCTGCAGGAATGCATGGCTGCTCATAGCATCCACACAAAGCCCACACAGATACGGGTGGGTGACAGTAAGACACGCGAGGCTCAGAAACGCCAGGCTCAGGCTCAAATTAGACTGTTTTGCGTTAACTGCCCCGGGATTCCGTTTGGAGTCTCCAGACTCCAGGTTTATGTGGGGCTACCGCTCAGGTTTACCCCTCTCCACCCCTCCTCCACCCCTCCACCCTCCACCCCTCCACCCCTCTCCACTCCACCCCTCTCCACATCCTCCTCTCCACCCCTCACCACCCCTCTCCACCTGTCTGAGAAACATACCAGCCTTCACATCAGACAAATGGCAGCCTTGGTACTGCCGCGAGGTTGCCATGCTTTGGAAGGACGGCCACGCCTCCACGCCTAGTCCCACGTGACAGTTGTGTCTCCCAGAGCAAACCTCTGAGTGAGCTGGCGTGGAACTAGCATGCAACTGTCCAGCTTTGGAGAATGTGACCGTCGACAGCAGCGTGCGGCCTGTGTTGATGTTACGTAACCTTTCAAAGCCCGCGGTTCGGCCTCCTCTGACCACGACCTCCAAGGAGAAGGCTCGGCCTCTTCTGAACACGGCCCTGTGTGACAGCCTCAGAGAGAGGTGACGTAGCTCGGTGTCCGGCCAGGGTCCAGTGGGCCCGCTGCTTGTAAACAGGTCCAGCAGTGTCGCTGCTTGTCCCACAACAGCTGGTTCCGGCTATTGTTCCCCTCTCCTGGAGAGAGCGTCACCGGGCCACCGTGTGACACCTCACTGCGGTGTCCCCGGAGCGACCCCACCCCCGACCTCCTCACCCCTCCTCACCCCTCTTCACCCCTCTCTGCCCTTCATCTTCACCCCTCCCAAAGACACAGAGCTTTCAGATCCAGGTGCTTGTTACAAGCATCAGTGAACTGGGAATGAGGCCTTTATTACACGCTTATTAACATGAATATGTGTTAGTAAGACTGAGTGTCATTAAGGTTAGTATGGGGTTGGGCTAGGGTGAGGATTCGTGTTTTTGCAACATGAGATAATGGTTATACGGCCCTTATAAGATGCTAATTATGGTTAATATGTGTTCATAAGACTCACAAACTAAACCTCATTGCGATTGTTATTTGGGATTGCATGTTCCTAACATCGCATCTGCACATGCACAGACACACTGTTCGAGTAAGAAACCACCGACTCCGTCACCAGATTCATGTGTGACCAACGTGACCACGCCCCGTCGGAGGTCCTCGGGATCGAACACGCCACCTCCGACATCCCAAGCACGGACACTACCAGCTAGCGGTTTGCTGGCACGAGTGGCCTGTCGACATACCTGGGGTGTACCGATCTGCACCGGCTACACATGCCTATCCATGATTGATCGCCATTCTCTTAACCTTGTTGTGTACGTGTTTATAAACAGAACTTGTGTTTTGCAGCTGTCCTTCCATGGATAACCTCAGTCTTGACAGTTCAATATTGGGTTTCACTCTTGATTTTTTGAGGTTCTTTAAAAAACAAGCGGGGGACAGGACAACAGCAGGACCCCCGGGTGATCAGGCAGACAGGACAAGAGCAGGACCCCGGGTGATCAGGCTCGTCGTAGCGCCGTCTCTCAGCGCCGGGACGGGACGCTCCACACTCTCCACCGAGGAACCGACGGCCACGGCTCCGAAGAACCTCAGACTGGAACAATGAAATATTCTTGGCCCGCTGCCTCATCATATTTTCCCAAGTCTCCAGCCCTTGGCTCAGGGTTCGTTTGTGAAGACTGAGTCAGCGGGGACAATCTCATATATTTTCCATCTCCACATCTGTCACTGGTGGGCATTAGGAGAAGGTCAAGTCTGTCAGTGGGCTACCCGTCAACCTCAGAGGGACCCACGTTCATCTCGCTGTGTGGACGGTGATCTCACAGGTCTCCAAGTCTTTGCCCATGTGCTCATGTGTGTTTACGCCGTCGATCGTTCAAGCAGGAGCATCTGGGCTGCATGGGGACGGGGCTGGACGGGGGCTGGACGGGGGCTGGACGTTCCCCGCCGTGGGACGAGCAGAGCACTCCATCGCTCCGCTGACAAGGTCAAGTGTTCCACGGTGTGAAAGGTGCAAGGAAAGCACTGTCTTTTACTGTCCTGTGTGTGTGTGTGCCAGTTACTCAAACCGTGTTTACGTTCTCCTAAGGCCAATATCCATATTCCCGCAGGCATTCATCTATAGTTAGACCGCCTGACGCATGGACTTTGTTGACGAGCATCATCAGAATCACTGAGACTCTTACCAGGAGCCCTGCTCAATCATCTTTAGGTCCAACTGATTTAGGATGATGATTTAGGTATGTTTGAATTGATTCCTTTAGATCTCATTTGATCAATTTTTGTTACAGAAGCTTGGTTGTTTCTGTGAACCGGCACAGTTGGGATTTCCAGCTAGGTTGAAAGTGATTCTGCCTCCCTACAAGTCTATTTGCAGGAGTGCAGAAGTGAGACTGAGAGATGGATGCATGAGTTTACATGGCTTCCAAAGGGGATCTTTTGTTCGTCTAAATTTAACCTCTGCGGTTCTATTTTCTCTTTAACAAGGGAAAACCAAACGCAATCGAGGAACACGATCGGTCTGGCCCGGCGAACGGAAAACCGACAAACCGACAAAACGGAGAGTGGAAAAAAACAAAACATGATCACTCACTAAGAGCCTCATCACATGTCATTCAATGGGAGAAAATCTATTCAGATCCAAACCGTCTTTTATCCATCGGGCTCTTTTGAATGTTTTGTTTTTAGCCCTGGCCCCAGTGTGTTGTGTTGTGTGATCTTAAATTACATGGCGGGAAGATCTGGTGGAAAAAGAAGTGGGGGATATCACGAAACCACGACGATAGAATGGTCCGGAACGCTGCCAACGTTCTGCTCTGCTCTCCTGTCCTTCACTGACTCATTCCTGCTCTCAGCAAAACACAAATTCAGTTTGTCTTCGGCGGGATGGATTCACATTAGTCTTGGATTGATGTCTCCCGCGCTCCTTAGAGCCATCACCTCCCACTTCCTCTTTTACGTTTGTCTTTTTTTCCAAGGTCTGTTTCCTTAAAGTGTCTTTGACTGCATGGGAAATCCCTACCACTTCCTCGTTAGGGTGGCCTTGCCCAATAAATTGTTTTCAGAAGCCCCACCTCTCCATGCACTCCGGGGCGTCTCGTCTGGGGAGCGTTCCCAGAAGCCGGATGAAAAGGAAGTTGCCACAGTTCCACAAAGTGTAAAATGCTTCAACCCAACAAGCATCTAACTTCCATCATCTCCTCTCAGCCTCTGAGGGAGTTTCACAGAACCAGCCTCGCCCTGACCTCCACGACCCCTGCAGCAGTCCCAGGGGCATGACCCGGGGGAACTCCAACACACATTGACCCTTGACCCCCGAAGGCATTCATGTCGTCATAATCACATAGTGACTCAGACTCGAGACTCAACGTGTCTTGTTTACTTTTGGGGGCTTTATAAACTGTTAACAGTTCCTGTGTGAGACAGGACATGAAGAGACCCCAGGTGACCCAGGGCTCAGAGGAGAGGAGGGAGGGAGGGACAGGGGGAGGGAGGGAGAGGGGGAGGGAGGGCAGGGAGAGAGGGAGGGAGAGCAGGGAGAGGGGGAGAGACATGAAGAGACCCCAGGTGGGCCGCATGGTGTGACTGCCAGGCCCGTCTCGAGCGTATCCCACACACAAGCGGCCTGACAGCGACACTAATCCACATCTTTCAAATGTCCATTAAGGTCAGCTCAGACAGTAGTGGCCTTGACCTGTTCTGACTGGGGGTTCAGAGAACTCAGTCGTACAGCGCAGCTTAACATCTCAGCAGGGCTCAGCCGACGGTATCAAATTGGTGACACATGCTGGCATGTAAACCACTGTAAAGGTCAACATAGACGGAGCAGTGTTTACTAGCAACACGGCGTTAGGAATGCGTTAACGTGTCCGAGCCCAGACCAGCCCTTGTGTCTATTCTCTGTTATCGCAGCCTTCTCAGCGTACACGGGAGAGCCAGGGGGGCATTTGGCACCTGAGCGAAGGCTCTAGTCGGACTTATGTGAGGGCTACAGGGATGTCAGTCTGCATTTCAGCTAAGACGTGCTACAAAAAGCCCCCCCTCCTCCAAGGAACATGGGGAGCATCAGTAGCCAGGTAGCTGCTCCTGGGGTCCCTGTGAACACCTGTTAGTCTCGTACAGCCCCGGAACAATCCTGCTGCCGTTGTCTCTCCTTTAAAGGCGTCTGTGCCGCAGGACAAGCATCTCTCAGTGGAGAGCTCATCAGGGGGGTGGGGAAGGCCGGAGAAGGGGGTACTCCCCACATGTGATTGTTCATCTTCAGACGGGTATGCAGTCCAACTAACGCGTACACAGAAGTGCACACACACATACACCCATACAGTACGCCAAACACACACACCTCCTTCCCATCCTGCCTTCTAGGGCCAGACACGAGCAAAGGATGGAACCGTGGTATGACCTCAGTGTGGTATGACCTCAGTGTGTTATGACCTCAGTGTGGTATGACCTCAGTGTGTTATGACCTCAGTGTGGTATGACCTCAGTGTGTTATGACCTCAGTGTGGTATGACCTCAGTGTGTTATGACCTCAGTGTGGTATGACCTCAGTGTGTTATGACCTCAATGTGTTATGACCTCAGTGTGGTATGACCTCAGTGTGTTATGACCTCAATGTGTTATGACCTCAGTGTGGAGAGTAGCTACATGTCCCCAGGCCATTATACAATCAGGTCCTGAGAGAATAAAGGAGGAATCAATCAATGGCAGCCTAAAAATGGGCCCTGGGTCATGGCCAGAAGTCACACATTCACACCCCGACATCACATCCTGTCAGTGGCACGATGTTTGGACATCACATCCTGTCGGTGGCTCGATGTCTGTCTGGTGCACCGAGTCCTTCCGTAAGAGTTTTAAATCAAATCTTCATATATTTGGATTAAACTGTCATAATAATTCAATTGAATGTACTGCACCGGGCATAAACAAATACAAGACAATGATTCAGTTATGAAAGGCTGTTCTCAGAATTGTGGTGTTGTTCATTAGGTAAGTAGATAATTCCCGTAAACCCACAAGCTTCTCAGACATGCTGCTCCACTGGTGTTTTCAGATATGTTGCCACATTCTGCACTGCCACATCATATACTGCCACATACGTACATAAGGTATTGCCATATACTGCCACAATGTACTGGTGTAATACTGCATAGTTTTGACACGTTTAAGGTAGGCAGTCAACTTTGCTGGTAATTTACAAAAAGCCACAACCGAACCAAAAAAGAAAGACACTGAAGATTCTGAGGAACACTGGTCACACAAGTTCGTTTTTTCTTGGAATAATTTCAACAACGCTAGTGTGACAGAGATCACGAAACAGACCAACAAGCCCCCGACGAGATCAACGGAACTTTATGGAACATTCTGAAGAGCGGTATAATAAATGCAAGATATCAAAACTCAAGCTTGTCTTGTGAGGGAAATGTATTCAATCAGAAAAAAAACCCTAAATTTCAATGTTGTCAGCTTGATAGGAAGCCAATAAAGGAGCAAGAAGGCTAATTTTCCTGGCTCTTGGAAAGGAGGCTCGCTGTTAACGCTAGCTAAGCACAACACAGGCAGAGCAGTACAGCTATCAAAGTATAACGTTAGCTACGTGGTACAGTACAGTAACGTTAGCTAGCTATAGCAAACAGTACAATTGGCCTACCTGTCTCTTCTGGCAGATGAGTGCATTTTTCACCGGCTGGTCGAAACAGACTTGTAATTTTGGGAAGTTTAGCATTTAATTCAGACATTTTCTGTTTTGAATGCTTTTGGGCACCACTTTTAAAAGTGCGTTTCATTTATCCTACGCTACGCTACAGTTAGCTACGTAATTGCAGCGGGCTCGCCGGCTTTGTGACCACCTGCTTTGTCACGTCATTTACGTAGGTAACAAAGAAAGCACAATGAAATATACTTTTCTTGATTTTTATATAAACTCTGGAAACACAGACAAGACAATAACACCATATAGTGTGTCCCATGTCATTCAAATTGGATAAAAATATATTTAAAAACCTGCGTCCCTGCGACGGTAATCTCTACGGGCCTGAACAGCGCCACCTGGCTGACAGAAGGTCTTTCAGGTTTATACTTTGTTTTTGTGTGTGTGTGTATGTGTGTGTGTGTATGTGTGTGTGTGTGTGTGTGTGTGTGTGTGTGTGTGTGGTGTGTGTGTGTGTGTGTGTGTGTGTGTGTGTGTGTGTGTGTGTGTGTGTGTGTGTGTGTGTGTGTGTGTGTGTGTGTGTGGTATTAGGTGAGCACAACACCGAGATGGGTAACAACAGCTGCCGGGGCCAGCTGAGGGGAGAGAGGGCATGTTCAGCTGACATAACTTGATGAGGACAGGCTTCATGCTTGGCTCCGGCATTGTCACGTAGTCCTGTCTGTGGTCTGTGCCCACTGGAGCAGGAGGGATGAGGAGGGCAGGTCAGAGCTGGAGGGATGAGGAGGGCAGGTCAGCTGGAGCAGGAGAGATGAGGAGGGCAGGAAGGAGAAGACGCCCAGGGGAGTGGAGGGGCGGAGAAGAGGAGGAGAGAAGTGAAGGGATAGGGACAGGAGACGACAGGAGAGGAGGAGTTTCTTCCCTTCTGCTGTTGGCCTCTTCAACAAGGCCAAGGGTTCACACTGACTTAATGACTTTACTTTAATGACTCTAATATTCTGCACTACATTACTGCATCTTGTACATTTGTATTTTTTGTCATATTTGTATTTTTTGTATTTTTATATTGTAAATTAGGCAACTTATATTTTATTGTATATTTTATTCTAAATATAATTCCACTTTAGTATAGATAGTATAGTTTATATAGTATAGATATTTAGTATAGACAGTCCACATATTTAAATTTAAGGATACTATATGTTTATTGTATGCACCTTCCTGCCAAAGCAAATTCCTTGACTGTGCAAACTTTCATGGCCAATAAATCCCTTTCTGATTCTGATTCTGAACTGGAGGGAGGAGGGGAGGGGCGGAGGAGAGGAGTGAGTTGGTGCCCTGCCCTTCATTACACCAATTACTGATCATCCTCTTCGTCTCACTGTGGACCAGGAGGGAGGAACAGGAAGGAAGAGACTGACCTTCAGTGGAACATGTCTGGCCACGTGCCAGGAAAAGGCTGCCCTCCCTCTGTCTGCAGCCTGGGAGAGGGCAGGTGTGTGGCCCCTGTGTCTGCAGCCTGGGAGAGGGCAGGTGTGTGGCCCCTGTGTCTGCAGCCTGGGAGAGGGCAGGTGTGTGGCCCCTGTGTCTGCAGCCTGGGACATGGCAGGTGTGTGGCCCCTGTGTCTGCAGCCTGGGAGAGGGCAGGTGTGTGGCCCCTGTGTCTGCAGCCTGGGAGAGGGCAGGTGTGTGGCCCCCTGTGTCTGCAGCCTGGGAGAGGGCAGGTGTGTGGCCCCTGTGTCTTCAGCCTGGGAGAGGGCAGGTGTGTGGCCCCCTGTGTCTGCAGCCTGGGAGAGGGCAGGTGTGTGGCCCCTGTGGGGGAGCCCCTGTGTCTGCAGCCTGGGACATGGCAGGTGTGTGGCCCCTGTGTCTGCAGCCTGGAAGAGGGCAGGTGTGTGGCCCCTGTGTCTGCAGTCTGGGAGAGGGCAGGTGTGTGGCCCCTGTGTCTGCAGCCTGGAAGAGGGCAGGTGTGTGGCCCCTGTGTCTGCAGCCTGGGAGAGGGCAGGTGTGTGGCCCCTGTGTCTGCAGCCTGGGAGAGGGCAGGTGTGTGGCCCCTGTGTCTGCAGCCTGGGAGAGGGCAGGTGTGTGGCCCCTGTGTCTGCAGCCTGGGAGAGGGCAGGTGTGTGGCCCCTGTGTCTGCAGCCTGGCCTGCTCTCTATCTGCTCTCAACTCAGCCATTCATCTGGAGCACGGAAGCTGGAGCAGGAAGCATTCAGTGTGTGCAGGATGCACCCCCCTGCCGGCCCCCGCCGCCCCCCTGCCCCGCCGGCCCCCTGCCCCGCCAGCCCCCCTGCCCCCCCTGCCCCGCCAGCCCCCCTGCCCCCCCTGCCCCGCCGGCCCGCCTGCCCCCCCGGCCCCCACCACCCTGAGACACCCTGCTCCCTCTCTGCTACTAACTGCAACACTCTGTCTTCCCCTGGCCTGGCTCACTTCCTGTTTCACAGCCTCGGAGTCCAAGGCTGAAAGCACTGTACCATGCTTGTGTGTGTGTGTGTGTGTGTGCTTGTGTGTGTGTGTGTGCGTGATTCACTTCTGTAGATGTGTGGGCAGAACTCCTCAACGTGCTGTTTGGATTAGCACCTGTCAGAACAGTAAATGGATCCAAAACCTTTTTTTTTCTTTTTTTTTACAAAGCGACTTCTCTGAGCTGGGAGGATACTTTGCGTCCAATACGTGTGCACCGTCTGAGCTTGTGACCACTTGGAAACATCCAGAACAAACATGGAGTGCATGGAGAAGGGATAAGAAGCGTATGTAGGGTGGTGAGGACAATCAATACTTATACCCATCAGTCGACGCTCATCGTGGGGAACCACATCACTCTGTCACGTTAGATATATTTCTCTCTCTGTCACACACACACACACACACACACACACACACACACACACACACACACACACACACACACACACACGCACACGTACACCTGCACCTCAGTGTAGTGCTTTCAGGAGAGCTATTCATGAATCTGTGGAAAGGAAGAAGCCTTGGGATGTTCCCATTACCAATTCGCTGAAACAGGAAAAGTATCACTCCAACATCACAATGACAGTGCATGTATTTTTATATTCTTGAATTTCACAAAGGAAGATGTACTTGATCATGTCTGGACCAGAGACCAGAGAGCTTACTCAAGAGTCTGGCTGACGTCTTTACAGAAAGCCTCTCGCTCATTCGCACACTCACGCTTCATCACGTTTTCCAACATCCCTTGTGAATTCCCATTTGAATAAAAAGGATGAATGGGGCGATCAGTGCGTCAGCCAGGACGAGGATTGTGAGGATGAGCAGTGGCCAGCCAACAGGAAGTAGCGGACGCACCCCCCCCCCTCCCCCCGCTCCCCCCCGCTCCCCGTTCTCCTCTTTGCTCACCCGAGGTCTGATTCAACTTTTTCCCACTTTCTACACGAGGCAGGAACAGCAACACAAACAGCCGTGAGACAGAGGGGGTGTTTGGGGGAAGGGGAAGGGGAGGGGAGCAACAGGATGTTGTTTGAGTTTCAGATCCTGTTTTCTTCGCTTTCCCAAGAAGCTACTCTAATGCAGGTGCACAAACCCCCCCCACCCCCACCCTTCCCAAACAAGCCCCACTCTTCCTCTACTCTCTTCCAGGGCTTCATTCAGACTCTCGTGGATTCTCTCTTTCCCTTTATCTCTCCCTCTCTTCCCCTCTCTCTTTTTTTTCCAAAACGCACATGCATACACACACACACACTCTGTTCCCCGTTACAAAACCTCCCATTGTTGTCAAAACAAGTTACTTTTGGCATCTAAATGAATGAGGGGCCCCTGTGAATTTAAGACATCAAAGATAAAAAAGAAATACCTCTGGGTTTAGGGTTACGGGACAGGGTTAGGTTAAGGTTAGGGAACTTCATTAAAGGACTTTTGTGTTTGATGTCCACCGTCTTCTTTGCCTTTTCCCCAAACTGGAATAGAAATATCCACGTAGTTATCATGTCACCCTAGATGCAGGCTGAATGTCTCCCCATTCTACAGTTGGCCTCTTTGTAGAAGGTTCTAGATTGAGTGGGCCTCTGTAGAAGGTTCTAGATTGAGTGGGCCTCTGTAGAAGGTTCTAGATTGAGTGGGCCTCTGTAGAAGGTTCTAGATTGAGTGGGCCTCTGTAGAAGGTTCTAGATTGAGTGGGTCTCTGTGTAGAAAGTTACAGAGTGGTTCACAGGTCAACAGAACCTTTGTTCCTTGAGCGGACTTGAAAGCTGCAGGGACATGAAAATGTGCATAAAAGGACGTATTTTTCCAGCATTTTTTCTTTTCACTTCTTAAAATATTGGGGGAGAAGGAGGGGGAGGTGTGTGTGTGTGTGTGGGACGACTGGAGGACGTAACGGCTGCTTTTGGTTCCAAGTTCAACCCAGGTAGATCTGCTTAATGAACAGAAAGTCTCCAGAGCCCCCCCCCCACCCTCCTCCCACCCCAAGCCCCACCAACCTTTCATCCACCCCAGCCCGCCTCACTTCCCCCTCTCAGAAGAAAGGGGCTGTCTTTCATTACAAACCCAACCGTTTTTAAGTGCACTCAGAACAGTTTCCATGACATCATCAGCTGTCAATATGCGAAGCCAGTCGCTTATATTGCGAACGTTTAAAACGGGGCGCGGAGAGGCAACAAGCTGCGCATGTGAAGCATCCCAGAGCCCCGCTGAGCTGGACGTTAACGACGGCAGAGAGCCTCCAGCGAGCTCACGGGCCGCAGAGTCCCTACGCAGGGAGCAGAGTCACTACGCAGGGAGCAGCTCTGTCGCTCGCAGGCCAGCAGAGTCCCTACGCAGGGAGCAGAGTCACTACGCAGGGAGCAGCTCTGTCCCTACGCAGGCCAGCAGAGTCCCTACAGCTCTGTCGCCTGCAGGCCAGCAGAGTCCTAACGCAGGGAGCAGCTCTGTCACTCGCAGGCCAGCAGAGTCCCTACGCAGGGAGCAACTCTGTCGCTCGCAGGCCAGCAGAGTCCCTACGCAGGGAGCAGCTCTGTCGTCTGGGGACAGTTTATTAGGTTTGTCCTGGAGCACCTGAGGAAAGCACTTGTCTGATTTAGAGAACAATGCCTTGACTGAGGCCAGGGACGAGCTGTCTTTAATTTGATTTGGATAACACAACTCGTAACTTGTCCAGTGGCCCCGTGTCAGGACTCCTGGACAGCCTCAGAGGGTTAGAGGCGGGACGGAGGTCAGCTCTTGTGTAAGACCACTACCGTTGAGAGGCCGACCCTGGTCCGCTCTGTCCCCCCTACCCAGCAAACACGAGGTGAAAGGTCTCTCACTGGTTCTAGGAACAGCTGCCTGCGGTTTCTTTGCACGAGACACGAGATCCGCCCCCCCACCTCCCCGCCCGCTTAAATCCAAGGTGAGAGAGGAAACCACATGACGTCCGAGGAGTGAGGAGGAAAACAGCTTTGTTGGACTCGCTGAAAAGGAACGAGCGAGTGGAGAAGGCGTTAAAAATAGACTTGAGGGAGCAGCGAGGCCGGACATCAGAGACAGACCGCAGCGTGTTCGGGGGCCCATACAAGCTGAACTCTGACCCCAGACCCTGATTGGCTGAGTGAGGTGGAACATGGTGATAAGAGGTCAGTGTGGTTACAGGACTTCTCCTCAGCTGAGACTCGCATCTCAGTTTACACACTCATCGCCATGGGCACCGTGGGCATCTCAGTGGGGCTCCAGATTTTCTGAGGCCTTACATTTACATTTACTCATTTAGCAGACGCTCTTATCCAGAGCGACTTACAGTAAGTACAGGGACATTCCCCCGAGGCAAGTAGGGTGAAGTGCCTTGCCCAAGGACACAACGTCAAATTTGCAAAGCCAGGAATCGAACCGTTAACCTTCTGATTACTAGCACGAATCCCTAACCGCTCAGCAACCTGACTTACCACAGCAGCCTTGGTTTGAATCCAGCCCAGGCACACTTTCCTTCCTTTCCTGTCTACGTTGAACTGTCCCAATAAAAGCATGAGAATGCAAACAAAAAAACTATGATTTCTCACGCAAAAAAAATGTTTTCTTTCGTTTTAAGAGGTACGGTGTGACTTTCTTCGACTGCGTGACCTTACAGGATGGGAGTGGAGAGGGTCATTCGAACTTGTCAGCTAAACCTTGAGGAACCAAAGCCAGGCCATCTCTGAGCCTGGAGGAAGGAAGAGATGTGTGGCATGACAAACTCCCTCCTCACTATAAATATCCGTCATTCAGCCAAACTGGGGCTGTTTGCAGAGCGAGTTCAGAGGGGAGGGATGTGCGTCAAAACACACAACCACGTCACAGCAGGTGGCCCTGGGCTGGGGGGCTAGGCAGTGGATTTAAATGTGTGTGTGTTTCGGAGGGGAGATTGTGTTGTGGACATGCCGACTCTCTTGTCGCCTCACAACTTCGTGTTTTGGTTTCATTTGGCTGTTTAGGTTTCCTTACCCCCTCTCTCTCATCTCATCTTTTGTTTTTGCAGCATTCACAACAGATTCAGGAGGGATTTTTCTTTTTTTACTCCCCCGCACGCAACATCCTTCATACTGTACGAGGCGGAAGGTCGCCGGGTGCAGTTCCCACCACCGCCAACTCTCCGTGCTGCTCTGATGTGCGAGCGCTCTCGTGCCTCCACGTGCCTGTCAGTCGGATCGCATCTGATTTACATTACATTTACATTAAGCTGCAGATTCATTTTGCAGACGCTTTTATCCAAAGCGACATAGCGAGCTCGCACATGTAGCGAGCTCAGCAGACGATCATGGATCGGATGTGTGCAGCTTAGCAACGGTATTCCAGCGGTTATGACCAAGGAACAATAAAAAAACATCAATACAACATCACAACGCTGGAGCCGGTTTCTGGTTGTGACCCACTGAAAACACGAATTGGACACAGAACGTATTGTGTAAAAATACCTCTTTTATTGAATTTCCATCATTACAATTGCACACAATCAAGTTTAAGCAATCGAAAATATTCATAGAAATTCATTGAGCTCTGAAGGAACAGTCATCAGTCTTTTGCAGAGGCTTTCGAGACGGGTAGAGGTACTGAGAACTTCAATTCCCCCTGTGACCTAAACTCCTCACACATCACCCCCCCCCTCCCCCCCCACCCCCAACACACAGAAAAACATAGTTTATTAACCCTTAATCCACAGAATGCAGCATCTGAGAAAACATGCTTTTGAAGACTATAGTTTGAATAAACATCCACCCCCCTCCCACCCCCACTGCCCTTGCGGAAATGCCTCTTTACCCCTCCTGGCCCGCATGTTAGTCTAGCTTCACCATACCAAGAGCACAACACTGCAGCAAGTCACATCCAGCAGCGTGCCAGTAGCTCACCTGCTTCACACCTAAAGCTGTAAGTTTCACAAAGTTCATCATCATCATCATCAAGAGTAGCTCGAGGAACATTCAATCACAAAGTGTTGTGCAAAGCATAGTATTCAAGCAACTCACACAGACACACTGTAATGTACAGGCGTGCGCACACACACACACACACAACAGATTTACGTTTGCTATATTCTGGCAAATGTAACATTGTGACATATATGCCTAATAATAAGTCTGATTGACAGTTCGAGGGTTCGTAAAGACAGAAGGAGCAGGGAGAACGACAGCGCTGGAGGACAAGTTAGTTTTGATGTTGTTTTTCTTTTATTCCAACAAAATATTAACAATAAGGAGAAAGTACAGATCGATGAAATCATTCCAGTTCCAGTTTTGCATATCACAGGTTGAACAGTCTGAGAAGACAGACAGACAAGCCAGACATCCTTTCCATCTCAACTCCTCTGACCAAACATGAACTCTAACCCCAGGAGTCATGCGACACTTCAACAGGCATGCTCCCTATTCCAGTAAGAAGGCTCCCCTTAACATTATTCATCCATAAATACATGCTCGTTTTAGCTGGTTTAAATACAGGCTTGGGAAAGCCCAGAATCCTAGCGGGAAGCGGTGACACATGAGGAAGAAGGAGGAAGTGACACGTGAGGAGGAAGGAGGAAGTGACACGTGAGGAAGAAGGTGTTTGTCCTTTAAGCAAGTCTGTGACAACATCCTCGTTGATGTGATAATGACCCCATCAGCAGGTGAGGCAACCACTCAGATCACTAATAGAACTGTGGACGTGCTCACGTACACGTACCCACTCACGGGGGGTGTCACGTGACTGGGGTGTCACATGACTGGTTCTCTTCACCTCCCAGGAGAGGCATGGTGCAGTAGGGGGGGGAGACAGTACCTCTAGCAGGCTAGCCCATGCTGGTCCACCCACAGTGTGTATGCGATGTATACTGTCGCCCCCCCCCCTCCCTCCATCACGCACACACACACACAGCTGAGGATCGTACTCACTCTCCCAGCACCACACACACACACACACACACACACACACAGCTGAGGATCGTACTCACTCTCCCCAGCACCACACACACACACACACACACACACACACACACACAACTGAGGATCGTACTCACTCTCCCAGCACCACACACACACACACACACACACACACACACACACACACACACACCACACACACAGTTGAGGATCGTACTCAAGCCCCCCCAGCACCACACACAATCATCATGAGACATTTTGCCGTCGGGCAAAATCTTTAGAACCTCACAGAGTTATTTACTGCACTAAATGTTCATTGTTTTTGCACCTCCCCTCCCCCCCTCCTTTTATCCGAGTATCATCTACCAAAAATGGCATTTGTACGACATTTGAATCCGATCATGCAAACACACAAAACAATATATAGTATTGATGAACCACGATGCTAGTGAAACACTGTAACCATAGAGACGCTTTCTAACGTTGGTGAAGTGGAAACGTTTCCTTTCACTGAATGAACAAAGAAGAAAAGCCTATATGGAAGAAAAAAAAGAATATACATAATCAATATGGCTCCACTGTACAGTGCAATACAATCACTGCGACATGCAGCTTCAGTGTTGGGTTGGGAGGAAACAACAGCTTTGAAAGCGGACAAACCAAACTAAGCGAGTATGTAGAAACGTACGGAAAGGTCAGCTGACCATTTGAAACGCGTTAGGCACTTACAGTGCAAGACCTACTAACTCCAGAACCAAAGACTGACTTTGTGAAGACAAAAAAAAAGACAATGAAGCTGATATAGCTGTTCTCTCGTGTGGTACAGTCTCTCCCTATGTCTGTGTTTTGATTGGACGAGGAGGGACGGACGAGTTGTTGGGGTTAGACTACCAGCCTGCTCCCTCCTCCCTGTCTGCTTTCTTGAAGCGTCACGTTGGCTGAGTGAGTCTGGCTCATGCTGACTGGGGGACGAGGAGTCAGGAGGAGCCTCTGTTAGGGAGCTGACGAGGACATCGCTGATCACCAGACCCTAGGCCCCAGGACCTCCTCATCGCTGATCACATGACACTGGGCCCCAGCTGATCACATGACCCTGGGCCCCAGGACCTCCTCATCGCTGATCACATGACCCTGCGCCCCAGGACCTCCTCATCGCTGATCACATGACCCTGGGCCCCAGCTGATCACATGACCCTGGGCCCCAGCTGATCACATGACCCTGGGCCCCAGCTGATCACATGACCCTGGGCCCCAGCTGATCACATGACCCTGGGCCCCAGCTGATCACATGACCCTGGGCCCCAGCTGATCACATGACCCTGGGCCCCAGGACCTCCTCCAACAAAGTACAGGACAGGAACTACCAGTACGAGCAGACAGAACTGCAAGACAAGGATGAGGTTTATCGATTAGTGTCTGTGCTTGGAGAGGGGGTGTGGGGCAGGGAGAGAGGGTGTGGGGTTGGAGAAAGGGTGTGGGGCAGTAGAGGGTGTGGGGCAGTAGAGGGTGTGGGGCAGTAGAGAGGGGTGTGGGTGTGGGGCAGGGGAGAGGGTGTGGGGCAGTAGAGGGTGTGGGGCAGAGAGAGGGTGGGTGTGGGGCAGGGGAGAGGGTGTGGGGCAGTGGGAGAGGGTGTGGGGCAGTGGAGAGGGTGTGTGGGGCAGTAGAGAGGGTGTGCGTGTGGGGCAGTAGAGGGTGTGGGGCAGTAGAGGGTTTGGGGCAGGGGGGGGGGTGTGGGGCAGGCAAAACCCGTGGAACAAATGGGAAGAGGACGTGAAGGGGACATTCTCATTCTTCAACCACAATTAGTCATACGTGACGACGCACGTCTGTAACAAACACAACGTTTGAATCTTCTCGCGTAGCAGTCGTCTCTAATTCAATTGAACAGCACGACACATGAACCAGTGAGCGGTAGTCACAACAGTGGACCACAAGCTCGCCTCGACTCGCTCTGCCAGCCTGACCGCAGGGAAACAATGAGTGAGCTGGCAGCGGGCAGCCATGCAGACAGGCACACTTTCCACCACAATGCCACCAGCATCCGCCACTAGTCAGCACTGCCGAACCTGGAGGAATACAGTTGCTCTACTCCAGAGAGGCAGAGTAAGAGGTAGGAGGGGAGGGGGTATGGTCTGGGTCGGAAGGCCCTGGGACTGGGGATGAAGCACAGGGAAACCTACTACAAACAGCATAGGAGCGGAAACGCTTTATAGCCCGAAGCTGATTGTCCTCAACACCAGGGGTGTTCAACAATACCTCTCAGAGCGCCGTGCCGGAGGAGGTGACCCGGCCCGGGAGCAGGAGGGGAAGCTGGGATTCCAGGGGTGAGAGGGGGGCGATCAGGCCCGCCGCGGCCAAACAGGAAACACTTAAGCGAACGTCCTCACGACCATGGAGCCGGCCTCACGACCATGGAGCTGGCCTCACGACCATGGAGCTGGCCTCACGACCATGGAGCCGGCCTCACGACCATGGAGCTGGCCTCACGACCATGGAGCTGGCCTCACGACCATGGAGCCGGCCTCACGACCATGGAGCTGGCCTCACGACCATGGAGCTGGCCTCACGACCATGGAGCAGGCCTCACGACCATGGAGCTGGCCTCACGACCATGGAGCTGGCCTCACGACCATGGAGCTGGCCTCACGACCATGGAGCTGGCCTCACGACCATGGAGCTGGCCTCGGGACCATGGAGCTGGCCTCACGACCATGGAGCTGGCCTCACGACCATGGAGCTGGCCTCACGACCATGGAGCCGGCCTCACGACCATGGGCCCCTCACGACATGGAGCCGGCCTCACGACCATGGAGCTGGCCTCACGACCATGGAGCCGGCCTCACGACCATGGAGCTGGCCTCACGACCATGGAGCTGGCCTCACGACCATGGAGCTGGCCTCAGGGAGGAGTCCTGGACTGGGGGGCCAGAGAGAGACGGCCCTGCCTTGACAGGGGTAGACCCTGTAGCATGGTCTACGACAGCACCCATGATGCACGACATAACAACGCTCCTATTGAGAAAGAGACGTTTCTTTGCAACGTAGAACAGCTGTAGGTAGTGAATCATATTGAAAGCCGAATAAATCAAACCAGCTAAGACCTTTTTGTTTATGTTTTTTTGCCAGACATCTGACGGCAATATGGGTTGAGAACCATGTAAATCATAAACTAACGTCATTAGATGAGAGTAGATTTGCATAACAATAGAGAGAGAGAAACGCAACTTTTTAGCATCTTTTGAGCGGTCCAATCCCATCTGACCAACAGTATCGACCACACAGAGAACCAGAAGCCAGCATGCAAGTCTATGATCTAGTTTCAAAATAATAAATTATTTCCTTTCGTGATTTAATTCTCACCACTGCAGAGACACTTGATTACACTTTCTACTGTACAGAGCACATCCCGCGTGGAGAAGCAACAAGCAGGAGCGCACGCACAATACGATCTGTGCAACAGAACGGCGATAAAAACAAAAAACGACAACAACAAAAAAACACAAGAGGGTGAAATTGGGGGTCTGGCAGAGAGAACGGGAAGGGGTAAAGAGTGAGGTAAACATCGCGCCGCATCGCTCGGAACCTCTTCTCGTTTTGTTTTTCCTTTTGCCGTTTTCTACAGGCGGAAGGCTTGCGAGCGAAGACAGACACCACAAAAACATTGCACACACGCTATCCACACACAAGCATGAGAGGAAAGTCTCCATCATATCAAACTAGCATGAGAGGAGTCTCCACCGAATCAAGTTCTCAAGGAGAAAACAGCAGTTGTAATAAATTAGTAAACTGCAATATATATTCTCAGGGGGGGAATCTAGGAAAACTAATAATATTTATATTATATTAATAATGATAATAATAATAATAATAATGATAATATCCTTTTTTGAGTCAAACATGGAACAGGGAAAGTCTTGATATTGTCTCAGAGCAGGTGACAAAAGAGTGTCTCTAGATACAACTAACCCACAACTGGCCGTAACAAAGTTAACATACTGTATACTTGACACACCAAAATGACAGCCTCACACCTACTCCCATACCCGCCCCCACACACGTGCCCTTACTCTATTTATGTGTGGGAAACCGCCGTCTTCGAAGATATCTGCTGAGTTGCAGTACTTCCAACTGGCCACCGAAGTGTGTGGCAGTGTTGAGGCAATCTCACTGTCACATCCCCACGGAATTCTGCTCCCCCTAAGGTGAATTCTGTACATGCAGGCTCTCAGCAAACCAACGTAACACTTGCTTGAGTATACAAACATTGAGATTATACACAGATACAGCGTTGTAGCATTCCATTTTTTTTTCTTTGCAGTATTTTACTGACATCGTATTTTAAGAAGACCGACAGGACCCAATCCTCACAGCTGATAAATCACGAACATCCAAGAGTCACTTACTGTTTGGGGTCTTTAAGTAGTGACAAGTGTGGGACGATTAGGTTGGTGGGGGAGGGAAGGGGGTGTATATTCAATTAATCCAGAATGGTGTGTGGGACCTCCCCAAACCCTAACAATATCGCCCTCCCTCCCCAGCCCTATTAAGTGTTGTATGAGTGGTAAGTTGAGTCTAGCTCCTGCCTCCCGCTCCTTCAATAAGATGGCCGCCCTCCGTTGACACTCCTCAGTGTCCCTCTGCCCACAGCATCAGAGGGTGGGGTTAAAGGAGTGGGGGTGGGGGTGGGGCGGGGGTGGGCCCACAGGTAACAGGGTTCCAGATGGTGCTTCTTCTTCTTTTGCAGGTCGGCCGGAGCGTAGCTCGAGGGGGCGGAGCTTCAGTCTCCCGAGGGTGACCTTGACAAAACTCGCCACGTCAGTTTCTTTGGACTCGTGTGAGGTGAAGAAGGGGTGTTGCTGCGAAGAAGAGGAAACACGAGTCATTTCAACTGAACGTAAACAGACTAATCTGGTTATGAAGAGTCAGGTTGAAAGGAAACTGTGTTCATCAAACTTCACTTAAGGGGTTTGGCCTAATTAGTGTCTTTGTTAGCTTGACAGATGTCAAGTTGTGCCCGTAGACCAGGACCGTCTAGATTTATAGACTCAGTCCTGCCCTCTAGTGGACAAAGACTGCAGCACAAGGACAAAGAAGATCCTCGTTCACCATCCTGAAGTGATAAAAAAGGACGTTTGCTGGTCGTGTGGACGACCAACACTTAAACAAACTCACCATGAGTTCCATGTAGTTTGGCCTTTCTTTGGAGTTTTTCTTTAAGCTGCGAAGACGAGGAGATGAGAGTTAACACAAGATAGATAAGACTTTAAACTGTCTGTCATCTAG
Source organism: Mallotus villosus (assembly GCA_903064625.1). Taxonomy (NCBI): domain Eukaryota; kingdom Metazoa; phylum Chordata; class Actinopteri; order Osmeriformes; family Salangidae; genus Mallotus; species Mallotus villosus. The sequence goes on from CAEFZP010001768.1 coordinate 60,122, forward strand.
TCTCAATGTTCCGAACTGCAGCTACTCCATACAGACTGACATCCCCAAGAGGAGCACTGTCGACTGAGGAGGAGGAAGGAAAAGAAGTCCCTTTTGTTGTGGGTAACAAGAACATAAATAGTATCTTCTTCACACGAATCTAGGATGAGCCATCGCTTCCCTTCCGTCTCTGAAGCGAGGTCTGTCAGGGTCACAGGCGCTTACTCGCTGTTAACCACTTCATGTTTCAGGAATGTAGTCTTCTGGGTACAGAACAATGCTCTAACGAACATTTGGAAATCCCTGTTAGCACCTCTAACCTGAGGCACTGTTTCCACACACACACACACACACACACGCACACACACACACGCACACACACACGCGCACACACACCCGCACACACACGCGCACACACACGCACACACCACCACACACACACACACACACACCACACACACACACACACACACACACACACACACACCACACACACCACACACACCACACACACACACACACACACACACACACTCTAGCGAGCATGATGAGAGGACATCCTGACGGAAAAGACCGGAAGGTACCTGCTGGAGTAACACTCAACACTCCACAATGTGACGGGCACAAAATACAACAAGCAGCTGCAACCAGCCACAATTTTTTTAAAATAATTTCTGCTCACCCATGATTCTGTATCACTCCTAAAGCTTTTCAAATAAGTATTTAGACTTCATTACCTTCTTACAGTACTAAAGACTTTTCAATCGAATTCTCGCAAAAACCTGTCGCAAAAACATCCTTTCTATGGAACTCTGGTGGAAGCTGCTGTGGAGGCGTATTCAGACACGTTCCAGAGAGATCTGTGGAGCTCTGGGAACACGCATGACATTCTGGAACACGCATGACATTCTATCCTGTCCAGTAATCACCATAACAACCGAGGAAGGAGAGCACTAACTGACAACACAGAGGAAAGCTTGCCTCCACTGGCTCACAGCTGGGACTTAACACAAGATACCGGTTGAATGGCTGTGCGAGTGTGCATAGTGTCTGCATGCATGGGGAGGGGTGGGGGTCGGGGAGGGGTCAAGGTGCGATCGTACCACAGGGAGGTGAAGTCCACAAACTCCGGGGAGAACTTGTCGGTGGGCAGCTGTGGGGACGGTTCCTCCACCACCTGTTTGAGCTGCTGGAAGGGCGTTCCCCAGGAGTCGTAGGGGAAGCGCAGGATGGCCAGCTCGATCTGAGGACCAGGAGGAGAGAGTTTCAGAGGAGAGAGTGTCAGAAGAGAGACTGTCAGAGGAGAGACTGTCAGAAGAGAGACTGTCAGAGGAGAGTGTCAGAGGAGGGGGCCAGAGGAGAGAGGACCAAGAGGAGAGAGTGTCAGAGGAGGGGGTCAGAGGAGAGACTGTCAGAGAGAGAGGACCAGAGGAGAGAGTGTCAGAGGAGAGAGTGTCAGAGGAGAGACTGTCAGAGGAGAGAGTGTCAGAGGAGAGAGGACCAGGAGGAGAGAGTGTCAGAGGAGAGAGTGTCAGAGGAGAGACGGTCAGAGGAGAGACGGTCAGAGGAGACTGTCAGAGAGACTGTCAGAGGAGAGACTGTCAGAGGAGAGAGGACCAAGAGGAGAGAGTGTCAGAGGAGGGGGTCAGAGGAGAGAGTGTCAGAGGAGAGACTGTCAGAGGAGAGAGTGTCAGAGGAGAGAGGACCAGGAGGAGAGAGTGTCAGAGGAGAGAGGACCAGGAGGAGAGAGTGTCAGAGGAGAGGACCAGGAGGAGAGAGTGTCAGAGGAGAAGTGTCAGAGGAGGGGGGCCGTGGAGCGCCCCGGGAGAGTACCATGCGAGGCACTGTCTCCTCCCCCTCGCTCTCTTGCGGTTATGGTTATGGTTATGGTTACCGCACTTTTGATGTGGTAATTCCTTCATGTTGATAGTGTTGCTTCTTGTTAACGGGCACGACTATGTCCCTCATTAGCAAGTGTGTAAACCAGGCCTGCTGGATTATTGGAGCCCACACGTTCTTGGGTGGGACAGACAGAGTGAATGAATATTTAACAGCTCCTATTAAAAGGTCTAGACGACCGACGGGCTGGGGCTAAGCCCCGCCTCCAGACTGAGCACGTTCTGATCTGAATGTCATGGCAACACAATAACGAAGACAAACGGAGGACAAACGGAGGCTGACACGACTGAGGCTGTCACGACTGAGGCTGAGAGATCCGTCGACGGGGAGCCTTAAGCGAAGCTCGAGCGAAACGTCAACAAGCACAGCAGTCCGATGTTTTCGGGGTTTTGAGACCGAGACTCACCAGTGTGATTCCTAAACTCCAGATGTCCGACTTGACGTTGTAGCCCTTCTGATTGGTCTCTGGGTTTATCCTCTCAGGCTGGGGGGAGGGGAGGGGGGGAGGGGGGGAGAGAAAAGTTAAAACCGGAAGAAGATGACATCACCACAGGTGCTTAGGGGCCCCGCTGGTCTCCGGGGGCGACGGGCTCTCTGCCCTGTCATGTTCACCTCTTGAACACACACAGGGCACTCTTGTTTCCCTGCTAGCCCCGCCCCTAAAACCAGGACGACAGCCAGGCACTGTGGACCCCACTCACACACACACACACACACACACTGCTGTTAAAAACCTAACTGGGGTTACTAAGGCCACGGCTGGAGAGGGGAGGGGCCACCGGCTCTCACGCACCCCGCCTGCTCTGCTAGGCTGCTCTGTCAACACACCGACAATTACACATCTGTCATTACATTCTAGCATCCTTCTCCACTCCACATCTCCTTTCCAGTTTCTCTGACCCTCTTAACGGTGACTTGTGTGGGCATGACTGCATCCCTGGACTGTGTGGCTCCAGAGAGAGCTGCAGAGATCCTTACTGCCATGTAGGGCTTGCAGCCGGCGTCCATGGTCTTGGCCACGGAGTCCACTAGGTAACCGCTGATCCCAAAGTCACACATCTTCACCTGGCCTTGGGTGTTGATCAGCACGTTGGAGGGCTTCACGTCTGCCCGGGGGGTAGGGAAGGATGGAGAGTGGTAGGGAAGGTGAGGGGGAGAGAGAGAGAGAGAGAGAGAGAGAGAGAGAGCGAGAGAGAGAGAGTGGTAGGGAAGGTGAGGGGGAGATAGAGAGAGACGAGAGATAGAGAGAGAGAGAGAGAGAGAGAGAGAGAGAGGAACGGAGAAAGCCTTTAGACTCGGTCGTGTGAAAGCGTCAAAAGTGTGAGATTAGGCGTGGCCTGGGTTTAGAGGACAATCAACTGTTGCCCTGGAAACACTCTGGTTCTTACCTCTGTGGATGACTGACAGGTTGCTGTGCAGGTGTTCTAGAGCCTTCACTATCTGTAGAGAGAGAGAGGGGTCAAGTTAGGTCAAGTTAGGTCAGGCGAGACAGGGTTACAACTACTATCTGTAGAGAGAGAGGGGTCAAGTTAGGTCAAGTTAGGTCAGGAGGGTTCTAGAACATCCTCGAGTCAGGCGACTGGCTTGTTGTCATGACTACTCACAGATACGGCCATCTTGCCCAGGATGTCCTCTGGGATGGTGAGATCCTTCTCGATCACCTGCTTGTAGAACTTATCCAGAGAAGTATCCATCAACTCCATGCAGATCCACACGTCACCCTGGCAACAGACGACAGAGCCAATCAGATCTGTGTGTGTGTGTGTGTGTGTTTAGAGGGGAAAGGCATCAAAGCCAGGCCAGGCAACATTCCTGACGACTGACTGGACCAACAGGAAGCCGAGCTTCCCAACGTGTCTCACTGTGGGATATCCTGAGGAACTGTGGAGGTGAGGAAGGACATCCGGAAATGTTTCAATACAGAATTCCAGATTCTGTTTATCTTGACTACGTACAAATACGACAAATACAAATACGTGACTGTGTCTGTCTGTGTTATTTATCATGAACCAAATGCTTCCATTTAGAATAACAAGGTGGCCATTGATTATTCTGCAACAAACAATAATGCTAAACACAGCAGCTGTCGGCAGTGTGCTTGGGAGCAGCGTTGTGAGGGGCGAGCAGCGTTGTGACGGGGGGGGCAGTGTGTGACGCAGCGTTGTGACAGGCGGGCACCTCTCTGAAGAGCGCTCCGTAGAAGGTGACGGTGTAGTAACAGTCCACGGTCCTCATGGAGATGTCCAGGTCCATCAGCAGCCTCTTCTGCTCCTGTGTGTTCACCGTGGCCCGGATCCTCTGCACGCCACACACACACACCCACACACACACACACACACACACACACACACACACACACACACACACCCACACAGACCAGACACACACACACACACACAGCTTCAGGACAACAGGAAACAGGGCCGTGAAACGTCTTGGTCTGGATAGGTTCAGGTCGTCCGGGTCGAGGTCGTCCGGGTCGAAGGTCACCCACCTTGACGGCCATGATCAGGCCGCTGGGCACGTGTCTCATCTTGTCCACCACGCCGTACGCTCCTCTCCCCAGCTCGCCGATCTGCTCCAGGTCATCTGCCTTCAGCACAAACTTCTGCTCGTGGGGGAGGAGAGGGGACGTGGGGAGTGAGGAGAGGGGACGTGGGGGGGGAGTGGGGGAGGAGGGGGTGAGAAAGAGCAGAGGTGGAAAGAAGGAGAGAGGGAGAAGTTAGCAGCACCTTCATCAGACACGTTAACAGAACGAAGGAGACAGAATAACTCTGTGATCTACATGAAATCGACAATGTTTTTTCATGTGTTTTCAAATATCTGTAACAGTTCTTTCTGCAAATAAATAAATCATCATAAAAAAGGCTGATGTAGTGAAAGAGAGTAGAAGATTGACTTCATCTTTACCTCAGACAAACAAACTGAAAATTGAGAAGCGTTATCTGGTCTCTCCTGTCTCCTTAAGGGAAAATGGATGTTCTCTGAATAAGCACCTTGACAGTAGTTATCAGAGAAAAGGCTTTGAACCTTTAAGGCTGCAAAAGATTATATAGTCTACGTCCAAAGGCGTAAACAAACCGTTTCATCTGAAACAGTAGGTGTAGTTTGGAAGAATGGGATCTTTTCTGTCCATAAGAAAAACTGTTACTTAGATTGTAAGAAACATTTGAAGACAAAAAAACAAAGCTGTTGGCGTCCTTGCCAGTGGAAAATTCCACTTATTTGATGAGTTTTAAATAAATATTTTTACTGCCTGACAGGCAATAAAAGGCATTCCAGCCCGCCTACAATCAGAAGTGTTCAATTCGGCAGTAATGTTCACCGTTTTGTGTTTTTATGGCTATAAGCCCCTTAATTGAGCCAAGATTTCTGCATTAAAACTGAGGACAGTACTCAACCAAACAGTACGGAGTTTAAAATATACACACACGTTACCAGACACTCCATGGTTGTGTAGTGACTAGATCAAACTGGCTTATCTAAACATTTGTGTTTGTCTGTCTGAGGGCCAACAGTTAAAACATGGAGGCAGAATTAGGCAGGGCACTGTGTCAATGATCTGTAAATAGAGAATGCATAAAACCGGTATACACTGTATGATAACGCATAAAAAATCCCAGTTGTAATGAATGAATTTCATAGAAAAATAATCCTACCTTTTCTCCGATGGTCACACTGGCTTTCGAATCCAAATCTCTCGGGGGTCTGTAAGGTAAAACAATCAGGATGTTAACTGAATCAAGCAAAGTCTATTTATATATAAACATACAGTAGCATACTGTCGAGTGTAGAATAACAACAATCAGAGATGTACGGTTCCTGTTTGTGAACCATAGTGGCTGCAGCCCAGGCCCCTGGGGGCCAGTGGATGTGTTGGACAGGTCAGCGCTACTTCCTCCCTACTTCCTCCCTACTTCCTCCCTACTTCCTCCCTAGTGGGGGGGGGCACGGCTCAGGCCCAGGCCTCTGATATTACATTTACATTTAGTCATTTAGCAGACGCTCTTATCCAGAGCGACTTACAGTAACTACAGGGACATTCCCCCCGAGGCAAGTAGGGTGCCTTTCCCAAGGCACAATGTCATTTCGCACAGCCTGGAATCGAACCGGCAACCGTCAGATTACTAGCCCGATTCCCTAACCGCTCAGCCATCTAACTCTTGACATCTCACCCATCGTGATGATGTGGAACCACCATGTCTGCGCTACAACGCAGCGTAGCAAACACAGTACAGCAGCACGGTAGGAAGCACTTAACGGTAGGAAGCACTTAACGGTAGGAAGCACTTAACGGTCCATCACGGTCATGCTGCAGCGATCCTCTCAAAGCTAAGACGAGTGTCGTGTTACCAAGAGAACGTTGCCAGATGTTCTAGAAGCAAATATAGGACCTGTCTGCTAGAAGGAGGCTTGAATAACCTCTTTAGTAAACAAGGACTTGCACAGGGATTAGTGCACCCGTAAGTGTATGTGTGTGTGTGTGTGTGTGTGTGTGTGTGTGTGTGTGTGTGTGTGTGTGTGAGAGGAGAGGGGATCTTACGCTGCTGCAGGAGGGGGATGAAACACCTCCTTGGGGAGCTTCAGTCCCGGTTTCCTCCTACCTGAACAGGAAACACCACACACACAGACACACACACACACACACACACACACACAGACACACACACACACACACACACACACACACAGAGACACACAGAAAGTCAGGATGACTCAGCAAAATGAGGAAACACAGTTATGCAATCCCCTGTTCTTGGTTGTCGATCGATAAAGGAAGCGATCGGAATACCGCCGCGTCAGGAGGCGAGGCGACAGGACGGTGAGGCGACAGGAAGGAGAGCCCTGGACACCTACGGCTGGATGCAGCGAGTGACTCCAGATCCCGACTGAACGAAGCTGGCCCTGACAGCACGGCTGAGAGGACGCCTGATGTCCGATCTACACTCTCTCCATCGGAGGTCCTGCACTGAGAGGACGCCTGATGTCCGATCTACACTCTCTCCATCTGGAGGTCCTGCACTGAGGGGAGCCACGGCAACGGGAGGGCGTGACCGAGGAGGGTGGGGGGAGGGGGAGTGTCTGACTGGAACCTCCCCAGACTGCCCTCACAGCAGCCAGGTCTCACCAGGAGCTCCACAGAGAGAGATGTGCTTAATGCTAGCCACGGTGCCAGGTGAGAGAGGACAGAGCACAGAGAGAGATGTGCTTAATGCTAGCCATGGTGCCAGGTGAGAGAGGACAGAGCACAGAGAGAGATGTGCTTAATGCTAGCCATGGTGCCAGGTGAGAGAGGACAGAGCACAGGGAGAGATGTGCTTAATGCTAGCCATGGTGCCAGGTGAGCAGAGGACAGAGCACAGGAGAGATGTGCTTAATGCTAGCCATGGTGCCAGGTGAGAGAGGACAGAGCACAGGGAGAGAGGGGGGGGGGAAGGGGAGCCAGGTGTGTGTCCCTATGATTCATTAAGGGCAGGTGTGTGTCCCTATGATTCATTAAG
>CAEFZP010001768.1:70000-102645 GCA_903064625.1 Mallotus villosus
AGTGTGGTTGGGGGGTGTGGGGGGGGGGTGAGAGCAGTGGAATGAAAGAGTTGGGTGTTACGAGGGTGGCCTGTGTCTTGCCTGCTTGATAATAAGCCTGGGATCACGTTAGAAAAGGGTCCTGGCAGACACCCTCATAACCCACACATGGCATGCACTCCGACCGGAATACCAACAATACCAAGAGTTCCTCAATGGAATTCCACAGGGCCAGAGAAAGACGGATGAATCAGACAGAGAGAGAGAGAGAGCAGGGAGCAACTGAGAATGGAAAACAGAGAGAGGGGCACGGAGAGAGAGAGAGAGACGAGAGAGGGAGAGAGAGCGAGAGAGAGAGTGAGAGCGAGAGAGAGCGAGAGAGGAGCGAGAGAGACAGACAAGAGAGAGAGAGAGAGAGAGAGAGAGCGAGAGAGAGAGAGAGACGGACAGAGAGAGAGGGAGAGAGAGACAGAGAGACGGACAGAGAGAGAGAGAGACGGACAGAGAGAGAGAGAGAGACAGAGAGAGACAGAGAGAGAGACGGACAGAGAGAGGGATGAAAATAACCTCTCTTGAGCCGACGGCTGCTTGGCCTCTTGTGACAGTCCTGGCAGTGTGTGAGATACTCCACACTTCCAAACATGGCAGATCCTTTAGGTTACAGCTGTTGAACGGCTCTTTTGGGAACGATGTCGTCACCTCCGTGCTTCCTGAACCTTCCTGAATGCGCGGCCGGACCTGAACGTTCCTCGCACGGCGGTAGAGTGCGTAAGGGTATCGTCTTCAGGTCACGGGGTAACTTCCACTGGCTAACGAGGGGCGCAGAACTACACAGTGATCGGGGGAGATCTCTGTCACGAACCGCTAGGCCTTCACGGCATACCTGTTTCTTGCCTGTAGCTAACGCCTGACAAGAGAGAAGTCATCAGTTAAGGCGAAACTAACGTGGTCGATGAAATGAGGACAGCTCTTGAACCTGCCATTGTCGGTGGCCATACTATGAGTTATAATTATCTATGAATGTGTCTGAACATGATTGGTCTCCGAGCAGATTTTCACAGGATGCGTCGGCCTGTTTGATTTGGCCCCTGTTGGCTGAGGGATTTGGCTGGGAGGTGAGAGGGTGTGCAGAGAAGGGGGAGAGGGGGGGAACTCTACGAGATTAAATGACAAATTCGTGACACATAATCTCTGAAGTCTGTTTCCTTCTGCTCACTTTGCTGGTGAAGACCAGGTGACACGCTATGTTTTATTCAGAAGCACGGAGAATTTGCCTGAGACACAGCTTATTTTTTTACAGGTGCTCTGATGACTGACACCTTCATAAAAAACAAGTTTTTAAGCCTCTTTAGCTTGGTTGCATAATTGGAGCATTCTGCACCAGAACAGGGGGGGAAAGTATTTGTAAGAGTGGCTGAGGAACTTTCATAAATCACCAATTCAACGCAGAACAAAATGTCTGGGATTAATTAAATGGTATTTACCTCGAGACAGCGCTGTCACACATCCAGAGGGCTGTCTAACGGAGAAAAATATTGTCCCTGTGGTAAACTAGAACGACTAAATGAACCCCTTTAATATCAAACATATTTGATCCACGCAGGACGACAACGGCAAAATATTCACTGTCTCCTGAAGAGCTGGTGAAGCAAAGTTCACCAGTAGATACGCAGTTTCAACACACTCCTACTGACTACATTAGCATAGAGCTGAGTATTGCTTGCTTGGGGCTGCGAAGTGGGTGATTATTCAATCAGACGCACCTTAAACAAGCTTGGAGGGGATGTACTGCTGAGGCCTAATGAGATCGATCATTGTTCGCCATTCAACTGGGATGCATTGATTTGATTCCTTTCAGGTGCTGTAGGCCTAAGCTGGAGAATCCTCCTGCTCCTCCTCCTCCCCCTCCTCCTCCTCCTCCTCTCTTCCTCCACCCTTCCCCTCCTGGTCCCCCTCTTACCTCCTCCTCCTCCACCCCCGTCCTCACACCCTCCCCCCCTCCTCACCCTTCCGCTCCTCCTCCTCCCCCTCCTCCCTCCACCTCCCCCTCCACCCTCCTCCACCCTCCCCCTCCTCCTTCCCTTTCCATGGAGAAGCCGAGAGCCTTTCCGCGATGGCGTACGAGGTTACTCCAGGGTGAGGCAGCACACAGACCGTCCTTGATAGATGGGCAACTCCTCTCTCTCTCTCTCTCTGTCTCTCTCTCTGTCTCTCTCTCTCCTGTCTATCTCTCTCTCTCTCTCCCTCTCTCTCTCCCTGTCATCTCTCTCCTCTCTCTCTCTCCTCTCTCGTCTCTACTCTCTCTCTCTCTCTCTCTCTCTCTCTCTCTTCTCTCCCTCCTCTCTCTCTCCTCTCTCTCTCTCTCCCCCCCACTCTGTCTCTCTCTCTCTCTCTCTCTCTCTCTCTCTCTCTCTACTCCTCTCATTTTTAGCACGGCACGCACATCGTGGCACAGGGGCTCTGCAGCCTGCACAGCATGCATACTGGGGGGAATAAATGCATTCGCATTTGAATCGTGATTCAGTCTTCTAGCGATTCATGTCGATTCACAAATAAAAAAAAACGATTTTAGAACAATAAGTTTACTAAACTGCAAGAAAAACTATACGTTAAGGTTTTGATGCATTGGGATTGGATTGGAATGAACTGTAAGCATATATTGAATCGAAATTAGATTTTAAAAAACGGATCGTGAATTGATTTTTAATCGAATCGTGACACCCCAAGAATCGATTCGAATTGAATCGTGAGGCGCCAAAACACTCCCACCCCTAATGCATACCACTTCACCCAGTCATCCGCCTTCACCATGCAGCACAGACAAGCCGTCAAGCTGCTGGAACAAGTCAGAAAGAGACTGTCCAGGTTGGGGATTTCCGTCCGTGTTTCTGCAGCTGAGCGTGGCGGCTGGGAGAGGGCGCCCCCCCCCTGCGGAGAGGATGACGCTCCCCGCCGCTCCCGCCGCTCCCGACCACAGAGAAACAGAAGTGGAACAGTTAGCAGATCATCTGGACAATGGCGCAAACAATTCCATTTGTTGCAGCTATAGAAATAGAAGCTGTAGGCCTTGTACCGAGCCAACAATCGCCTCGTCGAAACAGCAAATTCAGTATCGGTGCAGCTGAAAAAAAAGGGGGAGAAAAAAAAAGGGACGGAGACATTTGCATGACAAATGTCCCCATTCGTGCATGGGAGAGGGGGGCGGTCGAGGCTCTGGGACAGTCTACCGGGGTGGGTACACTGGGAGGGCCACTGACCCACCCTCACAGCCCCAGAGCAGGACAGTGCACAATGGTGAACGGCTAACCGTCTGGGCCACACTGCCCTTTGGGAGCCAAACGAACCACAGGCTCCATCCCTGCCAACAGGACTCGACAAGGGACAGTGGGAGCGGAGCAGAGCTGCATTCATCAGGAACGGGGGCATTTTCTGTCGAACTATCGTCGGATCGTAAAGTGTGCTGCGTTGTAGTCACGAAGCAGCTGTGTGACATTCCTTGTCCATAGGTTTCATGCACTTGTAGTGCATATGAATGTTTGCTACGGTTGATGGATAGGGGCCTATTACATTTCTTTTTGACCATTTATAAAGGCACTACAATCGTATTTGTCGATTATTGCTTTGCCGATAACAGTTATATAATTCAACAGCACTGTGTGTGAGTATTACACAGTGGCTGCAGTTCCATTGTGTAGGTTTGGTGACATTTCACCTGGAATGACAGAAGCTAAAGTGAAGTTAAACTGCAATAAGCTGGTCATTTCATGCACATTTTGTGTGCACGGACATGGGTCAATGGTAGGAGGGGAGGGGGGGGGGATTTAAAGTTCAACAGAACAGGTGTGTCACCTGTTTGTTACGCAATGACATATACAACCTCTGTTCGGACTGCAAAAACTATTCAACACTAAAGCACTTCCTCCTTTTAAATCATTTCTACAGATTCAAATGAATGTTTTTTTTCTTGTTAATATGACACAATGTGTGTTTTGTGGTCAACATAGTATGCAGGTGCAGGTAACCATAGTTTACACAGTAGGCCTACTGGTACATGGTCAACATTTATAAGTGAACTATTTAGGCCCCGAGGTATAACCACATACTACATGCACAACAGGCAGTTAGCTGTCAGAAGCATGTCAAATATTGCCACAAGAGGAATCGAGGTATAGTATTCGCATTGACAAAATATAGATTCTGAAGATTGCATCGCGTTACTTGTACTTGAAGCGGTTATATTACTTTTTGCTTGGATATGCCTCGAGCCTTTAGCTCTGTTCCTTGAACTCACTGAGTAGATCAGTTTGCGCTCACTGCAAATCTATATTTAGGTTTTATTTTAGAGTGTCTACCTATAACTGCTTGAACAAAGCTTAGTGGACGAGGCGTGACAAGCGTTTTTCATAACGCGTTCTGACAGGAGAATATAAAACTGCAACTAATAAGGTCCTCAAAACTAGAGTGTTCATAACCTGTAATTGACGCCTGACAGCTGCATGTTGTCACATCGTGTTCCTGGCAATAATAGTGCACAATTGTAAGCAGTTTGCAATTAAGCGTTGCACCATCTGCAGAAAGCTAGGGAAGCAATAAATGCTTTATATTCTTTACCTTGAAAAGGTAACACGTCGAATTTTGGCATTAACCTGTGTGCATACTTTATTAAAAGAGGTTGAAAATATCTTCGGGGAGTTTCTGACTGTCTAGCTAACAAACTGGGTGCAACATCCTTGGGTACGAGGCTTCAGACTGCATCGTCTTACCAGGAACTCTGCAAAGGGTAAGATCTTCAACAGGAAATGCAACTGACCCTTAATATACCATTCAACTTTAAAATGCATTGATCGCACTCGACCTGCAGCGATGCACTTTGCAAGCAATGCTGCTCTCATTGCATGTCAGTAGTTTTGCACAGATCGCGTGATATTCTTACCTCCCTTCGGCTGAGACATTTCCCCTTTGCTTTGATGGGGGGGAGGGGAATCACAACAGACTTTGCCTTCTTTCTCACTCCCTCCCTCCATCGCCCTCGCGTTGGAGCTTCAGCGGCTTGCTTTGCAACAAAGATGCAAAATACAAGCCTCGATCTTCATGCACTTGGAGCCTTTTGCCGTCTGGACCGTGTGTGTCCACCCAAAGGTCAATATAGAATTGCACAGGCAACAAAACTATCTAGAAACGGGTAAATTTGCAATAGCGCTGCAAAGAATTCTCGTCTGCACTTACATGATGGGCCAAGGGCTGGCAGCTGAACGCTCCTAACTTGGATCAGTGTGAGCCCCTGCGAGCGAACGTTTTTCCTGCTTGGAGCGCAAAGGACGATGGGAAATGTAGTCATTGTGACACATCCTTTCCGCAGCTTATAAACAGCTTCTCGTAAAGACATTTATAACATTTGAACTCAAACACGTATTACACATTTATGAGCAATCCAGTCATCGTTTATTTCTGATGATTTTCCATCATCCTTAGAGTTCTTAGGGCCAACGTGTTCATCTATTGCAATGGAACACAACAAGGCAATAACAGTAACTGTTGATGTATTTAACCAAAGAAGACTAAAATATTACAAACAATCAAATAGTTCTTAAACATTAAGCTTTATTAGATGGTACCAAAATTAAAGAGTATTATTCTGAGGAGTGCCATCATTGGCACATCATAGTGTTTTTCACTTTTAGAAGAAAGCTTAAACTGTATCAGCCAAGGATGGTGACATACATATCAATACCAATATGACATACAGTCCAACAGAATCTAACCTAAACACATTTGAAAACGTGTGGTATTCACTACAATGATGACCTATACTTCCCTAACAACTTTTCTGAAAATGCTTTTGTTTTTTCGTAGGCCATGCACCACAGACAATAGCTATAAGTTAACTACGTTGTGAAATGGGTAAACCTGAAAGCTGCAGGCAGAACATGTGAGATTTTAAGAGTTGTACCCCCTTACTGTAGATGTTGAGGGAACAATAGCACCAAGGAAATTATGATTCAATATTTTATAAACATAAATATGCACATACACACGTGAAAACGTCTAGGATCCAGTCACCATTTATTGTGAACTCCTCTCATGACTCGATTACTTCAGTATAACTTTGCAGATCTACCAAACACACAACTGCTTTATGAATGCAGACGCCCTGTAAAGTTACAGGCATAGGGTCTGCACACAAAATCCTGTTTTCAGTTTTAACTTAACGAGAATGTATGTATATGAAACACAAGAAGCCACCCACGGTCGCAAACACGAAGGGTCAGCCCTGTACCTGGGGCCTCCTGACATCGGCCATGATGAGATATGAGAGTCTGAGAGTGCAGCGTGTGCGTGACGATCATCGCACCGTGACAACCGAGAGGTGTAGAGGAAGAGGGACGGGGGTCAATTCTTGGTGGCGATGAGGGTCTGGTACAGGGGCTTGACCAGGATGTGGAGGTAGAGGGAGCCGTCAACGAGGTATTCCGACGTTTTGCGGTGCAGGTCGGCATCCGCCAGGAAGTCTCCGTTCTCCTCCGTGCTCTGGTGGAAGTTGAAGACGTGTTTCACCACGAGCTTCCCCTGCTGTCTCGCCATGACCAGCACCGTCTTCTGGAAACTCACGCCGGCGAAGTCGGCGCTGGACGTGGCGGGCGTGATGATGATGCGTGGCCGCCCCCCGTCGACGCGCGTCGGCTGCATGGCTCCTGCTTCAGTGTACATGGGACGCATGCTGAGGGGAAGCCAGCGCGGGGAGAAGAGGGCGTTCCACGTGACACGCTTGACGGCGTCGTGACCGCTGGGTCCCAGCTGGGTCTGGAAGCTGGTGCTGCGGTCGTCACGAGCCGGGTTGTTTAGGACCCAGGGGGAGCCCCAGGCGGGGGAGAGGTAGTTCCTGGGCATGAACAGACTGCAGTTCACGTCGAAGAACTTAGCCATGTGGAGTGGGGACGCGGAATGGAACTGGTAGGACATGTAGAGGAGGTCTCGTACGGACTCCTGGTAACGGGCGAGGACGAGCGACTGGGTCTGCAGGCGGAAGAGCTCCCTGGGAGGCATCATGGCGTAGCGCACAGACCTCAGGGCGTTCTCGGCCGTCAGTCCCGTCCGGGATCGTTCTGGGTTATCCAGAGTTCCAGCGCGTCGAACAGCTCCATCTCGCTCTGCAGGATGAGGTCAGAGCGCTTCATGAGGGACATGAGGAGCTGGGCGCTGATGGTGCTCCACTCCCCGCTGCGGAGCACGGACGACAGGTTCCAGGAGAGGTACTGCAGGCAGCTGTCCTTCAGGGACGCATCTCCCGTCTGGAGGGCGTACTCGTACCAGCCCACCACGTGGCCCGTGGGAGAGTCTCGAGCCAGGTTCTGGGTCATGTACTGGGTGACCCCCTGCTGGAGACCCCAGGACGCGGTACTTGGTGGCCAGCATGTGGAGAGGACGGGCCTGATCTAGACGCAGGGAGATCTCTCCACAGTACAGGTACCTGCACAGAGATGGAAACATTACGGAAAAAAACATCTGAATAAAATGTGTTTTGTCTTCTTCAATGCATTGACATATAGACTCACATGCAAACCGTAGCTTTGATCACTAAACATTTGACCATAAAACTGTTTTTTCCACCCCTTGTTGGATTTGCTACAGATTTGTTACCAGTGGAAAAAAAGCGACCTAGCCCTAACATTAGTTTTGCAATGTTGATCTTAAAGGAAACTTTATCTTGAGAATCGCCAGACAGAAACTCTACAGCCATGGTCTAGACTCTAAAGTATAGGGAGTGACATACATTTTGTGTTTGCAAAGTTTGCTGGGCCTTGGCATAAAATGACTGCAAATATAAGTCATATCATCAGCACAGGGGAAAGTGTGAACTAGTTAGCCTGGTGAAATCACTCTGTCATTTTGATTGATTTTAAGAGCAGATTGACTGCTGTAAAAGAGGGGACTGTTTGCATATGTTGAAAATCTTCGCCCCAAAAAAGCTTTACAAAACATTAAATGTGCCTTATTGTATTCCATTATTCCAGCAAATACTGAACCAGCAAACTTTGCAAAACACATTTGTCATTACCAAAACTTATGACCACGACTGTACCATCTAACACAAGTTCAGCAGGATGCAGTTATTTATGTTAGCAGTATAGGATGTGCCTGATTTTATACCCTCAATACCCTCAATGCTGCTCTTTGTTACATTTACAGAAGGGAACTTCATAAAAAAGTACTTCTATCATCTATTGATTATCCCTTGAGCCAGGCTCCTAAGCTCTCTCTGTCAAAGTCAAACACTGTGTCTGGTGAACACCCCCTGTGGCATGTCCACACCCTGCTGTTAGGCCGGTGTTGCAGTTACATTTTGTCACCACTTGAGGGCACATGTTTTCATTGCAATCAGGGGAGACAGTTCCCATCCTACAAACGTATCAACTGTCTTGTAAATGTCTCCCAATAATTTCCTTACGGCATATCTCTTACATTTACATTTAGTCATTTAGCAGACGTTCTTATCCAGAGTGACTTACAGTTAGTACAGGGGCATTCCCCAGAGGCAAGTAGGGTGAAGTGCCTTGCCCAAGGACACAACGTCATTTTTGCACGGCCAGGAATCGAACCTGCAACCTTCCGATTACCATCCCAATTCCCTAACCGCTCAGCCACCCGACCCCTTGGCCTACCTTATGAACTTGTCAAAGATGGCGGAGCACTCTCCCGTCTCCCTCAGGACCAGGGTGGAGGTGTTACGGCTGACCAGCAGCCCCTCGAACACGGGGCTCTGCAGGGCCAAGACCAGGGAGTGGGCCTGGATCACCTTCACCTCGTCCGCATTGAGGGTCTCCACCCTGAGGGCCACGTCGCTGCCGTTCCCCTGGGCTAGCAGGGCCTCCAGGCGCTGCACCAGGGACAGAGAGTGGCTGATGGTGTCCCCGTTACCACCGCCCCCATCCTGGGCCCCCGCGGTCAGGATGCCTGCTGGAAGGAGAGGAGGGAAGATGGAGGGAAGATGGGAGGCGTGGGCCACGGGTGTGGAGGAGGTGAACGCAGAGATGAAAAAGAAGAGGCGCGAAGAAGGTGGGTGGTGAAGGGAGGAGGAGGAGGGGGATTAGAGGTGGAGGAAAAGGAGGAGGAGTGGCATGGGAGATGGAGGAATAGGGGCATTGGAGATGGAGGAATAGGGGCATTGGAGATGGAGGAATAGGGGCATTGGAGTTGGAAGAAGAGGGGCATTGGAGATGGAGGAAAAGGGGCATTGGAGATGGAGGAATAGGGGCATTGGAGATGGAGGAATAGGGGCATTGGAGATGGAGGAAGAGGGGCATTGGAGATGGAGGAAAGGGGCATTGGAGATGGAGGAATAGGGGCATTGGAGATGGAGGAAGAGGGGCATTGGAGATGGAGGAAAAGGGGCATTGGAGGTGGAGGAATAGGAGGAGGAGGGAATGGGGGCATGCAGGGGGGGAGAAGGGTACAGATCAAAACAGGCTTGCCAGAAGCGCCCCCAATCCATGACATCGATCGGCACAGATGCGGGTCGGATTTAATTAAATCTTTCACACATCTGCTCCTAATATACTGTAGGCTGTCGACACATGTCCCCAAAAGTCCAAACCACTCACATGCTGACCACATACACATTAGGGATCTAAACTTTGGTCCAATAGTCTGAAGTTCCTCTTTTGGATTCTGAATAAAAAATATTTTGTGACACTTCCCTTTCGTTCAGATAAATGAGGAACTGGGAGGGCTGCCATGGTGAAAAGGTTCAGTAAAGTAGAATTGCTCCAGCAATCTCAACCGGTAGTAGCAAACCACAATGTCCTGTTTGACTGATTCACACAGACAAGAGAAACACATCCGAACGCGGTCATCTTCCTTTGAATGAGATGATCTCGTCTCAATGTCTAAACAGTTCTGTGTCTTTCTCAGTGATGAGTTATGATTAAAACGTGCTTTTTTTTGTGTACAAAGCTTATACAAAAGGAGACAAGCACAAAAGTCATCAAACCAACATGGGAAGATTCACACGGGACGAGAGGGAGGGAAGACTTGCATCAGAAAATATATATTTACGTCGTATTTTTTTCACTCCACAATGGAACCACAACATCATTGCAGAACAGAACTACATATCAGAGCTACGTTTTTAGTTGACAGCAAAGATGAGGTTAGACAGTGTGTGTTAAAGTGAGTCCTTGTCTCTCTTTGCCTGGGTGTGGTTGGTGAGCGGCGTGGGGTCTTACCTCCAGTAGAAGGGCCTGGGTGGAGGCCAAGGGCCAGCAGAAGTGTCCCGATGTGGATGTGGGTCAGGAGGCCTGTGGGGCGCACTGGGAACATCATCACCCCGTCTTCTTTATCTTGTCCAACTGCAAACACGCCTCTCTCTATCCCTCTTTCTTTTTCTTTCTGTCTTTCTTTCTTTCTTTCTTTCTTTCTTTCTTCCTAACCCCCTCTTAGCTTCCCTCTCTCTCCCTCTGTCTGTGCCCCTCTCCCTCTCTGTCTCTGTCTCTCTGTATCTCTCTCTCTGTCTCTCTGTCTCTCTCTATGTCTCTCTCCCTCTGTGTGTGCACCTCTCCCTCTCTCCACAGTGGTGAGATGCAGTGACCCGGTGGCGTGTTGTCGTCCTGTGTGTCCTGTGTGTGAGGTGCGGGACCTCTGTGTGCTCGTGGCACAGCGTGGTTCTTCTGGGCAATATCCGGCAGTTCGCATGGAAACCCCATCGATCGGTGGAATCTGGCGGCCCGGGCCGTTGTCACGGCGACGGCTTTGATTCCCGAAGCGTCCCTTGTTTTGGGTGGCGTTCAGAGAGGGGCATTGATCGGGAGAGAGGCGGGGAAAGTGGACCCTCATCCCAACAGCTGAGCTTGAACTTCTGAGGGAGCAGCTGTGTGTGTGTGTGTGTGTCTGTGTGTGTGTGTTTCTGTGTGTTTGTGTCTGTGTGCAAGGGTTGTGTAAGAGATGAACTTGTCTGAAGAGTAAATCTCTTGATGATCTATAATAAACTCAATAAACTATCAACACATAGTAAATCCCTATCAATTGACCCTGACACCAATCTTACAAAGATGTTGTAGTTGACATTCTGTTAACAGTTTATTGATAACATGAACATCTACAGATGTCTCCACATGGGACATCTGTATAAATTTCAACTTTTGATTATGATTATTATGATTATGATGATTTATTATGATTATTATTATTATTACTACAGGCCGTGTTGTTCTGCAGTGTTTGTATCTGTATGTGTGTCAGTGTACACAACCAGCGAATCGTGATACAGCAGCCCAAACTATTCATTTCCGGCTTCAGGCAAGATTGTTTAATTAGAAGTAGTAATTGAGAAGGTCAATATCCAATCGTTCCCTCTGCATGTGCCTGGCCGTCACATCTAAAAGGCCTCATGGAAAAAGGCCAAACAGACACACCCCAAGTTCGTTATTTCAGTGAAGTTGTGTCAGTGTCTCGTGATCCCCGTACTCGGTCCGCGGAGAGTCTTTTTGTAGGCGACGGTAATAGAGCAAAAGGTCTATCATGTCCGTGTTGACCCTAGTGTGGGCTTCCCCGGAGGGCTATTGATCACGCGTGCTGACAGTCAGGGTCGATGATGATCCCAGTCGGCACGTTCTTTAATCACACTGATTCAACGAAAGGATGTCAACCGTGTCGGGCTAGTCTCCAATAGTGACGCTTTGGCGCCCACACTTTTAAGTTTCTTATTTTATTTTCGCACACAGGGAAACTGTCTATCCCTTTCTTACTTTGACACAGTGGGATTTGATTTGACCAGTATTTTTTTTTATGTTGATCTTGATCGTACTTTGATTTTATCACATTTTAAACATCCGTTTCTGAAACGAAGCCAAAATAAATCATCTCCGTGAATCACCACAAGAGGGCATACTCGCCGTGTGTCGAATGATTGAGACATCGTCGCATTCGAGCCTATATACAGATACTGGTCATCTTCTGTTCGTCATGGAAACAGGCTGATTATAATGATGTTCCTCTGTGATCTGATAAAGAGACCATGCTCCGGTTGATCAGATCCTCTCCTGCTTATTTATCATCCCTATAAATCCTGATTGCCCAAACCAATTAGGCGAGCTGAAAACAAAATAACTCTAAAACAGTCAAAATACAAACGGAAAGAATGGAGTTTAATCCATCATTCAAATCACATAGTCTAGTGCTTATCAACAAATCTGTATTTAAAGTAGGCTAATCGTTGCTGTAGTAAATAGGCAATAAGCAAATACCCTCTTGTAGAGAACATTATCTGGGCTCGGTTGTTTAACCAATAAGGAGTTGACAGTTATGAATTCCTGTTACAGCAGTGGAGTTTCTCCTCCCTGAAAACAGCGTTGCGTCATCACTGAAAACAGCGCTGAGCGGCAGATTAAAAACACGGGTTATAAAAGCCAGCCAGGTCAGACTGACCTGTGAGGACTGCTCTGCTGTTTAATGGCCTCTTCTCCACACACACCACAAGGTCCTCCTGACACACGGTGACTCAGTGAGGGGGAAATATGTTCTGCACTGGCGGGTATTTCTGAGAGAGTGCTTGTAGAGAGACAGATACTGCCGATACGACTCAGTTTAGCCATTAGCCACTGCAAGCATGAAATATTCTCCGGGAGTCATTTAGAATATGATCTATAGTGGAGGGAGACCTCATTCAAACGGCCTGCTAACAGAGATATTATTAGCAGCAACACAGTCTCAATTCTCATTAACTCTTAGTGGGTCTAAACCTCAATGCCTGGCAGGGGACGAAACTACACACACAGACACACACACACACACTCACGCACACACACACACACACACACACACACACACACACACCACACACACACCACACACACACACACACACACACACACACCACACACACACACACACACACACACACACACACACACATACACACACACACACACACAAACAGCATCAAAGATCTGTCACTCTCTCAGTCTCTCTGCCATCCCAGGCTCGATGTTACCCAGCAGGCCCCAAGGCCTTCAGAGTGGCTCTGCTCGTCTGAACTGGAGCAGGTGCAGACAGATAACAAGCTGGCACACTCAGTGGCTGTTTGAAAGAAAGAATAAACAGAACAGCTTCCTCACAGGACTCCAATGTGACCCACCAGTGTGAGACCCCTCGCTGTGACGAGACGGGGGACCAGAAACAGCCTCGTTAAGTCTGACCGCAGTTAAATGGCGCCGATTATCGACAGGTCGAGGTGGAAGGCCATTGGATTCGTTCCCACAGAATGACATCATGGGCAGAGGTTGGGGAAAGATTACAATGAGCTCCTGGTGCTCGTGTTGTCTTGGTTCATTCTGTTCTTAAATATTTAATGAGCTAGGCTAGATGGAGAAAATGATTGCGACTTCACCGAAAGATGTTTATCGGCCAGGCATAAGTCAGGGACATTGAATCAGCATCGCTTTGTGTCATTTGTGCTTTGTGCGCAAAAGGAACATCATTATATTGAGATTCACATTCGGACTTTAAGATTCACTGTGGTCATGCGTGAAGCGACGCGCCCGCTACACTGTGCTGAGCGCTCGGCCAGCGGGAATAGCGTGTTAGCAGGAACGTATCGACTGTGCGGTGGCATATCAGCGGTCAAATTAGAGCAATAAAGCACAGAAATGCTGTGTTCAGCTCCTCTCGTCCACTCCATCACCCCCCGCAGACCTCCACCCGCCTGATTGATGGAGGATGAGCCCGTCCACGCTCACTGACGTTCGGGGTTCATTACACGCTCTGCTGGGCCTTCGCTGTCGAGTAAGGTGGCGAGGCGTGGGTGTATACATATGTTCGATAAACACATCAAGCAATAATCATAAAGAGACCCACCCCACCATGTACTTTGCTGCTGTGCAGTTCTGCTGGGACCTTTGACCTATGGTGACCTATGATCGTTTTGTCTTTACCGTTATCTACCAGTTGTTTTACTGATTCTTGACATGCATCGAAATCCCCCTAGCATTTGTTTTACTCATCAGATGTACTTGGGTCTGCATATTAACTGCTAGTTATTGTGCTAATTCTCAGTGATTGGCATTACCGACGAGAACACTGACAAACAAAGTACACTCACAGAAATATTTGAGCCTAATTTGTTAGATTTATGTAATTTAAATGCATATAGAATTTCCATTCATTTACATTACATAATTAGAATTAAACAAAATATATAAACTTAATATGATTTGTATATGTCAATATAATAAAACGTATTAGTTTGAAATGCATAAAAGTAGGTTCATGTTAATAAAGACTATTTGTTTGAATTGCATTATAGGCAGGTTAACCTAATAAATTATATTTATTCAAAATAGATAATATGTATGTACTTTTTATTAATAACCTAAATGCATTAGTCAGGTTAACCCAATAAACTATACTTATTCAAAATAGATAATATGCATGTACTTTTTATACATATCCAAAATGCATTACAGTCAGGTTAACCTAATAAACTATATTTATTCAAAATAGATAATATGTATGTACTTTTTATTAATACCCAAAGGATTTTAAACATGTTTAAATATTTACATCCACCCACAATAACTATAGAAAATAAATCTGACACTTGTTGAATTGATCAATTTATTGCCATCAATGAGTAACAGATTACCAGATATTTGCATCTTCGAATTACACAATTTTCCAAAATCAGGATCCACAAATGAAAACATATCAAAAACAAATATCTTTAAGTATTTAACTTCCCAGTTATTTAGTCTACGGAGCCCTTTAAGGAACATGGGTGAAAACAATTAGGAGGTGGGAAGATTTCTCATTTATTTAGCAACTGGTGTGCTGTTTAAACCAGAGGTCTTCAACCCTGGTCCTCAGGGACCCCCTGTCCTGCACGTTTTAGATGTTTCCCTGTTCCAACACACTTGATTCAAATAAATGGGTCGTTATCTAGTTATGCAGAAGCCTGTTAACGACCACTCATTTGAATCAGGTGTGTTGGAGCAGGGAAACATCTACATTTATTCATTTAGCAGACGCTTCTAGCATGCAGGACAAGGGGTCCCTGAGGACCAGGGTTGAAGACCCCTGGTTTAAACCAACAAAAATAAATCTGCCACAAAAGAGAAAAAAAAGTTTGTTATGAGCTGTTTTTATCACTTAAGCAACTTAACTTTGAGTCCTTGGACTTTTGGTGACAACTTCGTTGGGTCCAGTTCCATAATGATCTTCTGATAAAATTCAAATGTAGACTTCAGGTCCTTGGGGTAGCTCAAGTTAAGGCTGTAGATTAGTCCAAAAAGCATGACACATCCCATGGTGACACTTGGGAGGTTGGGAATAACCGTCACTCCTTCAAGAACCACGCCAGCAAAACACCCATTTCCCGGATTTGCACTCTGAACAGTGTAGATGCCCATGGTCATCTGCGCCAACTCTGCCTCACTGGAATCGATGTCCTGCAGGACAAACAGAAAAGAGCTGTCAGTCACCTTGACCTTTGACCTCAAATCTAATCTAGCTCAATCATTTTTCAGGCGAGCGTTCATTTGAATAAATTCCCATAAGGTGTTCCAGAGATATTACATTCACAAGAATGGAATGGACATGGTCATAGTGACTTCAAACTTTATCCTTTGACAAACTCCAAAAAGCCTGAAAAAAAAAGAATTACCATCTCTGCACAACTAGGAGTTGAAAATTGACAACTGAGGGTAGAAGGCTAACTCCTGCCTCAGACCAGAGCTCAGGCTGCCAATAACTAAATTTAGTGAGATTTAAAAAAATGTGTGCATCAAACTTAAGCCAAGCAGTGCAGTCAGTCAATTACATGTTCATAGTTCCCCACTCCTTGGAGTTCAGGGGGAAGCGTGAGGGTCTCTCCATGGAGACGCAAGGACTTGCGAGGAGGCAGCACATCTCTCACAGCAGCCTCTGACCTGCTAAAATGACAGTCTTTTTCATTTATCTATAAAACTTTTTGCACACTAATGTGTGACCCAACATTGCTGTTCCCCATGACTATTAATACATTAACTTATTAAAACTGAACATATTTTGTTCAATAAATCCATTTATCATGTACATTTTATCATAATCAATATAATCATGTACAATTGTGTACTTTTACCATACCAATGTACTTTTTACATACTAACGAGCCAAATATTGATCTCCCATATAAACTGCATTTAAGCTCCTACAAACAAACCTACCTCACGAGACCCCGCTGAGATAGCTTGGGCCGTACTGACTGTTTCAGATCCTCAGCTGCCTAACGACAGCAAAGCAATATTTACCCCCCATTGTATCTATTTATGAACGGCAAAGCTTAAGACACAGGAACCATGGAGGACTATTGTCTTTGTTAATAGGTGGAGGATTAAGCCTAAACTATTTATCCTAAATTGCACAAACCAGATTTCCCTGGATTTGTGAAAAAATGAATCCCATACTTTATGTCTACCTACTTGCAATAACTTTAGGGAAGACAGGAAGTCGTGTTTCTGTCTAATGTTCTCCATGCGCTTCAGTTCATATGCAGACAGTCCTCCATATCCATTCTAGTAAAAGCCAAAACAAGATTCATAACTTTAAACTTAATTGACATGTACACTATATTTTCCAATGGCCTATGGTTTGACAGATGGGTTTCTACAAAATTCTCAAATGTCATTTTCAGAATTTTGGCTCAGGCTGGAAAGGTTTAAATGGCCAGGACAAATTATGCAAGGTTGTAAAGCTTACAGATGTATGCTCCACATCCTTGTTTTCATCAGAGACCTCCTGGCGTCCCAGTATCTAAACGAATATTAAAAACAAATGTAAATTCCGTAATACCTACTGCTTTGATGTGAACTACAGTTAGTTTTTTTTTGCCTCCTCACCTTACTGTTCATGGAAGACTTTTTACCATAGGTGAGGCATTTAGGTGCCACTACCCGGCAGACCCTCCTTATCCCAGGCTCCTCAGGCCCAGGGGGGTTTACTTCCTACAAGGGACAGCACTTGCACTTGCCTTAACGGAATTTCTTATTTGGGTCAAACGGCCACTTGGACTTCAGATAAATCACATTTGGTAGTCAAAGGTCAAGGTCACTGTGACCTCATGTCCATCCCACTCATGAATGCAATCTAAGGAACACCTGATGGGAATTTCATTACACCTGGCACAAAGAAGAGTAGGCTGATGTACACTTACCACGTATTCTTTGACAAGCTTCTCCATGTCTTCATTGAGATAGACGCTAAGGCTCCTCAGAACACAGTCACGCTTGATGTTTATGTCTTCATTCTGAAATAAGCATATCAAGATCCAAAATATAATACATTAGTCAATGTTTTGTGTAAGTAATGCAGAATTTTAGGAACAGACAGTGCTGCTGGATCCTTCCCTAAAGGAGTCAGAAGGTGGTGAATGTTAGATAACTATAATTCACAAATTATTTTTGCAACATGAAATGACCGACAGCCTGCAAATCTGTTGAACTTTTGGAGAAAGGAGCAGAGAACAAATGAGGTGGAAAAGAAACAACCTGTAGAACTCCAGCAGCTTGTTGCTTGACACTTACATTAGCTGTCGGTGCCATAATGGTGCTGATTTTCTTTCCTGCAGATCCTCCTCTGGCATGGAAAACCTTGATCAGGTCATCAGTGTATCTGTCCAGTTGTCCAATGAATTTTGAAGTCAGAGGGATTGTAGTTATACGCATGAACTCCATGTTGACCTGAAAGAGACAGGGTATACTTTACTTTAACTAGATGTATAACATTCAACTTAATCTATGTTTTCTAAGAAATGGGTTACTACACTCACTTCACCAACTTCAAACAGTGCTGGCCATCTGTTAAAAAACTCTGTAACCGTTGGTTCCTGGAGAACTTCTTGTCTTCTGTAAGAGAAGGTATGCTGCATCTTGTCCTTAATCCAATCCTTCCAAGTGGTAAATGTACATGGACAATCTGCATAGACACAAGGATAGCGGCATGTGAGGCCGTAGTGAAAATGTCTCAGCCTAAAATGCTTTAACAATCCATACCTGGTAGGTAATGAGATGTCACATACTTTACATGGCCACATTCACACGCCCACATTCACACAGCATCTGTAAATAAATAAAAATAACAGTGTATTAGTTATGGGTCAGTAACACATTTATATTTTGAAAAGGCACAAATGTGTGTACAATCCACATCCTTACTTGATTAAAGAGGTTGCCCTTCAAAGAAATATAGAAAGTGGAGAAACTCGAGAGAATAACTGTAAAACACAAACGATTGTTAGAAACAAATAGCATTTTGGGGTGACCACATATTACCTAATATTTTTCACACCTGTATCCAGATGATGCTGTTCAGAAAAATGTACCTCAGTTTAAAAAAATAAATTCTGCAAAATCGCTCAGATAAATAACGTTGCTGATGTGCAAGCTTGCACTGTCTGGATACAGGTTCGAAAAATATATTTAACGTGCAAATTAATTGCAGGAAAAAACAATTCCAGTGTGCAAAGGCTTTTAGGCGGCAAGATCCCTAATTACTTTTAATAACTGCGCCCGATATGCAAGGTAGTAAGCTAGCAAAGTCAACTTATTATGTTGCAAACAAAATGCGACTAAAAATTACATGTGCACACACTGTAAAACAATTAACAAACAAGAAAGGACGGGTTGTCTAAAGTACAGGTTGTCTAACGCACTTGAGCAAAGCATGCCTGCTTGCTTGCTAGCTAGCTACTTGACTATCCATTCCTGCACAAAAACAGCATTCGCATGCACGCTGACCCACAACAGTGTTAATAGTTAATCCTAAATTTGGAGCAGGTAATAACCTGCAAATTTGTATACATAATTTCAACAGTACTCGCTATAAATCTTTTGCTGTTGGCAATGTACTTTATGTTCCTATTTCACTGACACCAGCCGCAAATTAGCCACCCTAGCTGATGGTTCAGGCATGTGATACTTAGGGCTAGCTATCAAACCAGACAAATGTTTGCAATCATGACGGATTTGCTGGAATTTATTGCTAATATATTCATATCAGTGTGATACGCTTTTAACTGCACTAGTAGAACATAAGTACGATGACAGATTACTAGTAGAAAATTTGGATGACTGCAGATAGCTTACCGTTACGGAGGAAACAGCACTGAAGTGAAATGGTGGAAAGAAGAAACGGTCGGGAGAGCGCGAAATCTGACGTCATTTCCACTTCAAAACGATTTCACTTCCCGAAAATTGCATGTAAACCAATCACATACGTTTTAACCAATTGAATCTTGCTTGTTTCACAGCTAGCCCTATTTAAAACATGTTAGTATGTTTTAATTGATTAAGAGTAATATATTTCAGAATTAATAGACTTATGCTTATTCTAAGGAATTTTTATAAATACATTTTGAGAAAATTACTATTTAAATAAAATCAAATAGATGAAAATACTTAATGATAAAAGATGCCATGATTCATTTCTGTGAGTGTAGGCTGTATTTGTTTTTGTGTTTAACATCAGTGGGCTGCTAGACAGCTATATTTGGATGGATATTTGCATTCTGATCACAACCTGTGTAAACCCTCTGAGACCTCGTTAAAGCATGTACACACACACACACACACACACACACACACACACACACACACACACTCTGACAGACACACACACATTGACAGACAGACACACACAGAAACACACATACACACACGCACTACCTCCACAGTTCACCTGTTTCTATCCACCAATCCTTCTCCCCCTGCGTCCCCACCCCCTCCCTCCCCCTACTTCCCCTCCCCCTCCCCCTCTCTCTCCCTCCCTCCACTCAGTCGCGTCTCTCCTCTCCTTATTCACTGCCTCTTCCACTCTCCGCAGGGATGTGCCTGCTACTGGTAGCCCTCTCCTCGTCCTCCTCCTCGTCCTCCTCCTCGTCCTCTTCCTCCTCCTCCTCCTCCTCCTCTTCCTCCTCCTCCTCCTCCTCCTCTCAGGCCGTGAGGTCTATGACGGTGAGCGGCAGCAGCTTCGGTGTGGACCGGCCGGATGGAGCACAGAGCCCATAGACAGGCTGTGAGACAGATGGACATCAGACAGAGTGACGAGCGGCTGTGAAGGTAGGATCCCCTCTCTCTCTCTTTACCTGAGGCAGTCAGGATACGGCGCACCTACATACCGGCACACAACACCAGACAACACAGGAACTGACCGTAGAAGGGAATAGATGGCCACATCTGTCTTGTCTCCGTCACTGTTTATGGGATGGACTGTTACTAGGTTACTAGGTTGTTAAGTAAGTACGTGTGTCTTGTCTGGTGTCTTTGTTGCTGGTGCACTTTAGCAATGTACAAAAGTAAAAAGTTAAAAACATAGAATCCCATGGCAAAGTTTTAGCCTATGTTCTGTGTGTTGTAGAAGCACTTCTGCACAGACACACAGGTATGCCTGTCAAGACAGGAAACAGTTTGGTCTGTTTCATTTTATAGCAACAGGCAGTTTTTATGTGTTATCGTCACCCTATTCAGTTTTACTAACATAACATTGTTCAGTTCACACCGCAGCAGAGTGTTCTGGAGTGTGTCATGTCAATATCAGAAGCCAAGGGAAATCCACGGGGTCAGTTTTGAAGTTGCAGAATGTGAACTGCAGCACAACAGAATCAGGTTTCTTCAGTAACAGGTTCGGGGTGTAACTTTCCCTTTGTCTCTCCGTCACCTAACACCCTCCGGGAACATGACGGCCACTGCAATGCAGCGCTGTCACGAGTTGCCAGGCTCTGAAACCCGAACTCGCGTCTGCATCGCCGGCAAACGCAGAAACTCGGCCGTTTCCTCCCGGTTCGGAAACCGTGATACGTACAGAGTGACCGAGCCCTGTCCTTCTGACCCCCTCTCTCTCTCTCTCTCTCTCTCTCTCTCTCTCTCTCTCTCTCTCTCTCTCTCTCTCCCGAGGCTGTTGTTTCAGGTGTACAGTCCCACTATGAATAATTGAGAGGGCCCATTGGAGCAGAGGGACTAAAGATAGAGTTCACTTTGGCTCCATGGACACCCAACGTCCCCCCCCGGCCCCCCCCCCGCAGATCCTCTGCCTTAGTTCATCCGGATTTGAGCCCCCTTAAGACAACCATTGAAAATAGAGCTTTAATCAGGAACATGCACTGGCCTACAAACCCCCCAGGGTTTCCTCCGCCAGCCCCGCGGAGCGACGGCCCCCCCGGCCCCCCCCCGGACCCCCGCGGCTCTGCGTTCCCAGGGAGCTTACTTCAGAGGCTACCGCTGCTCCAGCGAAGCGGCCTGATGGAGTCTGTCTGTCATCAGATCCATACGGAACATTCCATCCTGGGAGTTAAACGTACGTACGCGGGGCCAGACAGGCACGACGAACGCCTGCCGCGGTCGTACGCCGTCGGAGTTTTGAACGCGTAGCAGGAATTCCCTCTACCCTGTGTGAAGTGGATGGGAAAATCCGGGAGCCAGAGAACCAGACAGCCAGGGGTTGTTTCCCTCCCCCTCTGTGTGTTCTGTGTCTCTGGGACACATGGTTCTGTGGGAGACCCTGAGGTCCAGCGGAGGGGGGCTGAGGGCTGTGGGGGGAGACCCTGAGGTCCAGCGGAGGGGGGCTGAGGGGCTGTGGGAGACCCTGAGGTCCAGCGGAGGGGGGCTGAGGGCTGTGGGAGTCCCAGTATAGTGAACAGAAGCTTGACTTTAATGTGAGACTGCATGAGAACCTCCTGGACTGCTGACCGCAGCCTTCAAGAGGATCTAGTTGAAAGAGAAAGACTGAGGGTGTTGTTGTCTTTCTCATAACTGTCAACTCTCCCACTGCTTGCTTGGTGGGGTTGTGGAGGGGGTGGGGCTGTGGAGGGGCTGGTGGTGGAGGCCGTGGAAGAGGTGATGGTGGGGTTGTGGAGGGGGTTGTGGAGGGGGTGAGAGGGGTTGTGGAGGGGGTGATGGTGGGGTTGTGGAGGGGGTGAGAGGGGGTTGTGGAGGGGGTGATGGTGGGGTTGTGGAGGGGGGTTATGGGGGTTGTGGAGGGGGTGAGAGGGGTGATGGTGGGGTTGTGGAGGGGGTGGTGGGGGTTGTGGAGGGGGTGGGAGCGGTTGTGGAGGGGGGTGAGAGGGGTGATGGTGGGGTTGTGGAGGGGGTGGTGGGGGTTGTGGAGGGGGTGGGAGCGGTTGTGGAGGGGGTGAGAGGGGTGATGGTGGGGTTGTGGAGGGGGTGAGAGGGGTGACGGTGGGGTTGTGGAGGGGGTGAGAGGGGTGACGGTGGGGTTGTGGAGGGGGTGGGAGCGGTTGTGGAGGGGGTGGGAGCGGTTGTGGAGGGGGTTGTGGGGGTTGTGGAGGGGGTGAGAGGGGTGATGGTGGGGTTGTGGAGGGGGTGGTGGGGGTTGTGGAGGGGGTGGGAGCGGTTGTGGAGGGGGTGAAGAGAGAGGGGTGTTCTCATAGAATCGCTCTCTGCCTATGAAAACTAGGACTTCCCATCTCCGCAAGTGTGCTTTTTACACAACGCAGGCTGACACAACAGCAGAGTTTCAGCCGTTCATCCAGGCATCTGTTTGCTTTCCGGCGGAGATACTTCATCAGGACGACAGGGTGGGATTAAAGCTCTTACAAGTACTCATGCTCCACCTCGCGGAGACGCTGGTCTTGAGGGGCCTGTTTGATGGATGGTCTTCTGCAGCCTCGGAGCCAGGAGTGGTGCTGCTGTAATGAAGAGCTTGTTACAGGTCGTCACTGAAGATTATTGGGGCGGTCAGGAGGTAAAAAGGCTGTTGTGGGAAAGACTGATTTCCTGTCAGGACGGGGCAAGCATTAGGGAATGATGACCAGTTTGTGTTGGTCTGTTATCTGCTGGCTACAAATTGTGGAAAACATTGAAAAGTGAGTCTTTCTTATCGTGTTATGTTCTGGAGGTTTCCCATGCAGTCACAAGGACGGTAGAAAGCCAGGACATCATTACAGCATGATAAAGATGAATTCAATACTGTATTTTTTTGGACTTAGCCACCTTTCCCATGCATCAAAAAAACGGGACATATCAAAAATCAATTGGCATTTTTTCCTAGTAAAACAACAAAAGAATAACAACACTGATCTCCACTTTGACCACATAGTGAGCTACAGGAACCTCATGATGTATCGGCAGAGAAGCACTTGTACTTTGTATCCTTGTCTTTAGGAAACAAAACATGTCATGACTGTGAGCTTATATGTGATTCAATGTGCCAACAATCTGATTCAATGATTGAAAGCAGCAAATCTGACTTTAAAGTGCTATGCTCCTGCTACCAGATGGCTAAGTGGTTAGGGAGTCGGGCTATTAATCAGAAGGTTGTTGGTTCGATTCCCGGCCGTGCAAATTACAATGTGTCCTTGAGCAAGGCACTTTACCCTACTTGCCTCGGGGGGAATGTCCCTGTACTTACTGTAAGTCGCTCTGGATAAGAGTGCCTGCTAAATGACTAAATGTAAATGTACCAAGCTATGCGTCCGATATGGACAACCAGCTTTCCCACAGAGTTCAATAGCAAACTCAGCAACAAGAGAGGTGATTGGTTATTCTCACGATGAACAGAAAGCGATCAGAGAGGTGATTGGTTAATATCACGATGAACAGAAAGCGATCAGAGAGGTGATTGGTTAATATCACGATGAACAGAAAGCGATCAGAGAGGTGATTGGTTATTCTTACGATGAACAGAAAGCGATCAGAGAGGTGATTGGTTATTCTCACGATGAACAGAAAGCGATCAGAGAGGTGATTGGTTAATATCACGATGGACAGAAAGCGATCAGAGAGGTGATTGGTTAATATCACGATGAACAGAAAGCGATCAGAGAGGTGATTGGTTATTATCACGATGAACAGAAAGCGATCAGAGAGGTGATTGGTTATTAGCACGATGAACAGAAAGCGATCAGAGAGGTGATTGGTTATTATTACGATGAACAGAAAGCGATCAGAGAGGTGATTGGTTATTATCACGATGAACAGAAAGCGATCAGAGAGGTGATTGGTTATTAACACGATGAACAGAAAGCGATCAGAGAGGTGATTGGTTATTATTACGATGAACAGAAAGCGATCAGAGAGGTGATTGGTTATTATAACTATGAACAGAAAGCGATCACTGGCAGGTCAAGCATTGAGTGTTTCGTACTCCCAATAGGCAGGCCAGAAGGCTTTGTTTTGGAAACGTCCTTTTACAGGCTACAGCTCATCACACATTACAACAGGCCTGTGAGCAAGATGAGGGCAATCGAGGGCAAGGCGAAAGAATGACTTTAACCTAGTTCGCCATTCGCATTTTTAGAGCAATCTCCCCTGTCGAGGAAGAATCACCCTGCTGGCGGTGATTGTTGATCAAATACAGAGATGGTGATTTGATGCAGGATCCTGATCGGGGTCAGCAGGAAAAGCATGTGAGCCATAAAGACTACAGCAAACAAGGATACCCTGCTTGGATGAGTAGACTAACTTAGGGATAGACAGAGAAGAGACAGAGGGAGAAAAACAGGAAAGGAGAGGAGAGAGAGACAGAGAGAGAGGAGAGGAGAGAGAGGGAGAGAGGGAGAGAGGGAGAGAGGGAGAGAGGAGAGAGGAGAGACGAGAGAGAGAGATCGAGACGGGAGCAGGGAGAGAGAGAGAGAGGAGAGAGAGAGAGAGACGAGAGAGAGTAGCAGAGAGAGAAAGAGGGAGAGAGAGAGAGGAGAGAGAGAGAGAGAGGGTAGTGGGGGAAGGGGCGGACGCAGTACTGATGGGGTCATCTTTGTCCATCTGCTGTTGTGGTCATCCTACGCTAATTGACTGAGTCCAATCTCCATGGTGCCAGGCGTCTTCCCTAACACAGCTTCTCTTCAAACCCCCTCCTCGGTCTTCATGGCCTGTTACCCGACAGTCCCTCTCCACGGCAACGCTGACATGAATTAGGGTACGGCTGACATGAGCACACTCTAAAAGGGAAGATTCTCACCGACAGACCAAGTCTAACACCTGTGTATGTGTTATTATGGGGTATGGGGGGGGGGTGTGGGGGGTCAGATGGCTGAGCGGTTAGGGAATCGGGCTACCAATCAGAAGGTTGCTGGTTCGATTCCCGGCCGTGCAAAATGACGTTGTGTCCCTGGGCAAGGCACTTTACCATACTTGCCTCGGGGGGATGTCCCTGTACTTACTGTAAGTCGCTCTGGATAAGAGCATCTGCTGACTGATGTACATGTAATGTAAATGTATGTGTAAACTCATGACCCCACACAATGTTTCGTTTTCCAAACGTGTCGATATTTCTCTCCAGGTGAAGCTGGAGGTCATGATTGATTGGCCGAATGTGACGGTGGTCAGCCACCCAGAGCACAGCCTGAAACCCGAGGAGATCCAGAGGTCCAAATGTGTCCTGGGGGTTCTTCCCTGTCGTGTACTACAGCGCCCTCCTCTGTGTGGGAGTACCAGGTACAGCTCTCACCCGCAGACGATGCTTTCGAACAACATGAGGAGTTTATAAACAGGAAGAGAGAGTGGGGATTGTCGGAGAAATTGAAGATGTAAACAATTCATTATTATCATTGTTATGTTATATTCTGAACATACTGGTGCTAGCTTCCCTTGCCAGCAGAGAATCCTTTTCCCACATGACCTATAGATGACACTAGGCTTACGTAAACAAACTGACCTAGGTTGACCATTAGCTCTTTCTCACTCCACTCAGATGTTTAAAAGCCATGGGGATGAATGTCCATTCAATTCAGCGGCAATTTCACGAGATACTCCGTCGTTCTGTATCTTAGGCGATGGTTTACGCTGTCGCACGCGACCACGTTTTGCACTCTCGGTTTACCGCTTCCTGATTGGGTTCCGTCACCATGACGACATGTCACTTCCTCTCCCTCCCGTCCACTCCCCTCGTTGACGATGTCATGTGACCCCGTGTTCCAGACAGGGAGGGCAACACCTCGGCAGTCACAGTGAAGGAGGGTGTCTCTATGTGCATTTGTTGTCGTTGCTGTAGTGGCTGATATTGATCCAGCAGTAGCCTGGATGAGACAGGGAGGGAGGGAGGGAGGGAGGGAGGGAGGGAGGGAGGGAGGGAGGGAGGGAGGGAGGGAGGGAGGGGAGGGAGGGAGGGGGGAGGAAGGGAGGGAGGGAGGGAGGGAGAGGGGGGAGGGGGGAGGGAGGGGGGAGGGAGAGAGGGAGGGAGGAGTTCACTCACTGAGAAGCTAAGTAATGACCTCTGGGATGCACCGAGGCCACAGTGGAGTCATCGCCCCCAGGGGGGATTGATTGTAGCGAGGGGAGGGGAAGGGGTGCTCTGGATCTGAGACAGACTGGGATCGTGAGGGGAGGATGGCTTCTCGTTGATGAGCTGTCTAGTGAACAGAGGTAACATTGATCTCTTTAAGACAACATGAGACGTACTGTACACAAGACATACTGTACTGGAAGCATCTGAAATCAATGCACTGGGGTTTTCTTCTACTGAAAATACTGCCACAAACATGCCGTAGAATTATCTACCTAGCCCGAAGAGTTAAACAGGTTCTGGTCATGTATGGTGTTGCATGAGTTAAACAAGATCTGGTCATGTATGGTGTTGCATGAGTTAAACAAGGATCTGGTCATGTATGGTGTTGCATGAGTTAAACAAGGATCTGGTCATGTATGGTGTTGCATGAGTTAAACAAGGATCTGGTCATGTATGGTGTTGCATGAGTTAAACAAGGATCTGGTCATGTATGGTGTTGCATGAATTAAACAAGGATCTGGTCATGTATGGTGTTGCATGAATTAAACAAGGATCTGGTCATGTATGGTGTTGCATGAATTAAACCAGGATCTGGTCATGTATGGTGCTGCATGAGTTAAACAGGATCTGGTCATGTATGGTGTTACATGAGTTAAACAAGGATCTGGTCATGTATGGTGTTGCATGAGTTAAACAAGGATCTGGTCATGTATGGTGTTGCATGAGTTAAACAAGGATCTGGTCATGTATGGTGTTGCATGAATTAAACAAGATCTGGTCATGTATGGTGTTGCATGAGTTAAACAAGGATCTGGTCATGTATGGTGTTGCATGAATTAAACAAGA
The DNA here is from genome assembly GCA_903064625.1 of Mallotus villosus. Lineage (NCBI taxonomy): Eukaryota > Metazoa > Chordata > Actinopteri > Osmeriformes > Salangidae > Mallotus > Mallotus villosus. The sequence goes on from CAEFZP010001768.1 coordinate 97,028, forward strand.
TCTGGTCATGTATGGTGTTGCATGAGTTAAACAAGGATCTGGTCATGTATGGTGTTGCATGAGTTAAACAGGATCTGGTCATGTATGGTGTTGCATGAATTAAACAGGATCTGGTCATGTATGGTGTTGCATGAATTAAACAAGGATCTGGTCATGTATGGTGTTGCATGAGTTAAACAGGATCTGGTCATGTATGGTGTTGCATGAATTAAACAGGATCTGGTCATGTATGGTGTTGCATGAATTAAACAAGGATCTGGTCATGTATGGTGTTGCATGAGTTAAACAGGATCTGGTCATGTATGGTGTTGCAATGAGTTAAACAAGGATCTGGTCATGTATGGTGTTGCATGAGTTAAACAGGTTCTGGTCATGTATGGTGTTGCATGAGTTAAACAGGTTCTGGTCATGTATGGTGTTGCATGAGTTAAACAAGATCTGGTCATGTATGGTGTTGCATGAGTTAAACAAGGATCTGGTCATGTATGGTGTTGCATGAGTTAAACAGGTTCTGGTCATGTATGGTGTTGCATGAGTTAAACAGGTTCTGGTCATGTATGGTGTTGCATGAGTTAAACAAGATCTGGTCATGTATGGTGTTGCATGAATTAAACCAGGATCCTAAGCCTCTCTTTTCACTTTCTCTCCTCCTCTCGTTCTCTCTCTGTCAGTGAACATCCTGACGGCGGTGGCCTTGTCCAAGCTGGCAGCTCGTACCCAGAAGGCTCTGTACTTGTACCTGCTGGCACTGACGGCCTCTGACATCCTGTCCCAGCTCTTCATCATCTTCGTTGGTTTCCTGTTGGAGACGGCCGTGTTCCACCGCGAAGTCCCCGCCCTCCTGCTCCACTCCGTCAGCGCCTTGGAGTTCGCCGCCAACCACGCCTCAATTTGGGCTGCCGTGCCCCTCACGGTGGACCGCTACGTGGCGCTGTGCCACCCCCTCCTCCACCGCCAGATCAGCTACCCGGAGCGGGCGCGCAGGATCATCGCCGCCGTCTTCCTGTTGGCGCTGGCGTCGGGCGTTCCCTTCTTCTGGTGGTCGGACATGTGGCGTGTCAGCCGCCCGCCCACGCCGCTGGACACCGCCCTGATCTGGACGCACGTGACCATCATCTACTTCCTGCCTTGCGGCACCTTCCTGGTTCTGAACTCGCTGATCGTGCGGCGCCTGCGAGCTCGCCAGAGGCAGCCGTGCTGCCAGGAGGAGTGCGGCGCCCGCGTCGCCCCGGCGAGGCGTCTGGGGAAGACCACGGCCATGCTGCTGGCCATCACCTCCGTGTTCTCCATCCTGTGGGCTCCCAGGACGGCGGTGGTCATCTATCACCGCTACGTCTCCACCGTCTACAGCGACTGGCGAGTCCACCTGGCGTACGACCTGTCCAACATGCTGGCCATGCTTAACACGGCCGTGAACTTCTTCCTCTACTGCTTCGTCTCCAAGCCCTTTCGCGCCGCCGTGCGGGACGTCCTGCTGCTGAGGGGCGGGGCGCTGCACCCCCGACGCGCCCTCCCCCACCAGCGGACTCCCGCCCACGCCTCCACCTCCTCGCTGTCAAGCGGGACCAAGCGCCCCCAGCGAGACTCCACCCCCCTACCGCCAGGAGAATGCAAGAACAGCCAGACCATGTGACCCCCTTCCTACCCCTGTATGTCTAACCGGCCCCACTCCCACGGCCCTGAAGCACTTACGCCCTCCGAGCCACCCTGTGCATTCCAGCTCTGTCCTCGGACGGCACGCCAATCATCCTCTGAGCATTCTCGAAGGGCCAAACTGTTTTGTTCTTTGTTTGTTTTTTACCAATGAACTTGTTATTTATCGTGTTATTCTTCGCGGAAATTAACTAACGTAACACAGTATTTATTATCGACACTGTCAGTGGATCACAAAAAAGCATGGTACATGTACCAAGCGTGGTATATGATATCTTAGGGGGGGGGAAGACACAAACGGTGTTGTGTGCAGCCAGTGAGCTACAGTGTGATGGGCATAGTGATGAAGGACATCCTAAATTCATTACAATGTGAGTCGATTCTAACCATGTTAAATATTCAAAATGCAACCCAATTTGTATTTTTTATCAAACGTTGGTGAAAACGCAATGACAGGAGTCTGGAGAGTTAGAAGCTGCTGATTGTTGATCTCCACGGAACTTTCTGGAAGAGCTGCAACACTCCTCTGTGGCGCAAACAGTCCACCTGCCCAAATCACTGTACGTCAGGCTTGCTGAGCACAACTAATGGAGCAGAGGAAGAAGCCCTTCACCGCTACAGCAAACCACAGCTGTTAACGCTTGTGTTTATTTTTCATGAAATGCAACTCGATGGGGCCTTAAATGAAGGTTTGCTGTCCGAGCACAGGGAGTGAAGACCACGCTATTCAAACACTCTCTACCCCCCTCCCCCCCCCTGTGGGGTTAGTCCAGCTAAACAAACCAAACGGCAGACTGACGGTCGGCACAAACACACATGTGTGTCGGCCAGTACATTTCCGTCCTGATACGCCTCCTTTACCGAGCAAACAGAGCACAGAAGTCATGCAAATCGTTTCTGATGTGTGAGATCTTGACGTTGGCTTGCTACGTAGTATTTGCATATGTTTTGCAACATTTGGAAACAGCAATCTGCTCTTAAATTGAGTTTTAATTAAAAAGTCGAGGGTGGAGGCACATTCCTGTCGCAGCTTTGATGGTTTATTGATCGCGTTGCACAGGCTCATCAATACCTACCGAGGAAAAGGCCTTCAAAGAGGTCATATCTTGATTGAAATGCAGGCTTTCATTTCAATTGTAGTCGTTTATCCATCAGAATGAATACTTGTTGATAGATTATTTTTTTGCTCACAGATCATGTGGATGATTTTGGGAAAAAGGTTTTAAAAAGATTAGTGAAAAAATATATTGTATTCTGTATATTTTTTACAACTGCATACAATCATAACCACGTCACAGAATAGTCTTAGCAATGTTTTGAATCTTGAATGTGAAAGCCTGTCATAATCAGTAAGTGATATGATTGGGTGAAACTAGACCTCTTTCAAAAGGCAGCTTACTTTAAGTCCTCACTGAGTCCATGACTGTGACTCAGCGAGTCTAAAACAGGATGTTTGAACAGAGCACATTGTAAACGCTGCTTTACAGTAACAGTAGTGTAACACAACTGTGGTTTGTCAAGTCCGATCTATGTTTAAGCTGTCTTTCACCCCTCACTGATCAAGCCTTTCAAAGCTCATCTTCATTGATGTTTCCTCGCGGTCTCAGTGCAGCCAAAGCCAGCTTCAGTAAGACATGGGACAGGTCACCAGTGAGACATGGGACAGGGACAGGTCATCAGTGAGACAGGGGACAGGTCATCAGTGAGACATGGGACAGGTCATCAGTGAGACATGGGACAGGACAGGTCATCAGTGAGACAGGGGACAGGTCATCAGTGAGACATGGGACAGGGACAGGTCATCAGTGAGACAGGGGACAGGTCATCAGTGAGACATGGGACAGGTCATCAGTGAGACATGGGACAGGTCATCAGTGAGACATGGGACAGGTCATCAGTGAGACATGGGACAGGTCATCAGTGAGACATGGGACAGGTCTTCAGTGAGACAGGGGACAGGTCATCAGTGAGACAGGGGACAGGTCACCAGTGAGACATGGGACAGGTCATCAGTGAGACAGGGGACAGGTCTTCAGTGAGACATGGGACAGGTCATCAGAGAGACAGGGGACAGGTCTTCAGTGAGACATGGGACAGGTCATCAGTGAGACAGGGGACAGGTCATCAGTGAGACAGGGGACAGGTCATCAGTGAGACAGGGGACAGGTCTTCAGTGAGACATGGGACAGGTCATCAGTGAGACAGGGGACAGGTCATCAGAGAGACAGGGGACAGGTCTTCAGTGAGACATGGGACAGGTCATCAGTGAGACAGGGGACAGGTCTTCAGTGAGACAGGGGACAGGTCTTCAGTGAGACATGGGACAGGTCATCAGTGAGACATGGGACAGGTCACCAGTGAGACATGGGACAGGTCACCAGCTCTCTCTCATCTACTGACACGTTGTTATGAGACAGTAATGGACTGCTGTGAGTTCTGAGGCCTCGGATCCCCGTCACCTCTCAGCCTCTACCGCATGTCATCCATGTGGCTCCACTGGGTTCTTAGAGTCACACTGTGTGTCCATCCTACCCCCCCCGCATAGATACAGATGTTTCTTTGAAGGCGCTTCCCGTCGTCACATAAACAGATGGGGGGGAGGACTGCGATCGCGGTCACCCTGTGGGACGTGAGCGGTCGGGGGGGCGAAGAAGTCGGAGGGATCACAGAGGAAACAGTTTAGACCTGGATGGGGCAGCATGATGTCGGGGCAGGCTCTGGTCCCATCTGAGGGGAGTTGTGCCGGGGCAACAGCAGGGATCATCAGGGAGTCCTTCATGGAGCAGAGTGGAAGGGTGAGGTCTTTGGGAGGAAGGGGGCGGGGGGTGTGGGGGCGGACTGAAACAGGGGGAGGGAGAGAGGGGGAGGGAGAGAGGGGGTAGGGAGAGAGGGGTAGGGAGAGAGGGGTAGGGAGAGAGGGAAAGAGGGGGAGGGAGAGGAGGAGGGAGAGAGGGGGAGGGAGAGGGAGAGAGGGGGAGACGATAGGTTTGTTCTCTCTCCAATCCCTTGATTGTCACCTGGATGGTGCTCTGGCTTAGATACCTGTTCATTTGTTGTCACCTAACTCCACCCCTCCATGTCCCCCCCCCCACTCCTCCCCACTTCCCCCCCCACTCTCTAACTCACAATGAGAACCATAAAAGTGGAGATGAAACCTTCAAAGGTCTTTTGTTTAGATGTGCTTGCTTTACTCTAGACTAGAGCATGTAAAAAAGATATATAAATTCCTCCTGTCTGACGCACTTGCTTGAATTAGCCACTCTTAAAAAGAATACCCGATCCTTAAAACCAAAACCTGAAATCTCTTTTGCTACTTCTTTTGTTTTGCCTTGTGAAGTGAAGTTACGAGTGTTGTACTTGTCCTGCTAGCTCGGTTTGTTTCATTCAATGAATTTGATGCAATATTATGATCTATGTGTAAAGAGGACATGTGGCCCTTGCCTGTTGTTGTGTGGCTTCATGATAAATGTTTACATTACTTAGGTTCCAATGACCCGTTTCCTCCACAGCACATTGTAATGCACACGATGGTACTGTCTTTGAGCACTGATACTAGAGTTGTTTCGTATGAAAATAAAATTAATGTCCACCGGATGTGAGGTCCTTTTATTTACCCTCCAGCCAGCACACATAACACTCAGCTGAGTATCGTCCTGCATGACCCACATCCAGTAAAGCATTCTACCTTTTACAGGTACTGCTGCCAGTATACTCTTCTCCATCTGGGGTTGCTAACATTGTCTCTCTGAAAGACTGCCGCAGCAGTATGGAGGTATGGTTTTGTGTGAATATACAGTTTATAGTTTGGCTATATTGTGCGCACGACAATGACACATATTTCACTGTCGTGCGCACACGAACAATTACAATTTTGCCAGGTCTTGAACTTCCAGTGAAGTTAGAAACGTGAGTTTTAATCCCTAGCTCATTTTTTTAAGAGTCATTACAAGCAGATGATGGTGAAC
>CAEFZP010001769.1:0-12574 GCA_903064625.1 Mallotus villosus
ATAAAGCGGGAATCTACACCCTTTCCCCACACGATCATGACTGTCGAGCAATGAGCTCACAAGCCAGGTGCAAACTGCGTCTCGCGGCAGAGGCCAGATGACGCTGCCGCTTGTTCGCGGAAGTGGCTTCTTTCGTGGCCGTAGAAAGGGGGCGGCGGGGGGAAGAGAGGAAGGGAAAAGAAAGAAAAGTTTCAGCCCCATTACTTATTAAGTTCATGTGAATACTAAAAGGTAGCGACCGAGCTGAACCTTCGAACTTCTTCTAGTAGGCTATATGTAAGCTAAAGAAACTTACTGGACAAATAATCGCTTTTCGACTGGAATAGGGACGACAGGAACTGGAGGACGAGAGCTGGTAAGTTCTTCGTAAAAGCTGAACCCTTTTGGGGCATGGTCTGAGATGTGTACGGAACGTGTCACCACAAGACAGTTGGATTGTATTATTCTGTGGTCTATGTTCTTGTTAGAAAATGAACTTTGTTGGCAAATCAGTGTGATGTCAGTTTGGGGAAACTGATCGTGTTCCACCGTATCAATTGTTGCCTGGCTATCAAAGCCGAGACGGCACAATGTATCAAGTAACTAAGTTTACAGGAAAGTTGATGGTGGGTTACAGGCCCGCACACAATGAACTGTGCGCTGTCGTACTGCAGAATACGACTTCAGCAGATTCGCAGTGTTTTGGACTGCACAAGTCATAAAGTCCGTCCAATAAAATAGGGAAACTATCTATAAACAAAGTGAACACTTACGTTGACTCCCTATTCAGTTGTACCCTATATGTACGAGAGGAAAGTTATTCACCACAGACTATTGCCTCTAAAAGTCAGACTACTAATTGGCCATTTGCTAAAGGCTACTAAGTGAATATTGAACAAGCAGCGGCAGTGAATCCCCAGAGGTAAACGACTCTTGGATCTCTGTATGTGTAGCCTAGTTACTGAATAATGAGGCAGATTTGGTTTGAAGGGGTGTGCAGGTCCTTTAAACAGATACTTGATAGACAATTGCGACACAGACACAGACACAGTTACAGACACAGTTACAGACACAGTTACTGACACAGTTACTGACACAATGCCGAACAAAGGGATCTGCAGTTTTCAGCGGTGCTGTTTCTAAGCAACAAGGAAGCAGATGAAAGAGAAGCACGACTTCACTCAGATAAACTGGCAAATGTCAACTCAAAAGATGGAATGTTGTTGATCAGTCACCCTACAGCAGAGACCTAGTTGTCATCAACACAGAAGTCAGAAGACAGGTTGATCCTTGAGGTACAGGAGGGAGGGAGAGAGGGCACAGACTAGAAGCTGAGAGGCAGAGCAGTGTCTGCAGGTGAGGACAGGTGTTCTCAGGAGGGAGGGAGAGAGGGCACAGACTAGAAGCTGAGAGGCAGAGCAGTGTCTGCAGGTGAGGACAGGTGTTCTCAGGAGGGAGGGAGAGAGGGCACAGACTAGAAGCTGAGAGGCAGAGCAGTGTCTGCAGGTGAGGACAGGTGTGTTCAGGAGGGAGAGAGAGGACACAAACTGATCAGAAGCTGAGAGGCATAGCAGTGTCTACAGGTGAGGACAGGTGTTCTCAGGAGGGAGGGAGAGAGGGCACAGACTAGAAGCTGAGAGGCAGAGCAGTGTCTGCAGGTGAGGACAGGTGTGTTCAGGAGGGAGGGAGAGAGAGGACACAGACCGATCAGAAGCTGAGAGGCAGAGCAGTGTCTGCAGGTGAGGACAGGTGTGCTCAGGAGGGAGGGAGAGAGGGCACAGACTAGAAGCTGAGAGGCAGAGCAGTGTCTGCAGGTGAGGACAGGTGTGCTCAGGAGGGAGGGAGAGAGGGCACAGACTAGAAGCTGAGAGGCAGAGCAGTGTCTACAGGTGAGGACAGGTGTGCTCAGGAGGGAGGGAGAGAGGGCACAGACTAGAAGCTGAGAGGCAGAGCAGTGTCTGCAGGTGAGGACAGGTGTGCTCAGGTAAACAGAGACACCAGAGGGTTGGGCTTCTGGGTGAGAGAGAGAGAGATCCTACGTTGTGTGTCCCAGGCACAGGGCATGGATAGAGGGATGGATGGAGAGATGAAAGGTTAGGGGTCTGAAGGGTAATGACTTCTCTGAATGATCTCTGACTAGCCAGCTTCCCTATCAGGCCCTGGCAGCCTTCCTACACGTCACAGTGACATGCTGCACGGCCATATGGGATGTTATCTGCTCTGGTGGGGAAGTTGATGTGAAGAATAAGGATGGTCTCTGAAGGCTGCAAGAGGTGGACACACAACACACACACACGCACGACCAATTCATAAATCAATCCGTCCATCAAACCACAGCTCCTCTCTCGATCTGGCACACAACAATTCCCTGAAACTCAAACCCTCTCAATCAAAATCCGGTTTGCCCAATTTGATTTCAAACCTTATCTGTCACAAGCAGACCAAGTTAAGTCTGTAGGGACAGGAGGAGTGTCTGTGTCTGGAGTCCAGGGGACAGGAGGGACAGGAGTGTGTCACTCAGACTGGCTTCAGACAGGCTTGGATCTCTGATGATCACAACTCAGAAATACTAAGAAAAAGCAGTTTGAGAGGGAAAGTGGGATCTGTGATTATATGCGCTCTTGGGTCTTAGCGAAGCCCATGGTGCTGGTGTGTGTGTGTGTTGGTTTGTGTGTGTGTGTGGGTGTGCTGGTGTGTGTTCTCTCTGTGTTTCTGTCTCTGCAGCGGAAGCAGCAGACAGTGATAGTTATCTGGGTCCTGCTGCGTGGTGGACTTGACCGTGTCTTACAACACAACAAAACAGGCTGAGCTCATTCTCACTTCCTGCCTGCCTGGCAGGGAACACGCTGTGCTCTGAGCAGGCCCTGTGCACTGAGGAGACCCTGTCCTCTGAGGAGACCCTGTGACCCATGTTTACCTCTGTGCTCTGTCCCTGACTGTACCTGTAGGGGGGAGGTGGCCTGTAGAGTTCATGTTTACCTCTGTCTTCTGTACCTGTAGGGGGGAGGTGGCCTGTAGAGTTCATGTTTACCTCTGTCCTCTGTACCTGTAGGGGGGAGGTGGCCTGTAGAGTTCATGTTTACCTCTGTCCTCTGTACCTGTAGGGGGGAGGTGGCCTGTAGTGTTGGTCCTGGCTTACCTGCTGGTCTGTTCCTGTAACCAGAGGGGCGGTGAGATGGAGAGAGGAGACTGAGCCATAGGAAGGTGTAGCGTAGAGCAATAGGAGAATGATGAAGAGAGAGAAGTGGAGGAAGAGGGGCTGTGGAGGAGGGGCTGTGGAGAGAGAAGTGGAGGAAGAGGGGCTGTGGAGGAAGAGGGGCTGTGGAGAGAGAAGTGGAGGAAGAGGGGCTGTGGTTGCTGGGACAGGAAGGGAGAGAGAGTGAGAGAGGACCCAAAATAGCAGCTCACATGTTTTCTGAGAGTGTGGTAAACTGTTAAAGAGTCTGCACTGCTGAATGAGTAATGTAATGTCCAGGATCACCCACTAATCACATTGATTTAACCCCAATTCAATTCACTCTCTATTTCTGGACCCGTCCCGTCACGTTTGGTCTGATCGTTATACAGGTCCGTGTAGCCTCCAGACTGGGTTTATCTACAGCACTGGGTGTGTGTCTGGACTCGAACATAGGTTCACTTGTGGGGGATAGATGTAGCTCAGTGGTTAGAGTGTTTGACTGCAGATCATGAGGTTGCATGATCAAATCCCCCTCTGTAAATAGCTTTGGAGAAAAGCGTCTGCAAAATAGAAGAGCCTATTATTAAGACATGATTATAAGGTCTGTCCTGAGAACTGTCCAGATCAGACACTGTGACACACTGGGCCAGTTCAGACTGACGCACAGCACTGGGAAATCATTCTTTTCATTCCACTGTTTTTCTAAACACTGACAGATGGTGCACATGCATACACACACACACATACACACACACACAGGTTTGTGTAACCACCTGAGACTCGACCACACACACACACACACACACACACAGGTCTGTGTAAGCACCTGAGACTCGAACACACATACAAGTCACGTGACTTTCTCCACAGCTGAGCCTGGGAACCGAGTTGTCGAGGGCGACAGGAAGGCTTTCGGTGATTGGCTGCGTGATTATGTACAACGCTCAGTCATTGGCTATGTGTGTTGATCTGCGCTTTGGTGTTTTTAGGGTGAGAGACACACATGCAGGCTGAGGGTTGTCCCATGGAATATGTGGTAAGAACTTTAGATAACACTCAACACTCAGCCATGTGGGACACTCGCTGCTTCACTTAACCTGCATGTTAAGTACTTCCTGTTTGCCAGCCCATCTATACCCTGTCCCTGTTAGATACTACCACACAGTCATGCTCCCTCTGGTTAGGGGCTGGTGTGTGTGTTTCTCTGGTTAGGGGCTGGTGTGAGAACCTCATCCAGTTCTCCTCTGGGTTCCCCGTGTTCTGTTGGGTGTTTCAGCCTCACTGGGATGTTCTCTCTGGGTTCCCCATCTGTTCCTCTGGTGGATCCCACACGGGTACAAGGTTCCTCTCTCTGGGTTCCTCTGGTGGATCCCACACGGGTACACGGTTCCTCTCTCTCTGGGTTCCTCTGGTGGACCCCACACGGGTACAAGGTTCCTCTCTCTGGGTTCCTCTGGTGGATCCCACACGGGTACAAGGTTCCTCTCTCTCTCCTCCACGGGGTCAGCTTGGGTCTGCTGCTCACTGAGAAACACAGCCTGGTTCTAATGAAGTGTTCTGTTGTTGTTATAGTTACTGTGTTATTCCTCATCCTCCCCATTGGCTGAGCTGGTCGAGCGGCAGGTTTCTGCTGAATGGCAAACATCCTTATTGCTCTGTTTGCATCAAGGTTATTCACTGTGTCCTCCAATCAGACTTCATCTGTGTAGGTCTGGAGGGAGGGAGGAGTGGGCAGGAACCCCCCCCCCTTCCTCCATCCCTCCCCTGCTTCCTCTGTCTGTCTCTATCCTCCTTTCCTCTCTCTCCCTCTTTCTCAGGTTACTAAACAGGAATAAGGGAGGAGCTTCTGGGGCAGCCTACATGGACTGCTTCCCCCCCTGCTCCCTTTAACACCCCCCTTCCTCCCTCTCTTCCTCCCCCCCTTCCTCCCTCTCTTCCTCCCCCCCTTCCTCCCTCTCTTCCTCTCTCTCTCCCCATATCCCCATGGGCTGTGTGCATTAATGTGTGTGAGCGCACAGAGCAATGCATATACTGTTAAATGATTGAAGCTGCAGAGGGAGGGAGGGAGGGAGAGAGGGAAGAGAGGGGAGAGAGGGGAAGGGAGGGGAGGGGAGGGGGAGGGGGAGGGAGGGAAGAAGGGGGGGAGGGGAGGGAGGGAAGCAAAGAGGAAAGGGGAAAGCAGCGGTAACGTGCTTGTGTGAGGGAGAGAGGGAAAGCGAGAGAGGGAAAGCAAGAGAGAGGGAGCCAGGAAGAGATTGAGGGGAGAGAGAGCGAGTGAGGCAGAGCCAGGGAAAGAGAGGGAGGAAAGCAGCATCACGAGCCAGACAGGAAGGAGGGGAGGACAGGGAGCGCGTGTCACACAGACAGAGGTGGAGGGAAGAGGGAGAGGGAGCAGGACGAGAGGAACACAATGAAGGAGAGCCATTGTTCAGCCCTGCCATTCTGTCCTTTCACTGTCTGCTGAGAGGAAGAGGAAGAGGAGGAAGAGGAAGACAAACACAGGAGAGGAGAGATGGAGGATTTGAGGACCTGCTAATGACTTTGAAATTCAAACGAGTGGAAGAGGAGATCCAACGAGGAGCGCACTTTTAAGGGAGTGGAGAGAGAGAGAAACACAGGAGAGAGAGAGAGAAACAGAGACAGAGAGAGAGAGAGGAAGAGACACACAGACAGAGAGAGAGGAAGAGACACACAGACAGAGAGAGAGGAAGGGAGGAACAGTTCTGGTGTTGAGACATGAGCTTGGTGCTGATGTGAATGAGGTTTCCTACTTTGCCCTTCCTGGATAATCAGCTGTTCATCCTGAAGAGACTGCTCTAGCTTTTCTACTCATCCTTCATTCATTCATACTTTCCAAAAAGGACTTTTGAAGAAATAGACTTTACGCTTTCTTTTCTAAAGAAACACAAACATTTTTTTGTGGAATTGCAAATGTTTTTCTCTCTGAATTTTTTTAATTCTATAAGACAACATTTGACATGTTCTTAGTTGATGTTTGTTCTTAGTTACTATACATAACTATTCTGGTTCTGCTATGCAAATGTCTTAAACATCCATGCTGTAGCCTAGCGTTGAGTTATAAGTCAGGTATTTCAACACTGTTAGTGACAGGTTAAGTAAAACTCTCTGAAGCCGTTCTCTGCGCTCCGTCTCGCCGGGCGAGTTAACGACACGGGATGTCAACACTGACGGGTTTATAGCTGCCGCGGCTCCAAACTTTCATCATCTCCTGAAGGTTATTGATTGATATATCGAGGAGTTTCTGTGTTCAGCCTGCTAGATGTTCTCCGTCGTGTGGAGCTTCTGATTCAGCCTCAGCGAGCTCCGCTTCCTGGAGAAGGTTATCTCTCTTTGTCTGGAGGTTTCTGCTGCTGTCAGGAGTTCCGGAGCATCCGCAGGCTTCTCTTTCTGTGAATGTCTGTTGCCATAGCAACCCGCCGCTTCCGCAGCCGTCGTCGCGGCGAGGGACGAGCGGGCAGACAGACGGGAGACTTGTGAAGTTAGTTTTTCTCTCCATTCCTCCGTTCCCCCCCCGGTGCCGTTAAAAACTTGTACGTGCGCGAGTGTGTTTGTGTGTTCTATGGTCTTAGGTGCTGATTCGCCTCTTGTGTGAGGCTAGACTGAGACGTGTGTGTGAGTGTGTGAGTGTGTGTGTGTGCTGTGCTGTGTGTGTGAGACCAGGAGGGTGAGATCCGAACACAGTCTAGGTGATCTAAGGTGAGGTGTCCGCCCCTCCCTCTGTCTGGCTCGAGCGATGCAGTATTAGCCATATCCACGTCGCTAGATATCAGCCTATCGGTGTGCCAGGATTTACATGGCACACGTGACCTACATATCACTCAGTTCTGCTGTGTTACAGTGTACTTTGAAGTAGGACCTGTTTGCTGCTCGTGTTTCTTCTTCATGTTAAGGTGCATATTTATGGTGTTTAGGTTTTTTTACCTGTGACTTATAGACTCAGGATCGCTCCTCTAGTCGAGGGTCTTGAGTTTCTGCTGTCGTCAGACCGACACTGTGTCCCACCCCACACCCAAGGCTGTCCTACAAGGGAACAAGTTGCCCTTGCATGGTTGCACACGAACATTCGTTCGTTTCTGTTACTTATTGACAGACGGGCTCTCTTGACCTTTATCTTTCTTATCAACGTTGGTGTCTCGTGTGCACGTCGTCGTTCCTGATCTGTACCTGAAGTCGTGTGTCTCGTGTGGACGTCGTCGTTCTGATCTGTACCTGAAGTCGTTGGTGTCTCGTGTGGACGTTGTTGTTCCTGATCTGTACTACCTGAAGTTGTTGGTGTCTCGTGTGCACGTCGTCGTTCCTGATCTGTACTACCTGAAGTTGTTGGTGTCTCTGTGGACGTGACGTGAGTCCCCGCTCTCGGCAGCGTGAAGACGCTGGCTGTCTGCTCGGCCTGTCAGACAGACGTGGGCGTCTTCCTTCCTCCTGTGAGGAGGCGGATGACTAGCTAGCTAGCTGCCGTGGTGACGGACTTGGTACACGATCCATCTGTGGTGCTAGACTTGTGTAGGCGGTGTTCATGTGCCGACCTACATCGTCTCAGGCGTGTTCAGACGATAGCGCTCTGAACCACCAGCAGCTGCCGTGTTAACTGGGCCACGCTCAAGTTCTCACTGGTGTGTTTAGAAGTTTCTCTGGTATAAAACGATCAAACATTTGGTGCCAAATGAACATCCTACCTTGAGTGGATTTCTTGAAAGGGTGCTTGTACGATTCTGCTGTGTTTGGACCTGAGTGCTAACTGCTAGCCCTGGTCCTGTGTGCTAACTGCTACCCCTGGTCCTGTGTGCTAACTGCTAGCCCTGGTCCTGTGTGCTAACTGCTACCCCTGGTCCTGTGTGCTAACTGCTACCCCTGGTCCTGTGTGCTAACTGCTACCCCTGGTCCTGTGTGCTAACTGCTACCCCTGGTCCTGTGTGCTAACTGCTATCCCTGGTCCTGTGTGCTAACTGCTAGCCCTGGTCCTGTGTGCTAACTGCTACCCCTGGTCCTGTGTGCTAACTGCTACCCCTGGTCCTGTGTGCTAACTGCTAGCCCTGGTCCTGTGTGCTAACTGCTAGCCCTGGTCCTGCCCAGAGAGATAAAGAAGCTGGCTCATATCAGACTGTGTGTCTGTTCTCTCAGGTAACCTTTCAGCTCATCTGGAAATCAGACTGTTGTCAGCGTTGATAAAGAGATAAGAGAGAGAGTGAGAATCGAGGTGTAATAGAGTGTTCTGGGTGATTGAGTTCACTCTGAGAGTCTCCAGTACCATTCAGGGATCCCAACTCGGGAGTTGGACCAATCAGGTCTCATTACCGTCACCACAACACCACTAGTGGTCGTCATCGGCCAATGACCTACATTCTCCACTGTTACATCACCACCGGCGTGCTTCCGCAGTGTGTGTCACTGTATCAGACAAAGAATCTCAGACTCAACCTTAACTGATCTCTCTGATTGGACGGTGCTTTATACTTGATCCCCTCTGAGGCATCCAGGAGAGAGAGGGGCGTTACTGCCTCATCAGGCTGGGAGATCCTGTCATTCTACTCTGATCTCCTCCTGTCTGATGAGGTTACTGTGAGGAGCCTGTAGGTGCTGATAGGGAGACAGACAGAGAGGAAGAGAGACTCTCTCAAAAGGCTGAGGCACTCGTACGAGGGACAGCCTGGAGAACGGGAGGGGAGACGTGGGAGGGGGAGAGGGGGCGAGAGAGATCATCTGGAAGAGGAGGGAGGAGGTGGTGGAGCGAGAGAGGGTGGAGGCGCTGGAGCGTCAGAGGCAGGCAGAGTACACAGTGTGGAGGAAGAGAGAGGGCTTCCAGGAGAGGAGAGGAGACAGGGACAAGGAAGAGAAGAGCTCCGAGAGGGGGAGAGAGACGGTCCCAGAGGTGATCTGGAGGAAGAGGGGAGAGGGGGAGGCGGAGAGAGAGAGAACAAGGGCTGTGCAGAGGGGGCAGGAAACCGTGTGGAGGAAGAGAGAGAGGGAGTAGAAACGGAGAAAAGGGACAGTGAAAGTGCAGAGGAGGGGGAATGAGAGAGACAGTGTCTCCCACCCACAATCTATTTCTGTATAGCTCCTCTTCAGTAGAACTGTAGCGTGTGTGTGTGTGTGGTATTGACCCATCTGAGCTGCGTTGGTGTGTGGCTGGGTGTGGGGGTGGCATCGCCCTCCTCATACCCTCCTTGGAAGCTAATAGGATTTTTATGAGCTTGTGTCAGAAGAGAGCTCCCAGAGTGAGCTACAGCACATACACACACATATTATACACACACGTACACACACATATATACACACACACACAGATTCTAAGCCTAGGGGTTAAGGAAGGGTTATGCTCTAACGCTTCCTAATACATGAGACGTGAGCTGAGTGAGTGAGTGAGTGAGTGAGTGAGTGAGTGAGGGAGTGAGTGAGGGAGTGAGGGAGGGAGGGAGGGAGGGAGGGAGGGAGGGAGGGAGGGAGGGAGGGAGGGATGGGAGTGAGGGAGGGAGTGTGGGTGTGTGTGTGTGTACGAGAAAGAGGGTGGGTGTGCAGACAATCACTTGTGTTGATGTTATCTGGTGCTCCTGACAGTTAGATGTCTCTTGGGCTCTAGAGTCCTTTCAAGGAAATGAGCAAAAGACGAAACGATTACTGTGTAACCATAGGAACACACCTCAGCCATGGAGACATGTCTCTTTCCTCAGACCAGGAGAAGGTTCTAAAAGGAAACTGAGAGAACCCTGTGTGATGTTCTGCGGTTCCTCTCTGCTGTTTCTCTCTGCTGTTCCTCTCTGCTGGCCGTGGTTCTCCGCTGGGTGGAGCTGTCGGGGGGCTGTGTTCCTGCTCGTCTGCCCCAGGAGGAGGGCCGGGCGGGGGGAAGGAAGGACAGACCAACACACTGAGAAACAAACAAAGACCAGACTGTTTTTTTTCCCCACTGAGAGACTTTCAACATTGAGGAAAAGCATTTGCTGTTCAGACTGAATTGTAGCGACCTGTGTGGACTTGTTACTGAGCAGTCATGGCGTTCGTTCCTCAAACAAAGTACACTCACTTTCGGAGTGATTCTCTAAGCTCAACAGAGGACCCCGCCTCTCCTCTCACCCCCCCCAGGGTTACCCCTCTCCCTCTCCTCCTCCTCTCTCACGCCAATCTTACCCCCCTCCTCCCCCCGGCCGCCTGAGGACAGCCCCACCACGCTCTGCTCCTTCTTCCCCAGTATGGGAGCCCTCCGGCTGGGTGTCTCTGCTACTTTACTCCCAGGCCTGAAGGCCTCCAGCAGGCCTCGGCAGACTCAACCCTCTGTCCTGGCCCCCAGGGGTGAGAGGTCATGGTCCCCTCCTCCCCTCCCCTCTCTAACCCCCCCCTCTCCGCCCCCTCGCCCCCCCCTACAGGACATGAACCGGCTGGGAGGGGCGTCCAGGCGGGCGCGTGTGGAAGGGGGGCAGCTGGGGGGGGACGAGTGGACCAGACATGGATCCTTCGTCAACAAGCCCACCCGTGGCTGGCTGCACTCGGACAGCCTGGTCAGCACCTCAGGGGTGTCCTACACCGTGCGGGTGAGTGTGTGTGTGTGTGTGAGTGTGTGTGTGGTGTGTGTGTGTGTGTGAGTGTGTGTCGGTACAGGATGTGTCTGTGTGTCCTTGGCTCTTGTTTCTCTCCCATTGATCCACTGGGTCTCTCTTGTCCGGAGCGATCGTTGTCTTCCCAGCGTCGCCGTTTGTCTGCCTCTCTCTCCCTGTCTCTCTCTCTCCCTGTCTCTCTGTCTCTCTCTCTCTCTCTCTCCCTCTCTGTCTCTCCCTCTCCCTTCTGTCTCTCTGTCATTGATTATCCATCTCTCTCTGCCATCTATTGTCTTCAGCCTGGCCCCTCCCCCTGCATTCCTCAGCCCTCCTCATTAACATGTGCTCCTTCCTGTTTCCTGTTCAGTACATGGGCTGTGTGGAGGTCCTGCAGTCCATGAGGGCGCTGGACTTCAGCACCAGGACACAGGTCACCAGGTAATGTCTATGTCTCTCTCTCTCTCTCTCTCTCTCTCTCCTCTCTCTCAGGACACAGGTCACCAGGTCACCCTGCCCCCCCCCAGGAAGCTCTCTCTGCTGGGCACACACAGGAACAGCTCCCTCTGCTGGGCACTCTCTCCCTATGTCTCTCCCTCTTCTCTCTCTCTCTCTCTCTCTTACTCTCTGTGTCTCTCTCCTCTCTCTCTCTCCTCTCTCTCTCTCTTTGTCTGAGTTTTCTGCACCCTCTCCCCCAGCTTCTCTCTCCCCCTGTTCTCCTGTTCTCTGTGTGTGTGCATGTGTTGCTCCAGCCAGCTGCTACACTCCCAGACCCAAAATTAGAATCTTCTGGAATCTTGGTGGTTTCCGTCTGGTTTCCGTGGCGATGTTTGTCTCCGTGGCTCAGACATGTTCTTCCCGGAGAGACGACAAACTCTGTAGTCACATGACACCAGATCACATGATACCAGATCGTATCTAATCTGCTACACAAGTGTGACATCCAGGAAATGATGTGTTTTCATGTGAGAGCATGTTCCACAGACCGAGTGATGAGGAACACAGATTGAAGTGTGTGTGTGTGTGTGTGTTGTTTCAGAGAGGCCATCTCCGTGGTGTGTGACGCAGTGCCTGGAGCTAAAGGAGCTCAGCGCAGGAGAAAGGTGCACACACACACACACACACACACTGCACACGCACACACGCACGTGCACACACGCACACACAACAGCATTATTTATTTATGTGTTAAGTGTCTGACATTGGGAGTGGCTCTTGGTACTGGAGAGAAACTAGATTTAGCTGGATGATCCACTCTGGATGGTCAGTAAGCACACGCACACACACAGACACACACACACAAACTGCACACACACACAAACTGCACACACAGACTCACACACACACACATACGCACACACGCACGCGCACACACACACACACACACACAGACTCACACACACACACACACACACACACAGATTCTGTGGTCAGTCAGTTGCTCTCAGGTAATGAGCATAATCAACACATACACACACACACACACACACACACTCTCTCTGTCTCTCTCTACATCCGTCTCTCCCAGAGACAGGAGGGGGTGGAGGAGGCGGAGGAGGGGAGGTGGAGGCAGGGCAGACAGCTGCCTCCAGACTGCCAGAGGCGAGGTGGAGGCAGGGCAGGGCAGACAGCTGCCTCCAGACTGCCAGAGGCGAGGTGGAGGCAGGGCAGGGCAGACAGCTGCCTCCAGACTGCCAGAGGCGAGGTGGAGGCAGGGCAGGGCAGACAGCTGCCTCCAGACTGCCAGAGTTTGACTCAGATCTGGTTAATAGGAGTGTCAGACACTCCATAAAGCAGGTGGTCAAAGCCAGCCTGGCAGGCTGTTTCCTGGGTTTGGCAGACATATCTGGACTGGAGCAGGCTAGACTGTTGA
>CAEFZP010001772.1:0-48150 GCA_903064625.1 Mallotus villosus
GGAGCGGGAAGAAGGGGCGGAGAAAGGACTTGAGAACGACAGCAGAACGAGAGGAGGCACCGAAACCAGAGAAGAAGACGTGAGTTCAGGAGGAGAGCGAGAGCCGGATCGATACGAAGGATTTCCTCCTCCTCCTCCTCCACCGCTCATTCCGGTTCTCTAGAACGCTCTGGGAGAGAGAGAGAGAGAGAGAGGGAGAGAGAGAGAGAGAGAGAGAGAGAGAGAGGAGAGAGAGAGAGAGAGATAGACAGATAGATAGATAGATAGACAGGTAGAGACAGATAGAGAGACAGAGATAGAGAGGGTAGACAGATAGAGAGACATAGATAGAGAGAGGGGTAGAGAGACAGATAGAGAGAGAGAGAGCGAGAGAGAGGTAGAGAGACAAATAGAGAGGTAGAGAGAGAGACAGAGGTAGAGAGAGAGAGAGGATGACAGGCACCCAGGAGCTCTCCTTCCACATGGACCCCCAGTTGACGGAGGTGATGCGTCTCCGAGCTCAGTCCCTCCAGCAACGCGGCCAGAAGCGCCAGGACGGCGAGCGTCTCCTCCGCCCCCACGAGGCCGTCTACCGTCTGGAGTTCTCCGAGCAGTCGCTGGGCTTCTCCCGCTGGGGGGTGCGGCTAACCCAGCCGGGACGCCTGACCGTCACCGCCACGTCGCAGCACTGGACCCCCGACCTCACCCACCTGATGGTGCGTCAGCTGCTGGAGCCTGCGGGGGTGTTCTGGCGGGCGACGGGCGACGCGGACGACGGGCCGGTCCGGTGCTACCAGGCAGACGCCAGGAGTTCGGCGAGAGGATCGCGGAGATGGCATCGGTGAGGAAGGTGATGTACTTCCTGTTTGCGTTCGAGGAGGGCTGCGGGCCGGAGAACGCGGACTGTTCAATCGCGTTCGACGTCAACGACTAGACCGGGGTGGATGTTCGGGGGGTTTGTGGTTTTGGGGTTTAGGTTACTTGCTAGATGAGGGGCTGGTGGTTGGAGTCGTGATTGACAGTTGGCATTTTGGCCAGGCTCGTAGCAGAAGTGTAACGACACGGATTCTCGGTTCTTGTCAGGGAACGCGACAGGGTGCTCTTTCACAAACTGACGATTATGACTTGAAGTTGTTGTTAAGGAGTTATTCCAGCAAGACTGCACTGTGAAATCCCCTTGACTGTCATCCTCTAAGCTCCTCTCCTCCCTCTCCTCTCCTCCCCTCCCCTCTTCTCTCCTTCTCCTCGCTCCCCTCCCCCAAACTTTGCCACTGACATAACTTACTTCCTCTTAACTGTCAGGTCCTGTTTAACCATCTGCTGTTCGACAAGATCAATACCAGCCGTCAAATATTTTATGATCAGAAGAATGTAAAGAAGAGTAGAAAATAGGATATATCATTTACAGAAACATATTAAAATGACATATTAAATAAATACATATTTTAACTAGTTGGGGAGTTATAATGTACGATATCAAAGCTTCTCTCTGTTTATAGTAGACATTTGATGACTCACTGCTTGTAAGAACCATGAGATGACAGAAAATGTATAATCAAAGTCATTTACCTCCCTTTCAAATGAGATTGTGACCTGAATAAACCTTAATCAAAAACTGTTCAATTTCTGTAAGTCATTTCGGGTCAGACGAAAACAAAGACGTCACGCCTCCACAGTGCTTAGATAGAGAGAGGAGGGAGAGAGAGGAGGGAGAGAGAGGAGGGAGTCCACAGTGCTTAGATAGAGAGAGGAGGGAGAGAGAGGAGGGAGAGAGAGGAGGGAGCCACAGTGCTAGATAGAGAGAGGAGGGAGAGAGAGGAGGGAGAGAGAGGAGGGAGTCCACAGTGCTTAGATAGAGAGAGGAGGGAGAGGGAGGAGGGGAGAGAGAGGAGGGAGAGAGAGGAGGGAGAGAGAGGAGGGAGTCCACAGTGCTTAGATAGAGCCCGTCAGGCTGGGTGTGGGCGGAGTTTCCCCGCTAGATGTGTCCTGTGGGGGTGCTTGTTAACCGACCACTGTGTGTGGTGTGTGGTTGTGTGTGGTGTGGTGTGTGTGTGTGATAAGAGAGGGAACATCACACACACACACACACACACACACCGCTGTGGCACTAGTCCTCTCTAGCTCTGACAGAGAGCAGCACAGGTTAGGAAAAACAGAGGTGCTACAACCGTCATTACCCTGGGAGAAGGTTAGGGTGAGGAGGAGGAGGAGGAGGAGGAGGAGGAGGAGGTTTAGGGTGAGGTGGAGGAGGAGGAGGAGGGTACTTTACCCTCGGAGAAGAGTGAGGGTTAGAGGGAGGAGGAGTGAGGAGGAGGAGGAGGGTTAGGGTGAGGAGGAGGAGGAGGAGGAGGAGAGGAGGGTTAGGGTGAGGAGGAGGAGGAGGAGGAGGAGGGTTAGGGTGAGGAGGAGGAGGAGGAGGAGGAGGAGGAGGGTTAGGAGGGGGTGGTGAGCAGCTGAGCTACTTTGAGGTGGTTGTCAAAACCGAGGAGGTCTCCTGAGAGGAGGAGCATTCATGAACTGTATGAGTCCTCTGGTGCCACGAAGACAAGAGACGTGTTTAACCCTCGCAGGGTAATGGGCATGATGGACACCACACACACGATAGAAACACAAAACCTACACACACACCTACACACACCGACACACACACAGAGAAACACACACAGAGAAACACACGAGAAAACACACACGAGAACCACACACACACGAGAAAACACACACACACACAGACGACACACACACACACGAGGAAAACACACACACACACACGAGAAACACACACCGGACAAGCACACACAAACACACATCGAGAAACACACACACACACAGACGACACGCACACACACACGAGAAACACGCACGAGAAACACACACACACACACGAGAAACACACACAACGACACAACACACATCGAGAAACACACACACACACACACAGCACGAGAAACACACACCGACACGCACACACGAGAAACACACACAACACCACGAGACACACACACCGACACACACACACACAACACACAGACGACACACACACCACCACGATGAAACACACACACACACACGAGAAACACACACCGACACAAACACTACACACGAGAAACACACACACACGACACGCACACACGAGAAGACACACAAACACACGAGAAACACACTAAACAACAACACACATCACACACACACAAAAACACAACACACAAACACAACACATCACTAAACAACACAACAAACAACACACACACACAACACACACAAACACACACACACAAACACACAAAACAACACACAAAACAACACACACACACAACAAACAACACACACACACAACACACAAACACACCACACACACACACACACACACACAAACACCAACACACACACACACCACACACACCACACACACACAACACACACACACACACACACACACACGCGCGCGCGCGCACACCACACACACACACACACAGTTACCTTCTGCCACAGCGCTCTCTGGAGGCCAGGCTGGAGCACGCCGCCACAAACCAGCAGTTTCCCAACTGGCCCTGGTGCAGGTCGTGCGCACTGATGCCGTCCACAAACAGGTGAGGGTCTTCACACAGCTCCTGGTCAGGGAGGGAAACAGTTGAGGATTAGGTTTGTGTACAACAGTTGGTCAAAAAGAGAGATGTAAAGCAGGAAGTGTGAGGGAAGTGATTGTAAAGCAGGAAGTGATGTAAAGTAGGAAGTGTGAGGGAAGTGATGTAAAGCAGGAAGTGATATGTAAAGTAGGAAGTGTGAGGGAAGTGATGTAAAGCAGGAAGTGATGTAAAGTAGGAAGTGTGAGGGAAGTGATGTAAAGCAGGAAGTGATGTAAAGTAGGAAGTGTGAGGGAAGTGATGTAAAGCAGGAAGTGATGTAAAGCAGGAAGTGTGAGGGAAGTGATGTAAAGCAGGAAGTGATGTAAAGCAGGAAGTGTGAGGGAAGTGATGTAAAGCAGGAAGTGATTGTAAAGCAGGAAGTGTGAGGGAAGTGATTGTAAAGCAGGAAGTGATGTAAAGCAGGAAGTGTGAGTGAAGTAATGTAAAGCAGGAAGTGATTGTAAAGCAGGAAGTGTGAGGGAAGTAATGTAATGTAAAGCAGGAAGTGTGAGGGAAGTGATGTAAAGCAGGAAGTGATGTAAAGCAGGACAGAAGAGACAGGGAAGGCCAGACACAGGACGTGCCTCTTAATTAAGTTCCTGTCAATCGGAATATGATGAGGCTACGAGATACGCACGCATTCTATCCATCACAGAACATGCCATGAGGAGCGACGAGCGAATCCATGAGAGAGAAAGGAGAGTAGGAGAGAGAGAGAGCGAGAGGGAGAGGCGAGCTCAGAGGGAGAGGGAGAGGGACGAGGGGATGAGCGAGAGAGGGAAGAGGAGAGGGAGAGGGAGTGAGAGAGAGGAGAGGGAGAGGGAGAGGGAGAGGGAGAGCGAGAGGGAGAGAGAGAGGAGAGGGAGAGGGAGAGGGAGAGCGGCATGCAGGAGATGGGAGAGGGAGCAGGAGAGCAGGGAGAGAGGGAGAGGAGAGGGGACAGATGAGAGGAGAGAAGAGAGAGGAGGGGAAGAGAGAGAGAGAGAGAGGAGGGGGAGAGAGCGAGAGAGAGAAGAGAGATCGAGGGTTAGAGAGAGAGAGAGAGAGAGAGAGGGGGAGAGACGAGAGATGAGGAGAGAGAGAGAGGTAGAGGTGAGAGAGAGGGGGAAAGGGGAAGATAGAGAGAGAAGAGAGGAGACGAGTAGAGGAGAGGAGAGAGAGAGAGGGAGAGAGGGACGTAGAGAGTGAAGGAGAGAGAGGGAGAGAGAGAGAGAGAGGGACGAGGGGGAGAGAGGAGGGAGGGGTGAACAGCAGCCAAACGAACGTAGATGTTGGGGAGATAAATGGGCGACACGAAGGAGGAGCTGCAGGGTCACAGCTTCATCTGGGCGAGCCTGCCCCTCCGAGAAAGCCATCCAACAACACACACCCCACAATCACAAAGATAAAATCAAACAAACAAAAAACAACACATCACCACACGTACAAAAAACAGACACATATATATTACACAAAAAAACCAACACACAACATAAACACATATACACAAAACCACAACACCACAACAAAACACCCAACACACCACACAAACCACCAAACAAACACACAACACACCAAACACCACACACAAACACACAAAAACATCAAAACACAACACACACACAAAACACAACACAAAAAACACACACAACACCACACACAACACACACAAACACAAACCAAATACACACACAACACACACACACACACAAACACAAAACATAAACAATAAACACACAAAACACAACAACACACGAACACACACACATCTAACACATCACACAGCACACAAAACCCAGCTAAAACCCGTCCCACAACACAAGATAAAAACAGCAAAACAAACACCTCACACAAACACACACAAGCACATAGCACACACACACACGCAAAACAAAAATAACAAACCAGTACAAAAACAAAAAATAGACTACAAATCACACATCCACACAACACAAAACACATCACCACGACAACACACACACACACACACACACCACACACACACAACACACACACACACACACACACACACACACACACAACACAACACACAACACCACACCACCAACCACAAACACACAAAACACACACACACACACAAACACACAACACACACACACCACACACACACACACCAAACACACACCACCACACAAAAAACACACAACACACACAGCACACCACACAAAACCTAACAAAAAACAAAACACCACAACCCACACACACACCACACACACCACACACCAAACACACACACACACACACACATTACAGCACACTACACAAACCATCACCTCACAAACACACACAAACCACACACACACACAAAAACAACACACACACACAACACAACACCACACACACACACCTCAACACAAACCTCAACACACACACACACACACACACACACACACACACACACACACACACACACACTACAACACACACAACACACCACTCACCACACACAACATACACACCTCACTCAAACACACACACACACCTCACACACACCTCATTCACACACACACACACTCACGACACACTATACACACACACACCTCACTCACACACAGTCCACACACACACACTCACAGTCCACACACACACCACAGTCCCACACACCACACACACGCAAAGTCACAGACCAACACCTGCGCCAGATTTGGGTCTAGGTTTCCGTGACTACAGATTACTCAGGAGCAGAGAAGGATGCACTTTCAGTCAAATCGAACGTTAGGGGCTAAGTAGTCTTCTCATCTCTTGGTGTGGAGTGTCAGGCTTAGTAGGTGGGGGCAACAAGAGAGGCAGCAGGGTACCTCCATACCTCCCATTAGCCCCTGATGCAAGAGGAGCTCCTAGCCAAAACATATCCCTCACATTCCACACGCACATACCTCACGCATTTCAGGCACTTTGCCCCAAAACACAAACCTCACACAGTGGATCCGCCTCCACTGGATCACACGCTCCGCACGTCACGCCAGGATTCCTCACGCGCGTGTGAGACGTGTATTCCTCACACGCATGTTGCGTGTCTGCGCACGGCCAAGTGTGTGTGTGTGTGCAGTGATTATCATCTCCCTGTCTGTTTGATGTCTAGACAAGACCGGTTGCCGTGTCTCTCTCCCTCCTTCTCCCCCCCCTCCCTCCTCCCTCCTCCCTTGGGGGGTGATAACGAGGGGAGCCAACAGGCTGATGTCCGATTGCAGGGTGTCGATGATGTCATCCCTGGCTCAGCCGGCCAGTAGACGAGGGCCGTGATGGATGATGTCATCCCTGGCTCAGCCGGCCAGTAGACGAGGGCCGTGATGGCGGAGCGGCCAAGGACACAAGCTTCCTGTTCTTTTGTCTGGGTTGAAGCGTTATCTCTTCAAACCGTTCTCATCGAGACGACTCGCCCTCCTCGAGTCGTCTCTGGCCAACGCTGCCGACCTCGCAAGAAGACAGACAAACTAACACAACTCACCTCGCCGTACGCTTACGCACAGAGTAGTAAAAAAACATAGTTTCGGTTTTATTCACACCTCCTTCGTTACAAATCGAGGAGGAACGACGACGTGGGCGTTGTAACTGCAGGCTACTGTTTACATTACATTTAGTCATTTAGCAGACGCTCTTATCCAGAGCGACTTACAGTAAGTACAGGGACATTCTCCCCCGAGGCAAGTATGGGTGAAGCGCCTCGCCCAAGGACACAACGTCATTTTTTAGCACGGCCGGGAATCGAACCGGCAACCGCTCAGCCATCTGACCCCCTGTTGAGGAGAAGCCATTCTCCTTCTGGAGACAAGTACCCTCTCCACAGCCAAGCGTTGCCATTATTCATAAAAGCCTTCAGACAGGGGAGAGCACGCGATGAATATTCAAAGAACCTGTCGCGACTGGGAGGTTCGGCTCATGAATACATAAACGTGCTTGAAAGTATTTAAAAATATATATTTCGCAATCCTTGTTAGTGATTATTTAGAGACAGGTTGGGGTGTGGTTAAACCGTGGCTCAGACCCTGTGTGGTTTGTCTGTCAGAAGAGGCGAGCTTGTTTGTGATGATGTCAGAAGAGGCGGAGCTTGTTTGTGATGATGTCAGAAGAGGCGGAGCTTGTTTGTGATGATGTCAGAAGAGGCGGAGCTTGTTTATGATGGTGTCCTTAAAACCAACACCGAAGTCTAAACTCGCCTACGAGGCGAAAATCTTTCTACGTTTTGACCACGCACCACACGTGCCAGCGCACATGTACACGCACACACACACCTCCCACACACACCTCCCACACACACCTCCCACACACACCTCCCACACACACACACTGTCCCATTTTGAAGAGCCGGTAAAAAAGGATGGAGGAGAAATTCAAAGAGATAAAATATCTTCTTTTTAATGAGCCAATCTCCTCAGCGGGGCAGAGAGTGTTTCACCAGTGTGTGACGGGCACCGTGTGGTAACCGCTGGTTACAAGGCAGGCAGTGTGTGTGCTGGTTACAAGGCAGGCAGTGTGTGTGCTGGTTACAAGGCAGGCACCGTGTGTGCTGGTTACAAGGCAGGCAGTGTGGACTGGTTACAAGGCAGGCACGTGTGTGCTGGTTACAAGGCAGGCACCGTGTGGACTGGTTACAAGGCAGGCAGTGTGGACTGGTTACAAGGCAGGCAGTGTGGACTGGTTACAAGGCAGGCACCGTGCGCTGGTTACAAGGCAGGCAGTGTGGACTGGTTACAAGGCAGGCACCGTGCGCTGGTTACAAGGCAGGCAGTGTGGACTGGTTACAAGGCAGGCAGTGTGGACTGGTTACAAGGCAGGCGGTGTGGACTGGTTACAAGGCAGGCACCGTGTGTGCTGGTTACAAGGCAGGCAGTGTGGACTGGTTACAAGGCAGGCAGTGTGGACTGGTTACAAGGCAGGCACCGTGTGTGCTGGTTACAAGGCAGGCACCGTGTGTGCTGGTTACAAGGCAGGCAGTGTGGACTGAACAGCTCTGAGCTCCTGACAAGATAAATGTGCCTCCTGAATGCTCTTGTTCTAGACGTGCTTAATATTTTATTAAGGCAAAAGTATTAAGGGGCGTGTGTGTGTGTGGTGTGTGTATGTGGTATGTGTGTGTGTGTGTGTGTGTGTATGTGGTATGTGTGTGTGTGTGTGTTCAAGCCTGTTACTGCAGGCAGTTCTGCAGGTTCTTCTCATGCGTCCTCTGCCAGAAGCATGTGCTCATGTGCACCTGCATCATGACGGAAGAACACGCCCACACACACACCCACACACACCACCCCCCCACACACACACACCCACGCACACACACCCACCCAAGGTCAGTGATCTGCTGATTCAGTTGAAAGCTGGTTGCAGCAAAAGCCAACATTTGCTAAGAGTCGACCAACTCTCCTGCAGAGTTCCCTTGAGGCAGTCTCCCCCAGTCTCTCCCCCCAGTCTCCCACCGTCTCCCACCATCTCCCTCAGTCTCCCCCAGTCTCCCACAGTCTCCCACAGTCTCCCACAGTCTCTCCCAGTCTCCCCCAGTCTCCCCCCGTCTCCCACAGTCTCCCCCAGTCTCCCTCAGTCTCCCCCAGTCTCCCCCAGTCTCCCCCCGTCTCCCCCCGTCTCCCCCCGTCTCCCAAAGTCTCCCTCAGTCTCCCACAGTCTCCCACAGTCTCCCACAGTCTCCCACAGTCTCCCCCAGTCTCCCCCAGTCTCCCACAGTCTCCCACAGTCTCCCCCCGTCTCCCACAGTCTCCCACAGTCTCTCCCAGTCTCCCCAGTCTCCCCCCGTCTCCCACAGTCTACCCCAGTCTCCCTCAGTCTCCCACAGTCTCCCTTAGTCTCCCACAGTCTCCCACAGTCTCCCACAGTCTTCCACAGTCTCCCACAGTCTCCCCCAGTCTCCCACAGTCTCCCACAGTCTCCCACAGTCTCCCCCAGTCTCCCCCAGTCTCCCCACAGTCTCCCACAGTCTCCCACAGTCTCCCCCAGTCTCCCTCGGTCTCTCCCAGTCGGAGAGCGGTTCAGGTGGTGGGATGATGAGGTTATCTGATGAGGTTATCGATCCCTCCTAAGGGTCGGGAATATTGTGGATGTCACGGCTAATGCCGGCGGCTATATTAACCAAATCATTTACCACAGTACTGAGAAGCTGTCACTGCGACATCAGAGAACCAATCACTCACCTGCAGCCTTCACACACACACCCAACACAACTGCAAACTTGTTCTCTCTCTCTCTCACACACACACACACACACACACACAAACACCCAACACAACTGCACACTTGTACGCTCTTGTCATTATACTTCACTTTGCTGTTAATAATAAAGATTATAGGGGGACCACAGCTGACAGTAAGGAAGACTAATCAAGCTGCAACACCGATCGAGATCACTTTGCCTGGACGGGTTTGGCTTGGGAGGGGGGCGAAGTGAGCCCAGATAAACAGATAAATAGCTCGACATTTTATTGCTTGTCAGTCATCTCATAAATCACACCAAGTATTTGGAGGATGCAGTAGGGGTGTGGCGAGAGAGAGAGGAGACGAGAGATGAGAGAGAGAGAGAGGAGAGAGCAGAGACTGAGAGAGCGGTGGAGAGAGTAGAGAAGGAGCAGGGAGTGGGAGAGAGGGGCGAGAGATGATAGAGAGAGAGAGAGAGGCGAAGGAGCGTGAGGAGAGAGATGAGAGAGTAGCGCGAGAGAGAGAGATGCATTTTATGAGCTTGTTGTATTTATGCCTGTTGCTCTGCCTTGCTCTGCCGTCTTGGGCCAGAGACATAAACGCACCCAAGTGCCTTTTAAACAGGGACAGCAGTAAACGTGAAATGTACTCCAGTCTTCAACTTCTCGCTGGAGTCCTCTGCTAGGACACACCGTAGACAGGCTACAATCCATCTCCCGTAGCCCGAGCATCAAGCTACCTAATGCTGTCTGAGACATGCAATAGAAGAAGATGACAAACAGGACAGTAACATAAAAGGTTTGAAAGAAGAAGAAGCTGGTGAGATTATTTGTGCGCGGGGTCGTCACGCCGACCAAAGCAGCGGTTTCAGAACCAGCGTTCCCCCTGTTCCAACGAAGGGGGGGAAGGGGGAAAGGAGGGGAACAGGGGAAACTGAAATGCCAGAACTAATGGAACCAGCCGTCCAGTAACACACTTCGCACCTTTGCTCCGAGACGTGGAAATCAGTGGAGCCCCAGGTGGGGGGAGATCTGTTAGGGAGCAGGAGGGGTCAGTGACTTGGACAGTCCCTAACACATTGTCTCGCCCGAGGCGTTAGAGACACTTTATTTTTATCGCAAGTGTTTCTTCATTCTCCAGGTCTGATATTGCTGGACTGTGGGAGACTGTGGGAGACTGTGGGAGACTGGGGGAGACTGTGGGACACTGGGGGAGACTGGGGGAGACTGTGGGAGGACTGGGGAGGACTGGGGGAGACTGTGGGAGGACTGGGGAGGACTGGGGGAGACTGGGGGAGACTGTGGGAGACTGGGGGAGACTGTGGGAGACTGTGGGAGACTGGGGGAGACTGTGGGACACTGGGGGAGACTGGGGAGACTGTGGGAGGACTGGGGAGGACTGGGGGAGACTGTGGGAGGACTGGGGAGGACTGGGGGAGACTGGGGGAGACTGTGGGAGACTGGGGGAGACTGTGGGAGACTGGGGGAGACTGGGGGAGACTGTGGGAGGACTGGGGAGGACTGGGGGAGACTGTGGGAGGACTGGGGGAGGACTGGGGGAGACTGTGGGAGACTGGGGGAGACTGGGGGAGACTGTGGGAGACTGGGGAAGACTGTGGGAGACTGGGGGAGACTGTGGGAGACTGGGGGAAGACTGTGGGAAGACTGTTGGAGAGGAGTGGGGGCTTTTTTGAAGCAGCCATGCAAGACATGGGCTTATCTACCGCCTGTTGGTCAGCAAGACAAAAACAATGTTTACCAATGTATACAGGCCTTTAAGTCTTACTGTTTAACACCAACAGCATGTTCCTGCCTGTACTGTTCTGTTTAGCATGCTTGGCGGTTTGCGCTGCCCGTGTTTGAAGAGATGACCGAGTCCCTGGTGAGTTTCAGGGCAGTTTGCAGCAGTCAAACACTGGATGATCGAACAGAGGAGTGGACCATACCTGTCTGGCAGACATGCAGGACGGCACAATATCCCTTCGCCGGTCCTCTTACATGAGGCATGTACCTTAAGGATTTTTGAGGCTAGATGCGGTACTCATCCAGCCAGTCCCAGTCGCCCAGCACCCCAGCCTCAGCCCCAGTCCCAGTCCCAACCCCAGCCACCCCACCCCCCGCCCCAGTCCCAACCCCAGCCACCCCCAGTCCCAGTCCCAACCCCAGCTACCCCACCCCCAGCCTCAGTACCAACTCCAGCTACCCCACCCCCAGCCTCAGTACCAACTCCAGCTACCCCACCCCCAGCCCCAGTCCCAACCCCAG
The DNA here is from genome assembly GCA_903064625.1 of Mallotus villosus. Classification (NCBI taxonomy): domain Eukaryota; kingdom Metazoa; phylum Chordata; class Actinopteri; order Osmeriformes; family Salangidae; genus Mallotus; species Mallotus villosus. The sequence goes on from CAEFZP010001772.1 coordinate 12,002, forward strand.
CTACCCCACCCCCAGCCTCAGTCCCAACCCCAGCCACCCCCAGTCCCCAGTCGCCCAGTCCCAGGCCCAGCCTCAGCCCCAGTCCCAGCCCCCCAGAACATCTCTCTGGATAAAAGAGTCTAAACAAATCAAATGTACAAAAAGAAGTAAACAAACTGAACTCACCCGCGGTCTCTTCCAGACGACCCGGCCGATGCGGTTGCCCTGGTAGAAGAGCGAGTCGTCCACGGCGGGGAAGCAAGGGTCCTCAAACAGCAGGCCGCTCTGCACACACTGCCTCTTCAACACGGCGTGCTGCTGACCCTCGAAGGCCCTCGCGGAGCAGAACATCCTGCTTCCTGTCCGGGTCACGGCGGGGGAGACCAGAAGGGGGAGACCAGAAGGGGGAGACCAGAAGGGGGAGACCAGAGGGGGGAGACCAGAGGGGGGAGAGCAGAAGGGGGGGAGACCAGAAGGGGAGAGACGGGGTGCAGGTTAGAGAGAGAGGCGTCGGAGGGGATGGTGTTCTAGAACGCTCAGCAGCGGCGTCGTGTTTTAAAAACGAGACAGGATGAGGAAACACACACGCTGTAGGAATCGGGCGTTTACACACACGCGTGTGGAGTTGAACGTAACAGAACATGCTGTGTGGGGACTTGACTTTGTCGGCGACAGTGTTAGTGTCAGCAGATGCTTTCCTCTTCTGCTGTCACCAACCAGAAACAGGAAGTAAACAGGAAGTAAACATGGCCGACCGCGGTGCCTCGAGCGAAGTGTCCAACTGATTTTGACGACCGAAACAGTTCGGAGGAGAAGCGACATTTTCTACAACCCGAGCGATAAAGAGCACAGATATCGAATCACCTAAACATTTTTTTGCGCTCGTTCCATCCTTTGATATGTCTGTGAATCTCCTGCAAGTGACCCCTGACCCCTGACCACAAACACATCCATCACTGGAGACTGTACCAGTGGGAGAGACGGAGGGAGGCAGTGAAAGACAAGGACATGGAGAGGAAGGAGGAGGAGAAGAAAGATTGAGCCGTTCGAGAAACAGCCAATCTCAGTCGTAGAATCAAGCTGCTGCTGACTGATTGGCCGCCATCTACGATGTAGCAGAGCTTCGCTGACCTATCACATCCCGGGCTTCCAGGAAGACCAAGCCTACCTTGGTTGTCTTGAAGCTTCATATAACATACTGTATATCGCCATGGGTGACTCGTGACAATTTACCACAACAACGCAGTCAGAAGGGAAACCATCATCATTACCTGAGCTGTCTTTATACGAGTATCCCCGTCTGCTTTACAAGGGCCTGCGTAGGCTGTTCAGAGATATTGTAATTGACAGTCCATTTGCTACCATTGGGACTTTCTGAAATTTGATTATGATTTCAATCTTATTTAGGCTAAGGAGGTCGTCTTTTGTGTCTTGGGAGATATGAGAGTGTATGTTTGCGTGTGTATCTATGAGAGAGAGAGAGGAAGAGAGAAGAGGAAAGGGAGAGTAGAATGAGACGTAAGCCTTTTGGGGGCTTTTTAATCAACCTTAACCGACTGTTGTTGCTTGATGTTCTCTGTCAATCTTCCATGTCCAGGGAATACAGACACAACAGCAGAACCATCAGACAGTAAACACAAACCGCACATTCAATCCGTTTAACATTTTAAACGGATAAAAGGAGCCAAAAACAAAGAAATGCGGAAGGCCTTTTCATTATATATTAAATGCATCATCAGCCAAAATATGTTCCTCCTGTCCAGACTCATAAAACAATTGTCCTCAGAAGCTGAGTTAATCCAATCAAACCTTAACCCCCCCAAAAAAAGATTTACGGTGTTTTTGTTCCCGTCGTGCTGCAGGGGTCCCCGGAGAGACGGGTCACCGTCGATTTTAAAATGAACGAATGAGAAAATGGAGAAATGCCAAATCAAAAGGACAAACATGGACTTTCTAAACGGCTGGAAAATCATATCGTCTCAAAGGAGCAGAGGGTAAAAAACAACAACACATACAAACGGAAAGAAAGTTGTTGTCCAAGGTTATAGCTTTTATGGTTATAGACTAATTAGGCCCGCGTGGCAAGGCTGTCCTGCTATTGAGTCATCGATTGGAATAATTATTGAACCAAGTAGCAAACGGCAATGAATGGAACAAAAGGATGTATTTGTTTACTGCTGGACTGGAAGTCTGCCTCACACTGATTGGAAAACAAATATGACCAAATACCACGAGGGAACGCGATGACGGAGCGTGACAGATGGTCTGGAGTCGCTGCTCGTGACAGCGCTGGGATAGCCGCCCCGGCGCGCGGTCTCTCCTCTCACCATACGTCTCCCCGATCAGATCCCAACCGGACGCTCCGTGGAATGGAGCTCTGCTGCACGGCCGCGGTTTGAATCTTTCTTTACGCCGCGAGCATTTAATTCAACCTCAACTGAGGTCAGATAACTGATTGGTGATTTATGTTTTTAATCTAACGGTAGTTGTTTCGAATAGTTCTCTATAAATAATACATCGATTGGCTGATTGATGGATTGTAATGTCCATGTAAATTCTGATAGTAGTTATTGGTAAAGTGTCAAGCTTGGTGCTGGATTAGCTGCTAATGCTAAATGACAGTTGATGGATGAAGTATGTTTACGACCTGCCCCTCCACTAGCCGACGCAGGGCTTCGTCTCTGGTTGGTTGTTCTGACAGAGGCAAGTAGTGCCTTGCCCAAGGACACAACGTCATTTTACACGGCCAGGGAATCGAACCAGCAACCTTCTGACTAAAAGCCCGATTCCCTAACCGCTCAGCCATCTGACCCCCCTCTTCCACCATCACCCTGCAGGTAATCATCCTCCACAGCCTCTGCTTGGGAACCGACTCCGGTGATGTGATCCAGTACCACATCATCACACGGTCGGATGACATCACGTCTGTGTGTCAAGTCTCACGCTTCTGCTTCCAGTGCTGGTCTGGTGTTCACGAGGCAGCGAGTCTGGTGAGCTGGAAGGAAGGAGGCTGGGGAGGTGGTGGTGGAGGAGGTGGTGGAGGAGGAGGGGGAGGAGGTGGGGGATGGGTGTGTGTGTGGTGGTGGTGGGAGAGGAGGGGGGGGAGGAGGGGTGGGGTGGGGTGGTGGTGGTGGTGGGGGAGGGGGAGGAGGGGGAGGAGGGGTGGGGTGGTGGAGGAGGAGGAGGAGGGGGAGGAGGGGGGTGGTGGAGGAGGAGTGGGGAGGATGGGAGGGTGGTGGTGGGGAGGTGGGGGTGGTGGTGGAGGAGGAGTGGGGAGGAGGGTGGTGGGAGGGGTGGTGGTGGTGGTGGAGGAGGATGGGGAGGAGGTGGTGGTGGTGGTGGAGGTGGTGGTGGAGGGAGGCTGGGGAGGTGGTGGTGGTGGTGGAGGAGGTGGGAGTCTGCTCTGCTGAAAGACTGATTACACTGAGGGAGCCGAACAGTGGGGCAGTAATGCACTGATCTGCTGACAGCAGCAGAGACTGGAGAGGAGCCCCTCTTCCCGGCCATGTGTGCCCAGGTGGACAGCGAGGGGAGGGAGGGAGGGGTGAGGGGAGGGGAGGAGTGGAGGAGGGGAGGGCGAGGAGGGGGAGGGGGAGTGAGAGGAAAGGGGGGATGGGAGAGGGGCTGAGAGGAGAGGGAGGAGAGGGAGGGAGGGAGAGAGGGGATGATGGAGGAGGGACAGGAGAAGAGAGGAGGGTGAGGGGAGAGAGGAGAGGAGATAAAGAGGAGGAGGGGAGGAGGAGATGGGGAGAGAAGGGGAGAAGAGAGGAGGGAAGGGAGAGAGGAGGGGAGTGGAGTGGAGAGGAGGAGAGAGGAGGGAGTGAGAAGGAAGAGGGGAGTGAGAGGAGAGGAGAAAAGGGAGGGGAGGGAGGAGGAGGGGAGGGGGCGAGAGAGAGGAGATGAGAGGAGGGAGGGAAGTGGGGAGGGGAGGGGGATGGAGGAGGAGAGAGGAGGGAAGGAGAGGAGACGAAGAGGGGAGAGAGAGGACGAGGAGAACATGAGGAGGGAAGGGAAGGAGGAGGGAGGGGAGGGGGAGAGAAGAGGAGGAGGGAAGGGAAGAGGAGGAGAGAGGAGGGGAGGGGGAGAGAGAGAGGAGAGGAGAAGAGGAGGAGGCAGGGAGGGAAGAGGAAGGAGAGAGGAGGGCAGGAGAAGGAGAAGAGGGGAGGGGAGAGAGGAGAGGAGAACAGAGGAGGGCAGGGAAGAGAGGAGGAGAGAGGAGGGCAGGAGAAGAGAAGAGGGGAGGGGAGGAGAAGAGGAGAGAGAGGAGGGCAGGGGAAGAGAGGAGAGAGGACAGGAGGAGAGAGGAGAGGACAGGGAGGAGAGGAGGGGAGGGAAGGGGAGAGAGGAGAGCAGACAGGAGAAGAGAGGGGAGAGACTTGTACCTGGTGGCTCAGGAACACCCCCCCCCCCCCTTCCCTCCCCTCCCTGCACAGAGGGCTATCCCAGCATCATCTCTTCTCTGCAGTGTCTCCTCCAGCTGGCCACCATGACATCGGACACACGTGCTTCCCACTCACTCCTCTTATCTATTCACTAGTGGTAACGCATCATATCGACTCTGGGTCACTGGGGGGCAGTCTCTGACAAGGCTTACAGATGTATCTCTCAGATCCTGTACCTCTACCATTCTCAAGCAGCAACGCTATAACTTGATTTTCGATTCCAACATAGTGGTTGCCAGGGATAGTTTTACAAATGGCTTGTGTGGCCAACCGATGCAGGCAAAAATAAAGCTGTTGTTTTTAAAACGGGAATTTGTGCAACAGTAACATTGGGGAGATTGGATGGGGTGCCGTCATTGTGAATACGACAATATCCAATTTGTTCTTTGAAGATAACAATAAAACAGCAAGGCGCATTCTTCTGAAATAACTACATTATCAAAGCACCACTCCACTGCAAGCTACTCTATTCAGAGAATAAGATTCAGAAGCAAATTAGGAACCGCAGCAACTGAAAACCGCTTGCGATGGGCTACAAGAACAAATCTATTGTAACATTGTTCAGTGAAGAATATGTTATTAGCCTACATGTCGCCTATTATACGCATAGAAAATCCTCGCTGATAGCCAGCTACATCACCCTCGGCTTCCGTCGCGCGCGGTACAGCACGCGACCGGCCGATTGAGCGTGTCCCCTCGAGCTGAACCGTTCGTGCTCAGAATTTGGGACGGCAAGGCAATCAATCAGGTGATTAGAGAGAGTAATGTCTTGCCTATCTTGTCGGCAACACATGCTTCTCGTACAGTTCGGCTAAGCTACTGTTTATCAACGATCGCCGCCTTCTCATCATCTTCTCACCGCACGGGAATCAAAGCGTATTGCGCGGATTACAGCAACCGCACCTGCAGCGGCGTCGGTCTCAGAACGTGTTAACCGTTTTTTTTTACCTTAACAGACCTGTTCTCCCTCGGCGTCGTGATCTCTCCGTTCCTCCGGGAATCCAGCGGTCGGGTCTGGCGGTCCCGGGTCAGCTGAGAATCCTCGTTCGGTGCGACGCACCCCCCTCTGACCCGTTTACGGTCTCTCTCCTCTCCTCACGCGCAAACCAGGGAGGAGCCTGCGCGCAAGAGACTAAGATGCTGCAGACTGAGCATGTGCAGCCGGTGTTGTCTCTTGAACGCACGCGCGCGCGTACACACTCGGTCCATACGTGGTCCGGCTGAAGGGGGTTCCCCGGTTGAAGCAGTCTAACTGCACACTTTTCTCAAACGGTAAATTTAAATTAACCTGCTCTCATGTTGGGAATGAGATACACAGCACATTAACGGTAGTTTTTTTACACTCAGTCATGGATTCTATGGCTATAGGCGAACAAATTAGCTTGAGAACATGTAAATTCAAGTTCTGTTGTGGAGAGTAATTTTAAGGATTGGACCAACTGTAACATTTGTATAGGATAGGACGCTGTACTATATAAACATGACAAAAAGGCACGTTGTCCCACTCTTGTGGCCGACATTTGTAACAATAACAATCATCAAAATGCAAAACACTATCTTATAGGAGGAACTGTACAAAACGGGTTTTAATAAGGTGCTGTTTATTTAATCTCATTTTCACATCTTTTTTTTTGTACACTCTCCTTTTGCATCGTCTCATGGCAGTTACCATGGCAATTACCGTCTGTGACACAGCTTTACACACTGTCCTGGTAACCCCCTGCTCCTCTCTGGTGACAGGGTGAGGAGGGTGGGGCCTGCTCCTCTCTGGTGACAGGGTGAGGAGGAGGGTGGGGCCTGCTCCTCTCTGGTGACAGGGTGAGGAGGAGGGTGGGGCCTGCCTCTCTCTGGTGACAGGGTGAGGAGGAGGGTGGGGCCTGCTCCTCTCTGGTGACAGGGTGAGGAGGAGGGTGGGGCCTGCTCCTCTCTGGTGACAGGGTGAGGAGGAGGGAGGGGGGCCTGCTTCTCTCTGGTGACAGGGTGAGGAGGAGGGAGGGGGGCCTGCTCCTCTCTGGTGACAGGGTGAGGAGGAGGGAGGGGGGCCTGCTCCTCTCTGGTGACAGGGTGAGGAGGAGGGAGGGGGGCCTGCTTCTCTCTGGTGACAGGGTGAGGAGGAGGGCAGGGCCTGCTCCTCTCTGGTGACAGGGTGAGGAGGAGGGAGGGGGGGCCTGCTTCTCTCTGGTGACAGGGTGAGGAGGAGGGCAGGGCCTGCTTCTCTCTGGTGACAGGGTGAGGAGGAGGGCGGGGCCTGGTCCTCTCTGGTGACAGGGTGAGGAGGAGGGAGGGGCCTGCTTCTCTCTGGTGACAGGGTGAGGAGGAGGGTGGGGCCTGCTCCTCTCTGGTGACAGGGTGAGGAGGAGGGAGGGGCCTGCTCCTCTCTGGTGACAGGGTGAGGAGGAGGGAGGGGCCTGCTCCTCTCTGGTGACAGGGTGAGGAGGAGGGAGGGGCCTGCTCCTCTCTGGTGACAGGGTGAGGAGGAGGGAGGGGCCTGCTTCTCTCTGGTGACAGGGTGAGGAGGAGGGAGGGGCCTGCTCCTCTCTGGTGACAGGGTGAGGAGGAGGGAGGGGCCTGCTTCTCTCTGGTGACAGGGTGAGGAGGAGGGAGGGGCCTGCTCCTCTCTGGTGACAGGGTGAGGAGGAGGGTGGGGCCTGCTTCTCTCTGGTGACAGGGTGAGGAGGAGGGAGGGGCCTGCTTCTCTCTGGTGACAGGGTGAGGAGGAGGGTGGGGCCTGCTTCTCTCTGGTGACAGGGTGAGGAGGAGGGAGGGGCCTGCTCCTCTCTGGTGACAGGGTGAGGAGGAGGGAGAGGCCTGCTTCTCTCTGGTGACAGGGTGAGGAGGAGGGTGGGGCCTGCTTCTCTCTGGTGACAGGGTGAGGAGGAGGGAGGGGCCTGCTCCTCTCTGGTGACAGGGTGAGGAGGAGGGTGGGGCCTGCTCCTCTCTGGTGACAGGGTGAGGAGGAGGGTGGGGCCTGCTCCTCTCTGGTGACAGGGTGAGGAGGAGGGAGGGGCCTGCTCCTCTCTGGTGACAGGGTGAGGAGGAGGGAGGGGCCTGCTCCTCTCTGGTGACAGGGTGAGGAGGAGGGAGGGGCCTGCTCCTCTCTGGTGACAGGGTGAGGAGGAGGGAGGGGCCTGCTCCTCTCTGGTGACAGGGTGAGGAGGAGGGCGGGGCCTGCTTCTCTCTGGTGACAGGGTGAGGAGGAGGGAGGGGCCTGCTTCTCTCTGGTGACAGGGTGAGGAGGAGGGAGGGGCCTGCTCCTCTCTGGTGACAGGGTGAGGAGGAGGGAGGGGCCTGCTCCTCTCTGGTGACAGGGTGAGGAGGAGGGAGGGGCCTGCTTCTCTCTGGTGACAGGGTGAGGAGGAGGGAGGGGCCTGCTCCTCTCTGGTGACAGGGTGAGGAGGAGGGAGGGGCCTGCTCCTCTCTGGTGACAGGGTGAGGAGGAGGGTGGGGCCTGCTTCTCTCTGGTGACAGGGTGAGGAGGAGGGTGGGGCCTGCTCCTCTCTGGTGACAGGGTGAGGAGGAGGGAGGGGCCTGCTTCTCTCTGGTGACAGGGTGAGGAGGAGGGCAGGGCCTGCTTCTCTCTGGTGACAGGGTGAGGAGGAGGGCAGCTGCTGCTATCCTCGAATAACAAAAAAATGAGCCTTCGACTTTCAAACTCCAAATCCAGACATCGCTCTCTCCCTTGAATCTGTGACCCAGTGGAACAGAGTCCTGGCATTCTCTCTGTATAAGCTGAATGCTAAAACGCTCCACCTTCTACAGTACCGTCACCCTGGTAACACAGGTTGTCACGGAGCATGTAGGGGTGGTTGTAGGACTCCTGCATATTAGTCGGGGGGAATTTTTATGTCACCCAACCAATTGATTGTTCCTCTTCGGTCCTGTAAAATTGTAATATAACATTAAAACTGAAATGAAGAACAGCCCAACATCGGTCTGCCCTCCCATCAGCATCAGTTAAAACTAGTCCTGGGAAAATAACATGGGTACATTTTGGAAACTTTGCCCACCGAGTCAGTCTGTCTGTTGCTGCGTCAGTAACAATGTCAAGACCGTGTTCACAAAGCCTTCAGATCACTACTGACCTATGTGGAACATTGTCGTTAGTGCTTCGAATTTTGTCGTCTCCACCACAACACATATGTCTGGCAAGGTAGGGGGGGGGGTGGGGGGGGGGCAAGTTTCCACCTGTACCTTGACTGGCCTTGTCTTCTCTTACCTGGATTTGGGTTGACCTGACTTAACTGTCCTATAGGGGGCTTAGTCCGGTAAATCAGGATTATCTCGTTTCCACAGTTTGCTAGCTACGTTGGTTCAGTCGCGTTTACTTATTCTGGAACCGATGTCTGTTCTTGGTCATGTGACCCGGTTGGTTCGGAACTTTCAGAATCCGGATTTACGGAATGCTCCGGAACACACCACACCCCCCGGGCATCACAAACCAACAGTCTTTCTGCCTCACGCCTTTCAAGACACGGTGGATTCCAGCTCCATGACAAACTCTGGGTCGACGGGGGGGGGCTGGGGCACGGGGAGGACGTCATGGCAACAGACGGAAGCCACATCCCGTCTTCTACCCAGAACAACTGGAAAACGCCGGGGCTTCCAACTCCTGCTTAAACCCACTTCTCTCTTTTGTTCAGTTAGCAGGGATTCCCAGTTAAACAGTTAGTTTTGTTGTTGTTTTTTTTCGTTTTTTAAATAAACCTGCGATTCTCAGTCAATAATTCAAGGGGTTTATCCCCACACGAGAAAAAGGGAGGAGGGTGGGGGAGGGGGCGAAGGGGGGGCCTGGTCATGTTCAAAATCGTCCGTCAGGCGTGACCCCTCCCCCCCCCCTCGGGCTTGACCGCTGTTGCCGCGAGCAACATCCCAGTCGTCGCTCGGCTACGCCATGTAGAGGAACGTGTTGATGTCCGTCTCGTCCCTCTTGATGTACTTGTGCTCGATGAGCCACTCCATCTGCTCCTTGATCATCTTCTTCTGGGGCAGGAACATGTTCTTCAGGATCTCCACCAGCTCTGTCTGCAGCTGGGCGTTGCTGATGCGCTTCCTCATCTTCATGATCTGGATGATCGCCTCCTGGTGGTGGGAGGGGGGAGGGCAGGGATGGGAGGGAGGGGAGGGAGGGAGGGAGGGAGGAGGGAGGGAGGGAGGGAGGAGGGAGGGAGGGAGGGAGGGAGGGAGGGAGGGAGGGAGGGAGGGAGGGAGGGAGGGAGGAGGAGAGGAGGGAGGGAGGGAGGGAGGGAGGGAGGGAGGGAGGGAGGGAGGGAGGGAGGGAGGGAGGGAGGGAGGGAGGGAGGGAGGGAGGGAGGGAGGGAGGGGAGGGAGGGAGGGGGAGGGAGGGAGGGAGGGAGGGAGAATATCAATAACAGAGCAGTAGATATTATAGCCTACTATAATGCTCTGGATGAAATGCCTCCTGGTACATTGATAGGTTGATGTGTGTGTGTGTGGGCCAAGTCAATGTCTCTAACAAAAAAAGTAGATATCTGGCAATGAAAATGATCAATAAGTGATTAATGATTAATAATCATGACCTGCACATAAAACGATGATAACTTGGAAATCGTCCAACATAGATTTTTGACAGGCGTGAGACTCCTACCTGAGTTCTCAATATCCTGAGCTGGACAATTCCCTCGTTCTCCTCTTCTCTCATTCGCTCAGTGGTGAGCTGGAGTCGACCAATCAGGTTGATCTTCCCTCTCTTCTGAACCTTGGAGTTTTTTCTGTGTGTGAAGAAAAACCCAAGTATCAACAACCTAATACATACTTTAGATACCGACACACACTTTTTGGAGTAAACCAATGAAGAAGACGTTTCTTTTGGTCTTCAAAGAACGCTGGTGGTTGGCTGTGCGATCTTACATGAGTGAGAACTCCTGGTTGACGTAGAACAGCGTTCCCTCGGAGAAGTCTTTGGGAGAACCCACGACAGGGTCGTACGACAGCACCTGTCGCTTCAGTTTAGGAAACGCCACTAAGGACTGAGACACGAGACAGGGGAAGAGGAGGAAGTTTAGTCAAGAACAAATTCAAACAATGATATATTTGTTGAGATTCAAGCCCACTTATTTTTTTTCTTCATAAAAAACAATTAATTATGTACCAAGGGCTCGCAACTAACTTTTAGTTTAAGAATTTAAAAAAGTTGTCGATTTTTTCCCCCTCATAAAGGTTATAAAAAAGTTTTGAATGGTGGAAAATATTTAAAGAAAATAAGTTTCGAAAGGTAGAAAAAATATGTTATTTTATAGGTTTGCGTCATTGATGAGTATTCCGATGAGGACTCTACTAAACTCTACTGTATTCTACTGTACAGGAAACAGGAAGTGGGTGAAACAGGAAGTGGGTGGTGAAACAGGAAGTGTGTGCTGTCCCTGAAGCCCCTCACCCAGAGCGTGCGTCTCAGCTCAGCGTCAGGAAGCTCCGTTGCCAGTTTCAGGTTCTCGAAGCTGATCTTCTCCCGGGGTCGCTGGTTCCAGGCAAACAGCACGGCCAGCTGAAAGGTCGTGACCTCCAGGTCGTACTGCCCCACTTCGTTCTTGAAGGTGATCTGACCAGAGAGAGGCGCGCAGTGAAAGAATATTTAGTTGTTTCTTGAGGGTTTAGCTTGGTTGAGGGGCAGCTCTATGGGCGTATGTGAAGCCCTCTGTGACATGCTTGCGTGTAAAAAGGGCTATAAAAAAGACATTTTATTTTGATTTGTTTCGACCAAAGAAATGTCTGACAAATTCGAAAACCGTGTGTAAGATCTGTAAAAAGCCGGGAATCGAACCGGCAACCTTCTGATAAGTAGCCCGATTCCCTAACCGCTCAGCCATCTGACTCCCCTAGCTGTTGCTCTCAGGCGTGTCACTCACGATCCCGTTAGACATGAGGTGGTGCCAGTGCAGCTTGCGTCCGCTGTGGTTCTTCTTGTAGAAGTCCTCCACCTCTGGGATCAGGTCCTCCAGCTCCGTCGGCAAGGACACGAACACCTTCTCCGAGCTCCGCGACCACGCCCCCGCGTTCAGGATCTTTATGTTCACCGAGTCGGCTGGTGAAAAACGCAAGCAGACACAAAACACGCAGAATCTTCAGAAATACATCAGAAATGCAGTGAGATCCTAACAGCACACAGGTCATGCTCGGGCCAGTAGAGCCAGTTTCCTGTCTGTTACCTGGCAACGCCAATCTGTTGTGTTTGTGCATCTCTTTGAAAGACTGGTTGAGATCTTCCGACACTTTGATGTCCTGGAACATCCTCGCCAGCTTGTTTACGTAGTCTGCAGGCATCCCCACTTCCTGTGAGGACAGTCACGTGACCGAAATTAGCCAATCACTGCCACGAGAGGAAAAAAGGAGTGCGCACACACACACTCCTTCCTACAGAGTGTCGTGTTATACAAGCTCTTCATGTGGACGGACCACACACACACAGACACACACACACAGAGACACACACACCACACACAGACACACACACACACACACACCGTACCCTGAGCCACTCCACCATGTTCTCTTCGATCTCGTTGTCGGCCGAGATGTCCAGGATAAGGCGTCTGGTCAGGTGGGCTTTGTGGTAGCGCATGAAGACGTCTTTATTCTGGACGTACTTCAGCACCAGCAGCTAGACGCAGACACAAACGATCGACATGAAAACACAGGTCGCTCTGATGTCACTGTGATGTCACTGTAATGTCACTGTGATGTCACTGTGATGTCACTCTGACCCATACACACCATAACCAAACCACCCGGAGTCTACGTTTATGACCAGGGGCCGAATGAGGCCCTTAGCCGCGCCGATTTAGCAGTTTTTAGCGTTTTTCCGGCCCTACAAAGTCTACGTTTCAAAACACGCACTTACAACTTCCTTCAGTTTGGCCTCGATCTCCTCGGAGGTGAGCTTCTTGCTCAGAGGGGTTTTTCTCAGGAGCATGTCACAGTAGTTGGCCAGAAGCTCTGGACACTTAGACTCCGGCTGGGTCTTGAGGCCCACACTGACCCGCCAGGAAGGGAGACCAGGTAGAGGCAGGAGACAAGAGAAAACCACATACAGGTCAAATACAAATTCTGTGAAAAAAGTATTTTTATTTAATTTTTTTTACAAACATTTTGTAAATATTCTTGTGGTAAACAGACAAGGTTTTCTCTTACCCTTTTTGCTTCAACGGCAATTCAAGTTTAAAAATGGTGGCATCGTTCACAACCGCTTTGTAAGCCTGGAAAAATAAGTTTGGGGTATTTGTGAAATGGTACAAAACGACCGTCAGGGTTAGCTATGCTTTATCTTGAAGCTGGAGAAAGGAGGCAGGAGACAGAGGGGGGTTTTGAGTGTCGGGGAGGTGTGGATGAGGAGGTGGGTGGGGGTGGGGGAGGAGGTGGGTGGGGCAGGTGGTGGTAGGAGGTGGGTGGGGGCGGAGGGTGGGGCTGGGGGAGGAGGGTGGGGCTACCTTGTCCCTGGCTGTGAGGAATCTGGGGTCGTCCTGGAAAGCCTCTTTCACCAGTTTACTGAAGCGGTTTGAACAAAGTGAGGAGCGCTCCACGGATTTGCGCAGAGTCCTGGCAGCACACACACACACACACCACACACACACACACACACACACACCACACACACACACACACACACCACACACACACACACACACACACACACACACACACACACACACACACACACACACACACAACACACACCACACACACACACACACACACACACACACACACACACACACACACACACACACCACACACACACACACACACACACACACACACACACACACACACACACACACACGCAATTCAGTGACGTATCTCTCAATGTGTTGTAGAACTTTAAATCGCTTGTTGACTGAATGTGTGTGTGTGAGAGAGAGCGAGAGAGCGCGAGAGAGAGGAGTAGCGCATGCTCGCCACCCTCACCGTGGTGATGGTTTCCGCGGACGCCACCATGTCCGCCAGGCCGGCGTTCATGATGTGATCCTCCAGATCCTTCAGCATCGGCTCGATCCCGTTGGGGACCTTGTCCATGAGCGAGAACATCAGATGCAGCTCTGTGGAGGAACCACACAGTCACACATCTGTCCTGGGGGAGGCCCACCTCGCACTGCACGTCGACAGCAGGGGCACTGCACATCTACATCAGGGGCACTGCACATCTACAGCACATCTACAGCAGGGGCACTGCACATCTACATCAGGGGCACTGCACATCTACAGCACATCTACAGCAGGGGCACTGCACATCTACTGCACATCTACAGCAGGGGCACTGCACATCTACAGCAGGGGCACTGCACATCTACAGCACGGGCACTGCACATCTACATCAGGGGCACTGCACGTCTACAGCACAGGCACTGCACATCTACAGCAGGGGCACTGCACATCTACAGCAGGGGCACTGCACATCTACAGCAGGGGCACTGCACATCTACAGCAGGGGCACTGCACATCTACAGCAGGGGCACTGCACATCTACAGCAGGGGCACTGCACATCTACAGCAGGGGCACTGCACATCTACAGCAGGGGCACTGCACATCTACAGCAGGGGCACTGCACATCTACAGCAGGGGCACTGCACATCTACAGCAGGGGCACTGCACATCTACAGCAGGGGCACTGCACATCTACAGCAGGGGCACTGCACATCTACAGCAGGGGCACTGCACATCTACAGCAGGGACACTGCACATCTACAGCAGGGGCACTGCACATCTACAGCAGGGGCACTGCACATCTACAGCAGGGGCACTGCACGTCTACAGCAGGGGACAGGAAGTGGGGTCACGGACAGGAAGTGGGGTCACGGACAGGAAGTGGGGTCACGGACAGGAAGTGGGGGGGAGCACGGACATGACATTTCTTTTGCAAACCTGAGCTGGCTGTGCCTTTGGCTGGAGTGCTCCGGCCGTACTCACTCTCTGTCTCGTTTCGCTTGATCATGCCTGGACACTCTGCCAAGATGGTCTCCTTGAACGACGTCACCAGTGCGTTCACGCAGCATTCCATGAGCTGATGTCAGGGGGACCAGAAAACGCAAATGACTCGTCCGCCTCGATGTCACCGTGTAACCGTGTGAAGGTACGGGGGGCGGCGGCGGTACTTACCGCCTGCACGGAGCTGCACTCTCGCCTCGTCTCCAGGTACCTCAGCGCTCGCTTCTCCTCCTCACGCAACTTGGCGTCTGCCTGTTTGGGAAAATAAAGACAGAAAATATAAATAAAACATAGTATAAGCCAACAAAGGTCAGTTACATTTTCTTTTTACGAGAAAAAAAAAGTGTTTTGGAAAAAAATATTGACGCTAATATTTCTATCAGAAACTAAACAAAGGCTGGTCAGCTTGTCTGGGAAAGAGGCCCAAAAAAATTGATCAGTCTCTTATACGACAGAGGAAGGTTGAGGTGCTCACGTATTTCATATAGTTCTGGACTCCATTCTGCTGGAGGTATGAAGGTGCCTGTGTTCTGTAGAACCTCTCTGTGGAATCCATGTAGGCCTTCTCAAAGTTGTCCCTGTAGATCTGCAGCTTGTCATCCGGGTTGGAGCACAGGTTCACTGCAGGAGAGCAGAAGAAGAGCACCCCTAGTTACTAGGGTGTCAGGTGGCTGAGCGGTTAGGGAATCGGGTAATCAGAAGATTGCCGGTTCGATTCCCTACCGTGAAAAATGGCGCTTAGGTCAAACAGTACGGGGTTCGTTTCCTGGTTCTCACCGTAGGATTCTCTGACCCCGATGACCAGCTGGGAGTCGAAGGCCTCCCCAAGCCTCTCCGCGTGGACCAGCTTCATGGCGCTGTCCTGCAGCCTGTTCTTAATGTTGGAGAAGATCGACTCGTTCCAGGTGTCCAGCATAAGCTGCAGAGAGAGAGACCAGAGTGAATTATCTCACTTAAATGATGACCCCCAAACTTGATAGCAGTAGTAGTTATAAGTGATAAACCCCCAATCCCTCTTATGTTTAGGTAAAACATAAATCAGAAATGCTTCCTTATCTTCCTCCATCTCCCGCACACAGACACCCGCCTGACGCGCTCGAGCAGCACCCTCCTGCCGCTCGAGCGCGCGCTAGCTCGCGACACGCCACGCGCGCGCGCCAGCACCCGCCGGCCGCGCGCGCGCTGCGACGCGCTCGCGCGCGCGCGACACGCCACGCGCGCGCGCGCGCCAGCACCCGCCGGCCGCGCGCGCGCGCGCGCGCGCACGCCACAGCGCGTCGCCAGCACCCGCTGCCTCGCGCGCGCGCTCGCGCTCGCTCACTCACCTCTCGCTCGCCATCACCCTCCTTCCTCTCTCTGCCCTCAACCACCCGCCTTCCGCTCTCTCTCGCTCTCCCGTCCACTCTCTCTCTCTCTCAATCACCCTCCTTCCTCTATCTCTCGCAATCACCCTCCTTCTCTCTCTCTCTCCATCACCCTCCTTCCACTCTCTCTCTCTCCATCACTCTCCATCACCCTCCTTCCTCTCTCTCTCTCTCTCCATCACCCACCTTCCTCTCTCTCTCTCTCTCTCTCTCTCTCTCTCCATCACTCTCCATCACCCTCCTTCCTCTCTCTCCCTCTCTCCATCACCCTCCTCTCTCTCTCTCTCTCTCTCTCTTGTCTCCATGGCCGTCCTCCTCACCTTCCTGACGATGCTGTCCTCCACGTTGGACTTCTTGTTGCTCCCCTGCTTCCCCATCAGAGTGATCTCCAGCTGGCAGAAGGGCTTGGGCAGGATGTCGCACTGGGTGAAGAACTTCCTCCACTCAACGATGTAGGCCTTGAGCAGGGCCGTGTCATCCTGGTGGCTCAGCACTCGCTGTGGGAGACAGGAAACAGCGCCCGGGTCACTTCCTGGTCACGAAAAGGCAGTAGCTCCATGCAATGTTCTATCGAGCTAAATGTATACATGGAGGTGTGTGTCACCAGGTGGAAAACAAATAGTCCCTTTTACAAAAGGCATAATCCAGGTTTTACCCGGAGAGGCAACATATGAAGCGAAGAAGTGTAGGCTTGTTTAATACAGTTAGTGCACCATGGATACGTGTTCTAAGCCAAGTGTGTCGTCATTGACGACTTATCGAATCCTTAGCATAGACTTTTCCCAAGCTTAAAAAGGACATACCGCTTGTGCTTGCTTGATGAAATCTAAAATGTCCTCTTTCAGGGCTTGGTGGATCTTGGCTGGGCCCTTGTCGTCCCAAAGACATACTGCATGGACGTCTCTACGGTAACAGGAAGACGTCATTTACACATGCCCCTTTGGATACAGCGTTGAACGTCATCTCTCGGGCGTGACGTCAATCGTGCCAACAACGGAGCGCTATACTCACGAGAAAAGGTCAAACCACTGCTGTTTGGTGACGCACTCCTGTCGGAGCAACTTCAGGACGATTGGGCGCATTAGGTCCCACTTGTCTTCAAATTGGAGGGAGCCTTTGTTCTGAGTTAAGAAGAGAAGAGTCGGTTTGATTCCACTAGACGATGGATATGTATGTGGCCTGTATTAGTATTTAGCAGCTAGGCTGTCTAATAGACAATGACAGGAGTCGTTTCAGTTGAAACAACTGAAATCGGCTCCTTGTTCCCACTCGGAATACCATAAAGGAACACTCTTTCACGGTTTCGATCTGACAACAACAACACACAACCGATGTTGAGCATGTGAATGAGATGCTGTTCATGCTTGTTTTCTCAGAGTCTATGCAGACACATGAACACTGACAGAGACTGTTTACAAATATACTCCTAGTAGCTCGCTAGCATGCACGATGTAAGACACAGTCTAACGTTGAACAATGTTTACTTACTAACAACTACCTAAATATCAACGAAATGTATGTGTAGAAATCGTTGCGCGTTAGAAAAAGCAAATCAGCTCGGCAGGAGCTACATGGCTAACTGGCTTATGTGCTGGTCGGCCCCATGTTTACTGGCGTAGCTAGCAAGCTAGCTAGCTAGCAAGCTTAACCACTGTTACAGTTGTTAGCACAGACCACACATGTTGGAGACCCGACTGTCAGGTTTTAGGTAAGTCTCAAGCAAGACCAACTAAAGTAACCCCACTATTCGAAACAGACAGCAATTGGAACCAATCATTACAAATGCTTTTTAGTTTATTGAATTGAAGAGTCTCCTACCTTGAGCAAATTAGACGTCGCCATGTTTACTGAACCTATACCCTCGCACAATCTCGCGACAATCAATCCTATCACGCTGCCTGTGAACGTCATGCATTATGTAAATAAAGGTAAACGTAGTGTAAAATAAACGTAGACTGGATCTGAACGATCAGTAATATTACTATGCTTCCCATGGCCATAATAATCAGGTTGCCGTATCTTGCTAAAGTTGAATTAGTCATTCGATTATGGGTATACAAAAGTGTATATAAAAAAAGTCAAATGGTTTATTCATAAGCATAATTGTGTAATTAATAGCTGTACGCTAATGCAGATCCATAACGCAACCAGAGAAAAGTGCCTCGTCACGAACCCCTTCTTCAAATTCTAATTTGCTCTCATATATTATTGTTCTGTACCAAGCCCCACAACGAAGTAATTTGATTCGGTGAATATAGATATCTCAACCTCCCACCATTGCAACCTCGTTTTTTTGTACATGATATAGATTATCTTTCTGAAATATCATCGGATATCATCGTGACTAAGCATATTCTTTTGTTTTCTCAAGGCTGCATGTAGGTCCTACACTATCTAGCTAGATCATTGGGTGAGATTGGAGAAGTCGTTGGGTTGGACTATAGAATCTGGAGTGGTATAAATAATACCAAACCACTCATAACCGTAAACACACACATTCAGAGAGAACATGTCGAAGAAAGTTGCAGTCGTGACTGGTGGCAATAAAGGCATTGGATTTGCAATTGTGAAAGAACTCTGCAAAGCGAAGTTTCCTGGTGACGTGATTCTCACTGCCCGAAATGAGAAACTTGGGAAAGAAGCCGTGGAATTGCTGAAGTCCGAAGGATTTCAGGCAACTTTCCATCATCTGGACATCTGTGATCAAGGAAGTGCTGAGAAACTTCGCGACTTTCTGCAGAACACTTATAAAGGATTGGATGTGCTCGTCAACAATGCAGGGATTGCTTTTAAAAGTAAGGATATCGTACACGGAGACGTTAGCCTAGCTGTGTGTCTTTCGTTTTCTTTTAACGTGGTATAACGCTAGCTAGCGAGAACCATACATAGCCTAAACATGATTTATTGAACTTCCTGTTTGTGTATAAAACCCTAGGTTGATATAAACTTTATATCAACCTAGGGTTTTATACAAAGCGACCACTGTCTGTGGACTTCAGTCTAGTATGGTCGTAACTGCTGGCTGTAAATTGTACGTTGCTTTGGATAAAAGCGTCTGGCATGTGTAGCTAACTAGCGTTACATCTGTAAACCGCTGTGGATGAAAGTGTCTGGCAACTGAATATGAAGTATAAAATGTCACAATGTAGGCTAATCTATCTCCTTCCCAGATGACGCAACGGAACCGTTTGGGGAGCAGGCGGAAGTTACAATGCGGACCAACTTTTGGGGCACGTTGTGGGTGTCCAAAGCCCTTCTACCCATCCTCAGACCCAACGCAAGGGTGGTCAACATATCTAGTTTCGTCAGCAAGCGGGCCCTTGATCAATGTAGCCCTCAACTTCAAGCCAAGTAGGCCTACTACTACAATCGTTTCACTCAACATCATTGCAAATGCACCTGTTTATATCATAACGTATTTCACCTCTTGTATTGTTTTTTATTAAGGTTTAGAGACCCGAAGTTGTCCGAGGAGGAGCTGTGTGGTCTGATGGGGGAGTTTGTAACGGCAGCTCAGAAGGGTAGCCATAAAGCGGAAGGTTGGCCGAACACCGCTTATGGGACCACGAAGGTAATGGACAGTCAATGTAGTCCGCATCACGGCCTAATTAAGGGTGCATACTGCACAGACTCTATCGGGTCTTCTCTTTTGTGAAAACACAGAAGGGCCTACTTCCTAGCGTGGAAAGAGTCGCATTTCAGCCAAATCCTTCTCCTGTTATAGGCTATTAGGCTACACATATCTCATAACCGCCTTTCTGTCACACCTTCTAGGGCGGTATGCCAATTTCTAGAGTCAACTTCCTTTCTATACTATATCCAGATGCATTGGATGGCAGTTTTAAATTGAGCTCTTGCAAAACCCTATGACGTATGTGTCAGTTGGCAGGGAATTTACTCTAATAACACAATTAAATAGCATGAATGTTGGTTCTGCAACCGCACCCGAGTTTCACAACTGTGCATTTAGCAACAACCCAACCACAGTTGCAGTCACGAAATGAATCATCGTTTTTTAAATTTCCTTCTTCTTCTTCAGATCGGAGCGACTGTGCTATCGATGATCCAGGCACGCGAGCTAACCAAGACGAGGGCGGGAGATGGAATCCTTCTCAACGCCTGTTGCCCAGGGTGGGTTCGCACCGACATGGCTGGTGACAAGGCCCCCAAGAGTCCCGAGGAGGGGGCACAAACCCCCACCTACCTCGCTCTGCTCCCGGTGGAGGCCAAGGAACCCCACGGGCAGCTCGTGTGGGACAAGGTTGTCCGGGAGTGGTAGGGACGTACGCGGCAGAGAATCATTTGAATCTGAATCCGATTCACTTGCGTACTACACGGCAGAGAATCATTTGAATCTAATCCGATTCACTTGCGTACTACACGGCAGAGATTCATTTGAATCTGAATCCGATTCACTTTGTGGATATCACACATCCAAAAGTCGTCCATTGATTCCATCGTTGTGATGATTTTTTTGGTATCAGGGTATAGATTCACACACAGCCCTGCCTGTTAATTTGACATTGTTGACATGTATTTACCGGTTACCACAGTAACCTATAAGGTGTTAGAGAAAACATTGGGCTTGTGGTTTCATTCCTGCTTGACTTCTATCTCAGGACGGTGACATTCCAAAATGCCTTTTTAATTGTCCTCTGAATGTGTTGATTGTACCATGTTTTGATGTTTTTGAAGACATTCCACAATAAACAGCTTTTTACGGTGCCTGTGAATTACCTGCGTCTATACCCAACGTGGCCACCAGAGGGCGCAAGAGACCAGAGGAGTCTGGTATTTACAAAAATAAAGTACTTTGACACTTACAAATGTCAAATTCACTATCTTTTTATTCAGCTACAAAAAAATCATGTTGCTACAATTTTCAACCTTTGCTGAATCTTGAACAGAGAGGGGTTGATTTACTTAAAATGATTAATTTGATCAACAATAGGCAGAATACCAATAGGAAGCATCATACATTCAGTATTTTGAGCTCAATCTTCTTTGTAGCTTCCGTAGGAAGTGTTCATGATAAGAGAGGGATACATCCAGCACTAAAACGTTTTTCTGGGAGTTTTTCCTTGTCTTCCTTGAGGGTTTAGGTTGGTTGAGGGGCAGCTCTATCGGCGTATGTGAAGCCCTCTGTGACATGCTTGCGTGTAAAAAGGGCTATACAAATACATTTTTATTTGATTGGATTTAAAAACAAAGCATGACCCCAGCTGGCTCACACAGGCCATGACACAGCTAGTTAAAAATGACGCCTGAAAAATCGGTTGGAGTCTTGGACAAAGCAAACTCAACTAGTACGTCTGAGCCAACCTTCAAACGTTTCTCCTAAATGGCCTAATCTCCTTTTAAGTGTCCTAAATCTTTTCGTTGTGACACACTGACGAAGACAGCGTTGTTCTGAGGTGAGCGGGCCACCAGCTCGGAGGATTAGGTCAGATGGATATGAATCTCAGCTGCACTTACAGGACTTCACTATCATGTTGGACAGCTGCTCCACCTGTGGAAAGAGACACATTCAGCCAACGTTGTCATGGACACATCCGCCATTTATTTTCCGGAATAGCTTTCAATAAAGACCGATTTAACAGTCTTGTGCATGTCAATAAAATACCACTCCTAGATCTCTCGCTATTACATTTAGTCATTTAGCAGACGCTGTTATCCAGAGGGACTTACAGTAAGTACAGGGACATTCCCCCGAGGCAAGTAGGGTGAAATGCCTTGCCCAAGGACACAACGTCATTTTGGCACAGCCTGGAATCGAACCGGCAACCTTCTGATTACTAGCCCGATTCCCTAACCACTCAGCCCCCTGACTCCCTATACCACGAGCCCTCTATTTACACGGCGTGCTGGATAAAGGCATCTGATAACTGAATGAAAGTTTGTGGTTTCCACCCGTACCTTGTGTTGCCGTCCCACGTAGTACAGGATGGGCAGAGGCTCCAGAAGCTGGGGCACACAGCAGGGCTGAGCTGAGGCACCTGGGTTGTGCTGTTTGTACAGAGCCAGAACCTGGGGAAGAGAAGCCAGTTCAGCTGATTACAAGTAACTTTTTTTAGGTATATATAATCATAAATAAATAACGAAATAAACAATAATACATCAAAATACTTCTCCACGATGGACTGGGGATGCCACAGTGAAACAGATCAATCCTACTCAGACAGTCTTGACATGAAAAACCTAAGAAAAAACCTAAACTAGATTTCATTTTCCAGGCAACACCCTTGGTAAGCTGAGTAACTAGCCTCTAATTTAGACCGGTCTGGTACTAGACACTCTCCAAACATGACATTATGTCTGTCATACCTGGGAGTGTTTGCTCTCTGTGTTCCATATGTAGGTACATGGTCCCATACAGTAGTTGGCATAGTAACCGGTTGGCTCATGAATCCATTTCCAGCCCAGATCCTTCCGGAAATCCACGTAGAGGCTTCGCACACAGCAGCTCTCAGTGCTACTGGAAGGAAAGAAAATACCACGATAGTTGTTGGTCACTAAAGTTCTGTGTGTGAGAAGAGAGAGTGTGTGTGTGTGTGTGAGAAGAGAGAGTGTGTGTGTGTGAGTGTGTGTGTGTGTGTGTGCGTGTGTGTGTGTCTGTGTGTGTGTGTGAGAGAAGAGAGTGTGTGAGTGTGTGTGTGTGTGTGTGTGTGAGAAGAGAGAGTGTGTGTGTGTGAGAAGAGAGAGTGTGTGTGTGTGAGTGTGTGTGTGTGTGTGTGTGCGTGTGTGTGTGTCTGTGTGTGAGAGAGAGAGTGTGTGAGTGTGTGTGTGTGTGTGTGAGAAGAGAGAGTGTGTGTGTGTGAGAGAGAGTGTGTGTGTGTGTGTGTGTGAGAAGAGAGAGTGTGTGTGTGTGTGTGTGAGAGAGAGAGAGTGTGTGTGTGTGTGTGAGAGAGGTGTGTGTGTGTCTGTGTGTGTGAGAGAAGAGAGAGTGTGTGTGTGTGTGTGTGTGTGTGGTGTGTGTGTGTGTGTGTGTGTGAGAGAAGAGAGAGTGTGTGTGTGTGTGTGTGTGTGTGAGAGAAGAGTGTGTGTGTGTCTGTGTGCGTGGGTGTGTGTGTGTGTGTGTGTGTGTGTGAGTGTGTGTGTGTGAGTGTGTGTGTGTGTGTGTGTGTGTGTGTGTGTGAGGAAGAGAGAGAGTCTCACTCTGTGCACATCTCCGTGGCTGTTGTCTGGCGTTTCCTGCGAGAGGTAAGCTGGCTGTGACGTTCCACAGGAAGTGACATCACCAAGATGTGAGGCCTCGGCATCCTACGTTGGAGGTCTCCCTTGTCTCCTCTTTCAGTGGCTATCCCTGTTCGCAGGAAACAGAGGATTCAGTTAGGTCGGTCTGAGGTCCAACCGTCAAACTTGTGAGTTTGTAGTATTGTGATATTACCTGATACAGTAAATTTCCAATTTACTGTATCAAATTCCGGCTTGTCCGGTCCACATTCACAAGGCAATTTCAATTCGAACTCTTGTTCTTTTCCTGTGAGGAAAGAAAAGAAAAGATATCAAGCAATCGCTGTGCAACTGTGTCATATTCATCTCACATGAATGGCATCTTGTTAAAGCCATGTTTTTCACGTCTATACTCATGACAGTATTACCCAGAAACCCTCCTGTCTCACCTGTCCCTTGCAGCCACTCGCCGAGGGTCTGCGTGACGTCGAAAGAGAGCCAGTGATTGGCCGAAACATTCGAGACAAACCGCGAGCCCAAATAGCGTGACTTTCCTCCCGTGCCCCTGTAGAGCTCCAGCCTCTGTTCGGCGCCGGGCGGCATGGTGGGGTTCTTCACCAGCAGACGCAGCTCCGCCTGAGAGAGCAGGCTGTCGTTCCCCAGCGTCGCACGCATCTCGGAGATGTTGAAGCGCATCGTGTATTTCTGGTCGGCGTCGTGATCTGAGAGAAACAGAGTGGAGGGCTGTCAGTGTCGTGGGGGTCAGATGGCTGAGCGGTTAGGGAGTCGGGCTGATGATCAGAAGGTTGATGGTTCGATTCCGGGCCGCTCTGGATAAGAGCGTCTACTAAATGACTAAATGTAAAGACTTTCAAGTATTACACAGGGTCCTCTGGAGTACTGCCTTACTGCAGGGATTGGCTTCGACACTAATCTACTGTAGCAGTAGCACACCTGATTCTATTATTATTATTTTCTTTATGTTGGTTTTATGTGTTGAATCAGTTACAACTGGGGTTGGAGAACCTAAAGGAAGTTTGCTGTCCTGGATCAGAGTTGGTGACCCCTGTGTGTGGGCGAGGCATCAGTGCAAATATCTGGACCCGTCCAGCAGATGTTCAGAAGGTTGATGGTTCGATTCCCGGCCGCTCTAGTGGGACTTTATTTACGTGGCAGCCCTGCTTCTTCGTGGCCGGGCATTAACAGCCACCACAACAAATAACACACGTCGACAGAAAAGTAAAGAGGAACAGAGAGAGAAGAATGGGGTCAGGTGGCTGAGCGGTTAGGGAATCGGGCTAGTAATCTGAAGGTTGCCAGTTTGATTCCCGGCCGTGCCAAATGACGTTGTGTCCTTGGGAAAGGCACTTCACCCTACTTGCCTCGGGGGGAATGTCCCTGTACTTTACTGTAAGTCGCTCTGGATAAGAGCGTCTGCTAAATGACTAAATGTAAATCTAACACTGATTTTAGTTAAACCAAATTTCTTAAAGCAACATTTTAGTCGGGGGGGGAAGAAAGAAAGAAAAAACATACCGAGGGGGCCAAAGTCAGTTTGAGTTTTTGGCCCCCTCTCACGAAACTATCTGCCATCACCGAAATTACCCATGTGAGTCTGTGACAATAATTACACATCGCCAGAGCACAGACGGGGAAGTGAGGCGACTCTGGGCTGAAGATCAGACCGCTCCTGCGTCGCCACAGAGCATTACGCTAACCCCACCACAACGACCAGGGCCTTAATCAGAGACCACGCTCTTAAACGCTGCTAACGTCGACCTGAACTGCCCAGACCTCTCTCTCTCTCGCTGACAACCAGAACACACGACAACAGAGTGACGCCGTCGTTCCGTGCAGCAGCAAGAAAAGGGGGAAGGATTGAGGAGAGAGGAGGAAGGAAGCATGGTCTGAGGGGAGGAGGTAAAAGGTTGAGTGTGCGCTTGTGGTTTTGCACACGCAGCGGGCAGATTGCAGTGAGTTTAGTCAAACCGACCGAAGGGACACACCCATTTCCAGTCAACAAACCTTATCTGAAGGACGTAATTATGGAAATTTGCATCCTAAAATGTTTTCGCCGCCAACTATAGTTTCTATATTTGTTCGGTCGGGAAACTTCGACCAGACTTCAAACGTCATCTGCATCATATCCACATAGTTTGACGTGAGGTGCTATAATAAGATCAGAAGCTTCTATTCACATGGGCTGGTCTGACTGGTAGCTCTATAAACCATGTGATTTCTTTCTGCCAGCCACCTCTTCCTGCTGAAACCCTTCTGTGCAAAGAACACATCAACCCCAAAGCCTTTCGGATGGTTTTCGTCGATGCAGGATCTGAGAGACTGAATCAATGACACGAGTACACCCAGACGAAACACGCCTATTACAAATCCAATCAAAAAAATCATCCGAAAATTAAACCCATTTCCTCCCTTCCCCCATCCACCGTCTAAAGACCAGACAGAGAAAACTGACGCCAGCATAAAACAGTTCCTGTATCAACAGGAAGTGGAGGTGTTGGTGGCTGTCGACTTCCTGCCGGGCTACAAACTCGCACACACGCGCGTGCCCAATACTCACTCGGCGTCATGTTAAACTTGTGCACCTCCTTGGCGAAGTAACCCTCCTCGTCCTGCTCCGTGGCGAGCGGCGCCGAGCCCCGCCCCTGCTCGCCGCTGAGCTCCACCGTGCTGTTATAGAGAGACAGGAGCGCCGTGGGGACGCCCTCCTCCTCCTCCGCCTCCTCCTCCTCATCGCCCCTGTCGTCGGGCTCTTTGGACAGCCGCAGCTTGCTCAGGATCTGGCCTCGGATGGCCTCGATGCGCTTCCTCTTGATCAGCTCCAGGTCCAGGGACTTGCAGGTGGACAGGGCTCCGCTGTGGCGAGCGCACTGCAGGAGCGTCACGGCCGCCAGGAACACTCGTCCGGCCCTCATGCCCGCCGCGACTCGTCCCGGGGTCGGAGCGGAGAGGAACGTGGGCGGGCCTTGGGAAGGCCTTTGGGGTGTCTCGCAGCCTCTCTCTCCTCTCTCTCTCTCTCCTCTCTCTCTCTCTCTCTCTCTCTCTCTCTCGCCGGCGAAGACGATGTTGACAAACACGCCCCCCTCCCCACACCCCGCCCCTCCGAGCTGTTTCCTAGTGTCTCCTTCCTTCCCCTTCTCTCTCTCTCCTGTCTTCTTCCACCTCTGCTGTAGTCTCCCTCCCTTCCTCTTTCTCTCTCTCTTCCTCTCTCTCTCCTGTCTTCTTCCACCTCTGCTGTAGTCTCCCTCCCTTCCTCTTTCTCTTCTCTTCCTCTCTCTCTCCTGTCTTCTTCCACCACTGCTGCAGTCTCCCTTCCTCCCTCCCTCCCTCCCTCTCTTCTCCCTCTCTCTCTCTCTCTCTCTCTCTCTCTCTCTCTCTCTCTCTCTCTCTCTCTCCTGTCTTCTTCCACCTCTGCTGTAGTCTCCCTCCCTCCCTCTCTCTTCCTCTCTCTCTCCTGTCTTCTTCCACCTCTGCTGTAGTCTCTCTCCCTTCCTCTCTCTCCTGTCTTCTTCTACCTCTGCTGTAGTCTTCCTCCCTTCCTCTCTCTCTCCTGTCTTCTTCCACCTCTGCTGTAGTCTCTCTCTCCTGTCTTCTTCTGCAGTCTCCCGACACGAAGCAGTCTGTCCAGGGGAGCTGCTGTACCCGCCAGACAGTCGCAGACCCCGGTGGTCTGACCACAGTGAAGCGCCACACAGAGATCACCACCTCCACCACCAGAAGCTCAGCCCAGACTGACTCACTCACTGGCTCCCTGGCAGGGTGTCTTCCTGGGCCGTCTGACAGACACAGCAGCCCCTAGTGGCCACCCCGGGGATCACACCAAGAGCCAAACACCTTTAACCTGGAATGCTTCAAAGCATCTATGTGTTGATGCTAAATGGTTCATTAGTACCACATAGGACATGGATGGTTTATATCAAGCAATCGAAAAAACACACCCTACATATGGATGAAAGCAACAACATGCATACACTATCGGAATCGTTTAAATACAATAAGTGCGTTGGTGCTTTGATTCTCCCGTGCCCGCTACCCCAAACCCTGATCTTCTTGACACCGCTTCCTGTCTTAACTTAAATAGTAACAAGATACAGGAAGTGACAATACAGGAAGTGACACGGCATTGTGAAACACAGCTTCAAAGCACATGTTTGCTTGTTCACGCAGCTTGGCCGAGAGGCGAGACACAATCATCGCTCATCAACTGTGATAACTAGCTAATTATAACCCGACGTTCGTTCATTGTTGGACAACAGGTTAAACATCACTGGCACGGAACTTTGGAATGCAAGTGTGTCTTTTTATTTACATAATTTTCACTATATCAAAACACCAAAATAGTTATAGAAAAGTACAAAAACAAACTACGAAACGGCTATAAAGTATAAAATCTGTTTTGCATTGGTTAAAATATTAGTAGTGGCTGTGAAATGAGGAACGAGTGAATTGTGAGGACAAATTGTCAAGGCTGATGGTGTTGGAAAGGCTCACTGTCCCCCTTGTGGAGAAACAAGGTCAAGACAAGCAGTCGACGTTTCACTCTCAACAAGTACGCCACCAAAACAAATCTTCCAAGGCGAAACAATCCCGTCCGACCAGTTCGTTTCACCTCGCTGTCCAAGTCACCTACCCCAGCCCTTCTCCCCCCCCGCCGGTCGTGTCATATCCTCTCAGCTCTCCACGCCGTACTTCTCAAAGTGTCGCATGATCACGCCGAGCTCCAACTCGACGGTGCCCATGGCGACCGTGTGCAGCCGGTACCTGTCCGCTCCGCTGTACACCAGGTCTGGGGTGCGGAGCTGGGGACCTCCCCCCACGATGGCCTGGCTCAGCTGCTCCTGCCAGGTGCCCTGTGGCCTCCAGGTGACGCAGCGCACCTGGTGGTGACCCGGGCTGGAGGGAACGTGGCAGTAACCGTAGCCGTACAGCTGGCAGCGACCGAACGAGTCCTGGTGCCACACCTGCAGGTGAAGCTTGGGCCAGCCTGGACGGAGAGACGGAGGAGGGCGGATTAGTCCGGAAGAAATAAACATAAACAGAAGTATTACAGACCTTGAGTCCAGGACGGGATTGTCGTGGGACTAAATTGTGGAATAACTCGAGAATACAAAACGAGGATTGCTTTATTAGTACTTAAAACAACTGTAAAGTGAGTGATTAAGATGCCGGGTTAAACATAAGTACTAACGGGGGTCAGATGGCTGAGTGGTTAGGGAGTCAGAAGGTTGTTGGTTCGATTCCCGGCCGTGCCAAATGACGTTGTGTCCTTGGGCAAGGCACTTCACCCTACTTGCCTCGGGGAGAATGTCCCTGTACTTAGTGTAAGTCGCTCTGGATAAGAGTGTCTGCTAAATGACTCAAATATATAAATAAATTGTGTCATACCTTGAAGTCCTTTGGTGGTGTAGTGTAGGTCAATGGGATGACTCCAGTAGGCCATATCTCCTGTTTGAGGTAGATCCACCTGAGTCTGCCCCTCCTTCAGTCCAGAGAGAAGCCTCCAGGCCCCTCCTATAAACCAACAGATAAGCGTGTCATTGGATACTTAAGAAAACAGCAATTCGTGCGGTATGGAACTGTCAGATTTAAGTCCACGTATTAACTAAGCGACTTAATTTGCCGGATATGAATAAGCACACGTGCATACCTGTGTGAACTCCCCATTTGCAGAACAGGCTAGTCTGGGGGAAGCCACTGGCCCCGACGATCTGACCGATAATGTGAAGCTCTGCCATGACCAGTCCGGCTTCTTTACCCTGAGCAGGATAAACACATGGCTAACCATCGGCTTGCTGTAGTTGAACTGAGCCAGTAACATACAAACCAAAGCGGACATTACTTACGATCAAAGTATGGAGATGACTAGTTAGCTAATGACGTAAGCATTTAAACTGTGTTAAACCCATTAGGTACGATATGTCAACTGAGGTTGTAAAAACACACGGATGAGGGTTGTAGACTGCCAGGTTAGCCAGATACCAGCTAGCCTAGCTAGGCTAGCAATTTAACGACAAGTATGATGTTAGCAAGGCTTCAAAGTCCGCATTAAATTGCTGACTAATGCATTCAAATGTTTTAACACTTCCTTTTAATACAAAAACGGCTTCATGTTTGGTAACACAATGAAATTATCAAGTCAAACCTCAAATGTTCACTCAGATTAGCTACAAAGCCACCATCAATGATCCTCATTTCCTTGGCAACCTAACAGGAAACTACGGATAGTCTCGTAGTCAAGCGAAACAAACGCGAATTTCAAAATATTGACCTCCAGTAAAGTGTGATGTTGAATGGAACTGGTTGTTCTATTTTACATATAAGTGTATGTCCGAACGTAGAGTTATACTCCATAAAACAAATAGTGTGTAACGCAATGTGAAACATGCAAAAAATGGGTTGTCTTATCAATCAGTAAGCGTAGGCTACTGTTTATCGGTGCTTCAATTAGGCCTACAAATATTGTTATGAGATAGAGAGGGAAACATTCCACACCTGGAGACGTGCGATCACTCACCCCGACCCCCCCACCACCCCCCCTATACCCCCCACCACCCCCCCTATACCCCCACCACCCCCCCCCACCACCACTTGAATGAGCTACATTACAGAATAAGATAAACTAAGTAGTGTTTTTCTTTAATATTGAACTGCTTTTCTTGAGTCTTCTCACATGGTTACGTATTCAGCTTTCAGAAACAATATGTAATTTTACATTATGTAGTTATATGTAGGCCTACTATAGTGACATGGGTCATGACGTTGTAGTAATTTACTTTAGGCAACTATCAGACTGTGTTAACGTTCAATCACCATGGTAACATGATGACACATTGAATATGTCATAAATGCATTCCCTGTTTATAAATGACAAACATTTGACTTATACTCAGATCCATGAAGACATCGTGAAGGTAAGACCTCG
The DNA here is from genome assembly GCA_903064625.1 of Mallotus villosus. Lineage (NCBI taxonomy): Eukaryota > Metazoa > Chordata > Actinopteri > Osmeriformes > Salangidae > Mallotus > Mallotus villosus. Next base: position 41,837 of record CAEFZP010001772.1, read on the forward strand.
ATCCTAAATTATACATGCAAGCTACTTTAAAACATTTGTTTAAAATGTACTTATGAATCTATATGTAATATAAATTAAAGTACAAATTATTTGAAAAACATCATATCGGCACTCATAAACACATCATATGTTAGATCAGGTTAGATCTCGATCCAAAATTAGACATGTAAGCTCTGATGTAAATCAAATCAACTTTGAATATATTTGAGGGTGGCCGTGGCCGCGCAAGAACCTCGCAAACCTCGGCCAAAAGATGGCCAAATTCATGTTTACGTCTACTGAGGGATAGCCAAACAATAATTAGGATATTGAAAACATTTTCACAATGTTAGCCTTTTAGTCTAAACATAGCAGATTTACAAACGGGCTTTTTCCAGTTTGGCCTCCAATCCAGACCATTGTTCTACGTCATAATGGTTAGAATGTTTAGATGAACGCAGTGACGTCCGATATTTTCTCAACACATCAGTTAGCACAGCGTGCACTTATTGTTACGCATCTTTCCTGAAATATCGAATTTTCTATTTATTATGAATGTAGCAAAGGAACAATGAATCCGGATGAGAAGAAAGACACGGTATCTCTGATGATGGAGGAGAAGTGTGGAGAAGTCCTCAGGGCCACAGCTGAGGCCAAGAGGCCCACTATCAGAGAGAGGAATCTGGCCAAGATTCAGAAGATCAAGGTGGAGAGGAGGGCATATGAGAACGCGATAGAGGAGCGTCACCAGAAGCTCCTGACTGAAGTTAAAAACCTCAGATTAGAAATTGCAGAGAAGGATGAAAAGATCATCGTCCTTTCCAATGCGAAGAAGGACACCTTCCAGGTGACACAGAAGGAGCTGCAGGCTTTCAAGCACGAGCTGATGGAGATGGCCCGTGTCGTGACGAGATTCCAAATCCACTCTAAGGAGAAGGACATGCAATCCAGTCAAATCCGAAAGGAGCTGATGGATAAATGTGCAGAGATGGAGTCTGCAGAGAAACAGGCTGCAGACACAGCTGAGGAGCTGCTGTCTCTGCGGAAGACGGCCGACCAGTCGGCAGCCGACCTGGAGGCCCTGCGGATGACGGCCGACCAGTCGGCAGCCGACCTGGAGGCCCTGCGGATGACGGCCGACCAGTCGGCAGCCGACCTGGAGGCCCTGCGGATGACGGCCGACCAGTCGGCAGCCGACCTGGAGGCCCTGCGGATGACGGCCGACCAGTCGGCAGCCGACCTGGAGGCCCTGCGGATGACGGCCGACCAGTCGGCAGCCGACCTGGAGGCCCTGCGGATGACGGCCGACCAGTCGGCAGCCGACCTGGAGGCCCTGCGGATGACGGCCGACCAGTCGGCAGCCGACCTGGAGGCCCTGCGGATGACGGCCGACCAGTCGGCAGCCGACCTGGAGGCCCTGCGGATGACGGCCGACCAGTCGGCAGCCGACCTGGAGGCCCTGCGGATGACGGCCGACCAGTCGGCAGCCGACCTGGAGGCCCTGCGGATGACGGCCGACCAGTCGGCAGCCGACCTGGAGGCCCTGCGGATGACGGCCGACCAGTCGGCAGCCGACCTGGAGGCCCTGCGGAAGACCGCCGACCAGTCGGCAGCCGACCTGGAGGCCCTGCGGATGACGGCCGACCAGTCGGCAGCCGACCTGGAGGCCCTGCGGAAGACGGCCGACCAGTCAGCAGCCGACCTGGAGGCCCTGCGGAGTCTGAGCAGAAAGCAAGCTAGGTGCCAGTCGCAGGAGACCCAAACCGAGGTAGTCCAGTCGTGTCCAGGGCCTAAACTAATCCTTTGTGTGCATAGAAACAAGCCTTCTAATATGTCCTGTAACGCATATTGGAGTGTAAACCCTGCATGCTCCCTTGTGTACTGGGGTAGATGTGTTATATACTTTGTGTTTTTCAGAAATGTATCGGCAAAAAGAAGAAAAAGAAGGGTTGCTGCCTAGCCCGCCTGATGTTCTGGAGGAAATCCCAGCATGTGTAGCAAGAACACCTTCATCCTCCGCCCTCGCCTCCTCCCTCCCTACAACCTTCCTCCACCACAAACCAACACAATCTCTACCCTCTATCACAAACCACCACCATCTCTACCCTCTATCACAAACCACCACCACTCTACCCTCACAAACCACCACCATCTCTACCCTCTATCACAAACCACCACCATCTCTATCCCTCCACCACAAACCAACACCATCTCTACTCTCTATCACAAACCACCACCATCTCTATCCTCCACCACAAACCAACACCATCTCTACCCTCTATCACAAACCAACACCATCTCGACCCTCTATCACAAACCACCACCATCTCTACCCTCTACCACAAACCACCACCATCTCTACTCTCTACCACAAACCACCACCATCTCTACCCTCTTCTACCACAAACACACACACACACACATATCCTTAATCACCCGAACACCCTAACCCTTCATACATGGCATCATGCATATCAGCATTCTTGCATGCAGAATAACTCAATAAAAGATGCTTCCCACAACTTAGGGTCTTGCTTCTTCCTTCCTCATGATAGTTCCTTAAGCCTGTGTACTGACCTAGTAGATAAACTTTCCATGGAATCACATGACATGGAATGTGTTCTAGAATGATAGTTACAAAGCTCTATGTGTGTGTGTATGTGTGTGTGTGTGTATGTGTGTCTGTGTGTCTGTGTGTGTATGTGTGTCTGTGTGTGTATGTGTGTGTGTTTGAGTCATCTGGGGTTTTGTCACACTGAGGAAGGCACACAGCTGCACAGGTCAGCATGAGACCAGGATTGAACATGGTGGTTGCCATGACACCCAGCTGACTCTTGGCTCAAGGACACAACACCTGGCACCTGAGGGTCCCCTACCAACCCTCAAAGCACTCCATGACAACGCCTTCAAAATGCTTAATCGACACACATTTTGCTTGACAAACACAACCCCTCTGTACAACTGAACACAAAACAAGACTTCAGTGATATTGTCAAACCACAAACAGTCCAGCTCACAGTGCTCTCGTTGTACTGATCGGTCTAGCCTAATGTTTTTATCTGAAATCACATTATTTGGGCCATCCTAAATTAAGGCAACTTTTAGATGTGCCTATAGCCTATAGGCTAACTATTGATCTCTAGCATATATGGGATGAAATGTTGAGGTGAGATCAGAAGAATAAAAACAATATTGACAAAGACAACTTTTATATAAAAAATGTTTACTTTCATTGTAACAAAACAAACGTAACTTATTCAACATTTATGGCAAACTTGGCCAAACAGCAAACTAGGCTACAACATTGCCATATTCTTATGTAAATATTTAGGCTTGTGTGTTTTTTTCTTCCTTTCTTCTTCTGATTTGCCTAACTTACAGTCTCTCAGAATCGGGTCTGTCCCTCATTTGCGCCTTGGACAGTAGCGCCGTGTGTGTGCTTTATCACCGGTAGAGTCACAGATCGGGCAGATGTAACTCCTCAGAATGGGGCAAATAACCCTCCCGTCTTTTGCTTTCAGTTTGTGGGATCGGTATAGCACACCAACCTGTTCAAGTGCGATGGAAAGAGATCACAGTTTGAAGAGAAGCAGCATGTCAAAATGGACAACTAATTGTATTTACAAACAAGAATATATTATTACACTATATTGCCTCCAAGCAACGTAGAAAAAAAGCGAACACGTAATTTCCCTGATGTTTAATTTAGATTCTCAGATTAGAACATTGAAAAACAGCCAAAACAAGACGACCAACAACATCATCACAGAGCACATGGGTCACAACACTATCAACTAAGATAAGAGCATGATGTAGGATAGTAAAATAGTATAGTAAAATAGTATAGTAAATAGGATAGGAATAGGATAGTAAAACATAATATCTATAAAGACAAACTTTAGGGACTTTTTGGGACATTATCATGATATTCCTGTAAACCTAGCTTTTCTTAATTTCCTTTAAAACAGTATAATAAAAAACGATAATATGTACAGGCGTGTCACTCACATCCCTGATGTCAGTGATGGAACACAGAGGGACAGAAGACAACCACACAGCAGGAACATTTGCACAACCACAATGAATGATTAAGATAGCATCTAAAGTGTCAACACACTAGGTGCCATACAGTGTTTCACGTTTATCACATAGAAAGGAAATATCACCAATAATCAATTGTGTTCCGATAAGATAAAGGACTTGAAAGTCTTCTGCCTGCCAAACTCAAGACAGTCACAGGCAGACTAGAAAACAAATCCGCCGCAGTCAAAGCCGTCAAAATCCGAATCTCCCGCTTCGAAATCGAAACTGTGGAAGTGAGGGTGAGTCGAACCGTCTGGCTGCAGGTGTGGTATGCCCCTCCGGAGCCGATCTCGGAGAAGTTTGTGGACACCGGAAGATCGGGAGCCCTGGTCTCCAGGTTGGAGGGAGAGCTGGCGCCGAGGTAGCTCATGGCGGATGACGCGGCCGCGCCGCCCATCAGCAGGTAAACCGCCCGGACCGCTTTAGCGTCGTTGCTGGTGCCGTGGCGGAGGCAACCTGACGACCGCTTAGACCCGTTACTCTTTGACCGCGGGGATTTCTTGACTGAGGGTGGAGGAGAGGAGAGGAGAGGAGAGAGAGAGGAGATGGAGAGGAGAGGAGAGATATGAGGAGATGAGATCAGAGGAGAGGAGTTCGAGGAGATTTCTGCGATCGTAGCGTAGCGGCATCTGACTTCAGTGAGAGTCGAGCGCGATGACCAGGAGAAAGCATTAGGGAGGAGCAGTGACTGTGCGTTTTTATTCTGAATTCAGAGATTGTTAATCTAATTTGTCATAATTCCTTAACCGTTGCTATACATTTATAACTCCACATTACAACTCCACATTGCCAGGGCACAGGACATGTAGCCTACATCATGTACAGAATAATGTACATCATGTAAATCACCCTGTATACATATCACTCTTCAGCAATTACCATCATAAAAGCACGCAAGTCATCTCAAGTTCAGGAATAGGCCTGCAGGCCTTCATGAAATACCCTTCTCCTTCTGTGAGGCGTCTCCTGTGCTCGGGCCCGATGACGGTTGTTTCCGCGTCGCTAACCGAGGGAGTTTGAGGTTCTTTCTCGGTGACGTAGTCTGGAAGCGGATCTCTGTCTGTGATGCAGGGAGGCCGAGTCAGGTGACGTCTGCAGGAACGCGACGTCGAGACGCTCTGGGGAGGAGAGGACCGCGGTGAGCGAGCTGAGACATGCTGAAGAACAAAGGCTTGATTTTACACAACCACGTGTAGATGATAAGACTTTCAGATAAACGGACTCACCTCTCTGACCTTCCTGAGCGTGTTAAGCCACTGGCTAAAGAAAGAATAAAACAATGACTTCCTCATTCCTCAGATCAGTACATACAGTCAGTAGAACACAATCTTACTATTACAAAGTTATCTGAACGGAGGTGATGTTAAGGGACAACGCAATGATAACAAGCCACACATCCGGCTCCACCACACCCCACCCCAGCGCAGCCCCCCCCCCACCCCCGCCCCCCCCCACCCCCCCCGTTCACCTGCACTCCTCAGGCGTGTCAGTCAGCAGGAGCAGGAACTTGTCGAGAGGCAGGATGAGGGCGAAGCAGCAGTCCCTCCGTCCCCCTGAAGGCAGCTTGGGAAGGTCCAGGATCTCCCTGCCCTCCACGATGCCCTCACAGCCTCCCTGCAGCGCCACCATCTGGTCTGGAGGAGACGTTGCATCGCGACACACCAGCAGATCGCCCTCTGCGGACAGCACCAGGTACCTCTCCTTCCACTGTTTGAACACGAATCCACCTGGATAGCGTGGATAGACATAGAGAGAGGCGAGAGAAAGAGAAGAGAGAGAGACATAGACGAGAGAGAGAGAGACATAGACAGAGAAGAGAGAACTGTTGTTGTCTGTGAGGTTTTAGCTAAACCGCCCAGATCGTGTGGGATAGAGATCAAGAGAGTAAAAAAAGGTCTAGTGTCTCAAGGGTGGAGGGGTGATTTAGGATCAGGCCGCATTAAACACCCAACCACATACACACACACAGAACAACGCCCCCCCCTCCGCACACACACACACACACACACACACACAAACCTAAACACATCTCTCTGCCCCTCTCTCATTCTCTCATCCTCTGGGTGGGATTAGAGCGAGTCAGATGGTGAGAGGATCAGGGGCGTGAGGACAGGGCTTGGGCCTCTGAGCTCTTACTGACCAGTACCAGGGCCAGAACCAACCAGAACACACCGATCCTGACCCCACACCTGTAGCACAGATCCTAAACCCCCACACCACACCTGGAGCACAGCCACAGCGCTGATCCAGGA
>CAEFZP010001773.1:0-60000 GCA_903064625.1 Mallotus villosus
TGAAAGCCAACAGTTTGGCTCTCGTGGTTTGTTAAACGTGTGATAAACGTGAATTAAGTGAAAGGATGTGTTGGGCAGCTGCAAACATCTTTGAGCTGTGCACGTGGGCCACAAAGTGTAAAAGGTCACGAATGGCTGGTCTAGATTCATATCTAAATGTACTTTTTTAATAAGCCGAACCCTTTGTGCTACAAAGGATTTTTATGTGCCGGCTTATTGTACTGACCACTTAAGGAAACCACAGCAAGCCAATTATTTCCTTCCATTGTGGTTCAAGTACCAGTACTCTTCTCTCTTCTTGGCAGGAAGTCCATGTTCTAGAACCTGGTGAACGAGGCACTCTGGGAATAAATGTGTTGAAACAAATGTTAATACACTCGTCATTCTTGCCCAAACTGCATTTTGCGTGTGGTTAACAAGTGTTCCTAACAATCATGCTGAACAAAGCAGAACTTCAAACCTCTCAGTATTTGGTCATGCAAAAGGATCATTGAGCAGAACTTTTTTACTAGCGCCTACTACTAAACTAAACGTTTTTTTTTACCAGATTAATTAATGTGCGATTGGAAATGGAAACTAAAAAAGCCCATGATCTTGCTGCTCCGTGGAGACCAGTTACCAAGCACTCTCTCTGTGGACGGCTAGTTAACAAGGTTACCAGCATGCACGCAGAGGGCAGAGGCTTTGTCAAATACAAAGATACAGACAACGTTATGGTTATCATCCAGATGGCCCCCGTTCTGCCCCTGACTGTCCTGTGTGTGGGCCCTCATGGGGAAGCTTAACAACATTATGAGGCTCAATGAAACTAACATCTGAAACTCTGCTTTGTTCCATTTACATCCCAGTTAGACAGACGGCTTTCACTGTGGCCACACCAAGGCTGGTGCCCAGCCACTTGATTAGAGTTTGATAGTTCCAAACTAACGCCTCACACAGCCAGATCACGAAAAAGAGTGTTCTCTCAGAAGGTAGACAATATTTATTTCAAACTTTAATTTCTAAATGACAGTTAAACCCATAAAACAACATGCATTGGAGATGGAGAAGGGAGGCGATAAAGGATAGAGTGAGTGCTGATATCTACTTCTGTTTGCACCACTTATCTCTTAACTCACAGCTATTATAACATTCAAAAGCTATATGCAACCAGTGAAATACAGACATTATTACATAAATACATCAAAAGCAGGTGAAACTCCTAGTTTGTGTCTCTTATCTCCCTCCACGCAGGTGTCACTACTGTAAACATGACAACCAAAGCATCCCAGCAGGAAGTCCCCTTCCCTTTATTTAAACAGCTGAGACTTCCAAGGAAAGGTACCGCAGTACCCGTGTGTTTCCCAAGAGACGAGGAAGGTTTCAGTAACCTCAGACATGAGAGAGACTCAAGGCTAAACAAATAAGCCTGCTCTGGGCTGCCCCTCTGATGCTGGGGTCTGGGCTCCACTGCTCTGGGCTGACCCTCTGATGCTGGGGTCTGGGCTCCACTGCTCGGGGCTGACCCTCTGATGCTGGGGTCTGGGCTCCACTGCTCTGGGCTGACCCTCTGATGCTGGGGTCTGGGCTCCACTGCTCTGGGCTGACCCTCTGATGCTGGGGTCTAAACAAGCCTGCTCTGTGCTGACCCTCTGATGCTGGGGTCTGGGCTCCACTGCTCTGGGCTGACCCTCTGATGCTGGGGTCTGGGCTCCACTGCTCTGGGCTGCCCCTCTGATGCTGGGGTCTAAACAAGCCTGCTCTGGGCTGCCCCTCTGATGCTGGGGTCTGGGCTCCACTGCTCTGGGCTGCCCCTCTGATGCTGGGGTCTGGGCTCCACTGCTCTGGGCTGACCCTCTGATGCTGGGGTCTGGGCTCCACTGCTCTGGGCTGACCCTCTGATGCTGGGGTCTGGGCTCCACTGCTCTGGGCTGCCCCTCTGATGCTGGGGTCTAAACAAGCCTGCTCTGGGCTGCCCCTCTGATGCTGGGGTCTGGGCTCCACTGCTCTGGGCTGACCCTCTGATGCTGGGGTCTGGGCTCCACTGCTCTGGGCTGCCCCTCTGATGCTGGGGTCTAAACAAGCCTGCTCTGGGCTGACCCTCTGATGCTGGGGTCTGGGCTCCACTACTCTGGGCTGACCCTCTGATGCTGGGGTCTGGGCTCCACTGCTCTGGGCTGACCCTCTGATGCTGGGGTCTGGGCTCCACTGCTCTGGGCTGCCCCTCTGATGCTGGGGTCTGGGCTCCACTGCTCTGGGCTGACCCTCTGATGCTGGGGTCTGGGCTCCACTGCTCTGGGCTGCCCCTCTGATGCTGGGGTCTGGGCTCCACTGCTCTGGGCTGCCCCTCTGATGCTGGGGTCTGGGCTCCACTGCTCTGGGCTGACCCTCTGATGCTGGGGTCTGGGCTCCACTACTCTGGGCTGCCCCTCTGATGCTGGGGTCTGGGCTCCACTGCTCTGGGCTGACCCTCTGATGCTGGGGTCTGGGCTCCACTGCTCAGCCTCTGCTGGAATGCTTGGAGCTGTTTTTGTTTCGTCTGCTTCTTGGCTGTCACCTATGTCACGCATGACATTTCCCATGACTTCTATCACCTCTCTCAGGGAGAGCCTCTGGTTTGTTTTCCTGTGGCCTGCGCACTGCGTTTTAAAACCCCATCCTACAACGAGAGTGTGGTGTACCAGCTGGGTGGAAAAAATACAATTACATTTGTATTAATCACAATCCATTTCAAAGACAGTATAAAACAAACCTACGGGGACCATAGTTACCACACAACTGTAGACGTTGTTGCGTTCCTCAGCCCAGCAGCAGGAACAGATGCTCCCTATTTCTCTTTCAGGCATAGCAAATATCGGAAGGCATTTGAAAAAACATGAGGGCAGCATTATTCTTCACATGCATGCTTACGAAGACATGTGCATGTGGCGTTCAGCTGTAGCATGTTGAAATCATGAAGGGTTTAGTCATTAATCACACTACATTCTAAGTTCTCACCAGGCATCTTTGATCCTCTCAGCCTACAACACATGTGACTGGCTAAGTTGACCCAGTTTTCGACCCAAATTGCGAAAACTGAAACTTAGCAAATGCATGTGTTTTTGATGGCTAGACTTGCTCGCATCTTGTCAAGGTTTAATTTATAAGTACAGTTAACATATATACTGTACATCTGTACATAATACCTTCAGTGATAAATGCCTGCTAAATTTTCTTTTGTGCTAAATGTTTGTGTTTGTTAGTCACATATTAATTACGTTGAGTGTCAAAAGAGATGACAAATGCTCCAAATAGAGCGGGCAGGGATTGACTCTGCTGAAAGCGATGGGCTGGTGGTGTGGTAAGTGCTTCAGACCTACAGTAACCAAGGTTACGTTTCTGACACTGCATTCCTCCTGTCGATATTTGGAATTATGATCGACTGCTGACCGAGAGCTTGCAGGTTCAAACCCCCCCAGTAGCTTTGGATGAAAGCGTCTTCTTAATGAATATGTTACGTTATTACGTCCTGTGTGCTTTTGAAACAAATCCCTGTGGTGATGAAAACAGTGTTGAAAACAGATCCTCTGGCTGCCAGGCCTGGTGTGTCCTCCCTGCAGATCCATTACAGGGACTTGGCAGGGCAGTGGCATCTAGAAAATGTCCCTCAGATAGGGGTCACAGACTGGAACAATACTGTTTACACACCATCCCTGTTGTCTTCTATCCTGTCTTTGTCTGTCTGGGTTGGGGGCGTTCCAGACTGCGTACTGCAACTCAGGAAGTGAGTGAGGAGCTGCCTGGAACTGTAGAGCTGCAGTGGGGGTCTGTCCAAAATGAATAGATGATGATTCATATCTCCACCCTCATTTGAATGTTATTCTGATATCACTAATGTCACGGTTTCCCCCCAGTTTTTTTGGCGTGTACACTTCCACAATGTTTACATGGGGTTAATCTTACATGGAACAATGCACAGTACACACACAAAAGACAGAATAACACACATAACACAGTATCATTTTAAGGTACTCAACTGTAGAGTGACTGACTAATGTGTTTAAATAGTGTTGTCTAGATCCAACATCATCTTTGAATACTACTGTGGACTGTCAAATGTTCTGAGAAATCAACACAACCCTGAAAAGCAATACCTCATATTGCATTCGTAGGCTGACGTTTACCCAAACTGTTTTACAAAATGTAGTCAAGCTGTGTTACTTTAGTGATTGTATTAAACACGTTTTGAAAACTTCAGCTATATCCAATGGGGTGTATACCATCTATCTCTTGCATCAACTGAACTGAACTGGGAATTGAGTATTTGACAAACTGTTCCATGTCGCAAACAATAAGAACTAATATTAGTGGTTACTGTAATTTCACAAATTCATTATTGGGAAATGTGTCCAGTTGCAAATATCCTCCCCGCCCGAGGTCATCACTATTATAATAAAGTTTGTCTCCATTTTGTAAAGTTGCGATAAACAGATTTTTGATCTTCTGGACACATTGCATGACACAGTGCTATCTTTGTTTAAGCTACATATCTTTTACGATCACCCTCAACACTGAAGGTTGGCGGAGCTATGTACTGCCCCCTTCAGCACACGCTATCTCAATCACACCCTTCCTGGACTTGGCTGGTGCCCTGAAACACAGGCAGCAGAGGCACCGCACGCCCGGCCAGCCCTGGCCTAGCCACTCATCTGCTAAATCGCCGTAAACTTGTTTCGCTTAGTGATCTAATCCACCGGGCCGAGAAGCTTGACATTCCACACCACCCTGATTGATTTCCCAGTTCTCGACTTTGCCATGCAGAGGGCAAGGGGGCAGACCTGCAGCTGAAATAGGACTCTGTGTTTGGTTATAAGAGTCAACTTGATAGTCCAGTTCATTTAGTAAGTCCTGAGAAAGTTTGCTGCTTCAGGAACTTTGGATCTGTTCTGTTTGTCATCCACATAACAGCCAAGGACATCCTGCATCTGGGGGATTCGCTTAGGGCACATGTACATTACTGGAATTCAAAAATAAATAAACGGGGGAACTGTTGACCTTAAAGTGCAACATGAGAGCTTTTTCAGGGTCATAACCATTTCTCTAATTTTTGGACAGTATGGAGTGGTATACAATACTGTTTTTGATGGACCTAGTCAACCCTTATTGTACAGCAGCATGTAAACAAGTAAAATAGCTTCCTAAACTAGGTTGTGTCTATGAAACATTTCAAAATAATAGTCTCCTTCCCCTCCTTGAGGCACTGTGACAAGGCCAAGTAAGTGAGTGACAGAATCCTTAATACTCTGTAGTTAGTTCAGTGGTTACCTAAAGTGGTGGGAAGTGGTAACCTTACGAGACAGCTGGATTTGCAAGAACACAACCACGCGAGAATCCATCTTGCCAAGCTCCAAGTTGTCCGTTTGTGGCCAAACCAGAGTGGTTCGGACCAATCGGCATCCTGTGAAGAAACTACTGGTAGCTGTGGGCATGGTTTAAGCAGGGATAGGCGGTGATAGACAGATTGTTTATCCAATCATCTGCCAAGTATTTTTTGTAATGCCTGCCCTTTCCCAAACAGTTTCCAATAACAACTTGTCAGATGGTAATTGGTAAGATTATGTGTAATAAACCATCTGGCGAGTTGTTAGGGAAGTGGAAGGATGCCTTATTAGATGACAGTCATGTAGTACGTACCTGTACAACATGATGCAATATGCTACAAGTTTTGGGCCTGAACAGCAAAATCTCAAACAGAAACATTAAGAAACAAATCTTAGTCTCTGGTGTCCTCTAGTGGTTCAAGCAAAGTTTGTTCCTCTTGGTTGGATTCTTGTCCTTCTTGACAGTTCTTATTCACAATAGGGCAAATCACTACGCTGTCATTAAATAACCACCTGCATAATTGTTTGAGAAGATTCTGTTTTGTGTAGATTCTGTTTTCTGTTTGTGTTTCTAACTTTTGACTTTACAACAAAATTTCAAGAAGGTGCTCTGATAAAAAAGTTTTATTTAAAACAACAAATATTGTTTCCCTGTCAAAGTAACATATATTCAACTGATAACATATAGTGGTTATACATGTAGGAACTGCACCATCGGAGACTGGCATTTTGTTAACTGAATCAACTGGGATGATATTTGGCACACACAGTTTAGGATTCTGATGTTCAGTATTTCAAGTAAGTAAGTAAGTAAGACTTTATTTATATAGCACATTTCATACAAGAATTGTAGCTCAAGGTTCTTTACACGAAATCAATAAAAACAATAATACAAGTGATAAAAGTAATAAAACCCTTCTGAGATAAAATTATTTAAATGCTTATTTAATTATTTAAGTCCTCCATGAGGTGTGGTTCATGTTGGAGAAGGGCAGCGACCAACATATCAGCTGCTTTGGTGCTGGTGGTAGCTTCCAGAAGGTTCCTCATCATACGGTGTGATATAAGCTGGGCGCTCACCGTGGCGGCCATCTCAGGGTGGAAGCCTTTGGCCTGCATGTCGTCCAGAATGGGCCCTATGTTTTTAACTCTGCTGACTAGTTCACTGCGTTTCTCTTTCAAGAAGCCAAGTGCATCTATTTGTAAGTTTGAAAACATAGAAGAATTGTTGTAAATAGACTGTAGGTGATGGGTGTTACTTGTAAAATCCTGTTTTGATAATGACTTTAGTCTTTTTACCGCAGAATAAACTGTGTATTTACCTAAAATAGAAGAGGTGCCTTTTGTCTTACGCTCCGTTGGACCTACAAAGGGCATAATGACATGTTGAGGTCCAGTCCCACATGTGCCCTTCTGAATAATAGGTAGTAATACATTTAATTAAAAGCATATAATCTAAAGATCTATTTATGTAAATAAAATGTCCTAAAAAAATCATAGTATTCACCATGTACTGTGTACCAGTTTCTATTTCGTACTTTCAAACCCTATGAACTTTTGAAGATTTGGATAGGTCTCCATTATTTTACCAGACTTCAGTATTTCATGGAACTCATTGCATAATTTTTCCTCATTTTTGCCAATGATCACATCAATCATGTCTGTGACAGCCTGTTCTCGCGGAGTGGTATCATTGAGCCTATTATACTCTCTGTCTGTGACAATGTTGCGGGAATGTAGATATTGAAGGATGAATTTAGCATCTGTCTGGAGGCACTCAATGAGGTTTATCTTCTGCTTTTTTATCCATGTCATTGCAGGACCCTTAAAAACAGTTGCAACAGTCGCCTGTTTAGTTAACTATAATGATCAGCCTGGATATCATCAATATTTAGAGAAGTTGTGAGTGTCTACCTTAGAAGAATATTCTTGCACCACTGCTTTTGGTGGTACTAAACGACAAGCCAAAAATAGTTGTGTAAATAGGTGAAGGTGAGGTCATAGATAATAGTGAGGTCATAGGTTTTGCTCATGATGCCAGATGGCTGTTATTCTGTCTCTCCCTGCTATAGAGGTGATTCTGTCTCTCCCTGCTATAGAGGTGATTCTGTCTCTCTCTGGTATAGACGTGATTCTGTCTGTCTCTGCTATAGAGGTGATTCTGTCTCTCCCTGCTATAGACGTGATTCTGTCTCTCTCTGGTATAGAGGTGATTCTGTCTGTCTCTGCTATAGAGGTGATTCTGTCTGTCTCTGGTATAGAGGTGATTCTGTCTCTCCCTGGTATAGAGGTGATTCTGTCTGTCCCTGCTATAGAGGTGATTCTGTCTGTCCCTGCTATAGACGTGATTCTGTCTGTCCCTGCTATAGACGTGATTCTGTCTGTCCCTGCTATAGACGTGATTCTGTCTGTCCCTGGTATAGAGGTGATTCTGTCTGTCCCTGCTATAGACGTGATTCTGTCTCTCTCTGGTATAGAGGTGATTCTGTCTGTTCCTGGTGTAGAGGTGATTCTGTCTGTCTCTGCTATAGAGGTGATTCTGTCTGTCTCTGGTATAGAGGTGATTCTGTCTGTCTCTGCTATAGAGGTGATTCTGTCTCTCCCTGGTAAAGACATTGACAGTTGACAGAGAACCGACATCACACCATAGCTGTGAGCCGTCTGTACATGCATGGATAAACTTTGAATGGTTTAACCATTGCACCTAATAATAGGTCATAGTAAGGGCAAAGGAAAGGCAACATATTTTGAAACATTACCTGTTGTTATTTGGGGGCTCCAGCCGACTGAAATATTAACATCCCCTTCGAATGTACTGTCTCTTATCTCTCCGGCATGTATGATGCTGTTGTTAACAGCCACTGCATCCGCACGTGGAGGTGGTTGACCTGGAAGTAAAATACAATGCATAAAGACATTCCCTACATATGCTGTACTGCATAGTTAAACGTCTGGAGTTGTTACAGATGACATCAAACAGACGTTTAACTTCCTGGTTAAGACATCACTGCTACTCACCTGATGGACTGCTACAGCCTGCAGAACTGGAGGGCACTCTAATGTGCATGTTTAAATCCTTCCCTTTAATGTTTATGAGACTTTGGTCATAAACAACGCTGTTCCCATCTGCATACGCTGTCCTAGATGAGCCTTCCAGAACAAACATGAACAATATGAGCCTTAAATTCAATTCAATATTCAATAATTTATGTAATTTTGAGCGCTATGACTGTACAAGACCTACCTGGACTGCTGTTTTGGAATATCTTCTGTAAATCTGAATACTTCTTTTGCATACTCTCCAGAATTTTCTTCAATTTCTGACAATCATCTTCTCCTGTTATCATCCGCAAAAGATGACCGATTTTCTCCTCTTGGCTTTTTGTTCCTAAATCTCTTGAATTTCTCACGGTTAAAATGTCTTCACATTCGTCAATGAGGACGGCAGGATTCTTTGCAAAACAACTGCAAATGTGCTTCTCATTTGACTTCAGAAACTCTTCTGCCTGTGATGAAATGGAATATATCAGTTAGTTGAATTGTAAAACCTTGTATGAAATATTGTGCAGTACCACTGTGTACTTTTAAACTGCTCCATTTCTCAACCTCTCCCTACTCCAGAAAACTGGATTAAACAAAAGATTTATCCAAAACAGACATTTTAATGTATTCACAAATCTCTCAAAGACAATACCGTTTGTGGACACTAGACGGATTATTGGAATTTGTGTGTGTCAATTTATGCTTTCCCTTTAATGCTGTGTTGATGTTTTATTGTAACTTCCGTTCCTGTTATGATAAGTCAGTCAACATTAATATCAAAATGATTTGAATCTATGAACCAACCCATTTAGAAATGTTGTGTAGATATATTATGAAGTATATGCAAGGTATGAACATTTTAAGGAAACCATCCAAAAGTAACAGCCTCTTCACACCTATCCGTAAGATAGTTTGAACAACACCCAGGCCATTTCAAAGTATTATTCATTCCAGATTCACATCACCTTCCTGATTCATGTATTTTATGCATGGGCAGACAAGGAGACCTAGACGTACTTGTGTAAAATACATGTTGTTTTGTAAAGCCTTCTCTGCATGTTTCATGTCCAAACCAGTACTTATATGACGAATGTAGCATTCATCTTCTCCCATTAGACAGGTTATCACATGATTATGCCAGGTGGTTCCTTCAAATGTCTTAGTTTGGGTTCCTCTATTCTGGAAGAGTCTACTGTATCTGAGTGCTTCTATTCACAATGTTAACACAAGGAGTGTTATACATGTATCAGTATCTGCACATTTACTAGGACCACTTTTTGCAGTTCAGCACTAGTTAAACAGTGGTACAAGTATGTCGGCAACAATGTATACAATAAACATTATCACAAACTATTTTTCAGGACAAATTTGGCTCTTTAACAAAACCCAACGGAAAGATAAGAGAGCGAGAGGGAAAGTGAAAGTAAACCGCTGCATGTTCTGAAAAACCTGAAGAACAGATTGTTCCAGATGTCCAGGAAGTGTAAAATGCAAAGTTATAAAACATTGTTCCTTCAGACTAGCAGAGTTGAAGGAAAAGTGCTTACCGTACAACCAGACATGTTTCTGTAAAAGATCAACAACAAGACACCAAAGTGGAAATAATGTGCTCACTCTAGCCTTGAATAGCTATACGTGGACTTTAGATTTCAGGACTGGAGTTTGCAAAAGAAACCCCTGGTTTATATGACGTGTGCTATGATGGAGGCGTGTGCTATGATGGAGGCGTGTGCTATGATGGAGGCGTGTCCTGAGTAGGCAGAGCAGGTTTATCTCAGTTTCATCCTCGTAGTTCAGATTACCAGCTGAAGGACTGTTATGTTACAGTAATGCAGATTCATGGCATGTACATGTCATTTCCTGTTTGTGCACATTCCTTGTTAAACGTTCTGTCCCTCTGACTCAGTTCACTGCTCAGTGAACTCCAACGTGTAACGTGTTCATTTAGCAGATGCTCCTATCTGGGGCCTCCGGACCAACGTCCTATCACAGCTGTACAGGCTTCCTATTGGTTGGCTGGTTGGGCTCGCTCATGTCCACCCCAGAGTCCAGGCTGGTGTCGCGACTGTCGTCCGCCCTTCGTCTCCTCTGGGAGTCTGAGGTGGAGTGATGGATCTCAGCCGCCGGTTTGCCCTCCAGGGACACGAACCAGGCCCGGGGGGACGGGGCGGGTCCGCTGGAGGGGTCAGGCAGCTGTGCCAGGGTCCCCGGGGCCTCCAGGGAGAGGGGCGGGGCCGGGTCAGCGCTGGCCCTCGTGCTGTTCAGCGTGCCGGGGAGGGAGGCTGACTCTGGGAGGCGGCTGTAGAGTTCCCAGGGGGAGCCAGGTGAGGAGGGGCCCCGGGGCTCCCCCTCGCTGCCTGGCCCCTGGAGCAGGGCTGGCCCCTGGAGCAGGGCTGGCCCCTGGAGCAGGGCTGGCCCCTGGAGCAGGGCTGGCCCCTGGAGCAGGGCTGGCCCCTGGAGCAGGGCTGGCCCCTGGAGCAGGGCTGGCCCCTGGAGCAGGGCTGGCCCCTGGAGCAGGGCTGGCCCCTGGAGCAGGGCTGGCCCCTGGAGCAGGGCTGGCCCCTGGAGCAGGGCTGGCCCCTGGAGCAGGGCTGGCCCCTGGAGCAGGGGGTTCTGCAGCAGGGTCGGGGAGAGGCCGTCCTCATGTGTGGCTGCTGAGTGAGGGTGGGTGTTGGGAGAGCCTGGGCATGGCAGAGTGGCTGACTTGCTCTGCGGTTGCTGTTCTTGCAGGTGAAACAAGCCGGGCGTGTGGAGAATAGCCACTGGCTGGTCCCAGAGGCGAGAGAGGGGGGTTCTCGTCTGGTCGCACATGTTGTGCAAGCTCAAGAGTTCACTGCTGTTAGGGTGGTTCGGCCAGTGTTGTGAAGGCTCGCAGCCCTGTGGTTGATGGTAAACAGAGCGATGGGAAAAACAAACAGCTCTGGGTCCCCTCTTCTCCACATAGGTATCAAAGTTCCCCCTGTGTACGGGAGAGGCGGAGCCCTCTGGATCCCCCAGCCTCCCTAGCCTCTCCCCTGCAGCCAGCTGCTCTGCTGCTCCGCCACAGAGAGGGGAGCCTGGAGAAGACACCTCGGTCAGTTCAATATCACAGGTGGAGGTGGTCTGGTCCATCTTGGACACTGCAGAGTTTCTGGAACATGTTCTCTTTGTCTTGGGATGAAGGGAAGCTCTATAGGATGAGAGAGGACGGGCTTTAGAACAGGTTCAAGCACATCACTGTTTAGCACTCAGTGTTGCTCCTTATTTTATATATAAAGTATACAGAATTACAGATAATGATTATTAATACACTACGCAAAACACAAAAAACGAAATGTATTAATTTGCCTGCATGCTGGCGAAATGGCAAACGTGACGTATTAAACAACAACAACTAAAAATGGAGGTGAAAACGGCGTGTTTAGTTGTTACCTATGGCAACACCACAGCAGAGCTGAGAGCAGGGGGAGGAGCATCAGAGCTCCGCCCACAGCGGCCGCCAGGAGAAGTGTGTGCTGTGAGAGCAGGTCAATAGAGAGGCCCAGCCCACCACCACCTAGTCACACAGGGACAGAGGACTGAAGCAGCTCCCAAACAGACAGGCACAGTGTGATTCAGACATTCAGAAGGAGTGGTTTGGTTCCAGACGAGCTGCTGTACCATGGCTCTATTTACCCTGGTTTGTTGGCATCAGTGCTGCAATCCAGTATCCCAGGTGAGGAGCAGTGAAGGTCCAGACCAGCCCACTCTGCTGCCGGCTCACCAGCCCCTCTCCCTGAGGACCCCAGGCACCTGAGCACAGCAAGGGGCACACAGGACAGTTTACATCCCTGAAACACTCTGGAGAGGAGAAGAGACTCCAACACAGAGGGTGATGTCGATTTACGCTGCAATATTCAGTGTCAGTATTTACCGTCACCTTTAAAAAAGTCACTTAAGACTTTTCCCCACAGTTATAGATGTAAAGACTACACCGGGAGGAGAGCCAGTGCTGTGGTTATAGAGCCAGGCTGGGTCCCCTCTACCCACCAGTGCTGTGGTTATAGAGCCAGACTGGGTCCCTACCCACCAGTGCTGTGGTTATAGAGCCAGACTGGGTCCCTACCCACCAGTGCTGTGGTTATAGAGCCAGACTGGGTCCCTACCCACCAGTGCTGTGGTTATAGAGCCAGACTGGGTCCCTACCCACCAGTGCTGTGGTTATAGAGCCAGGCTGTGACAGCGTCAGAGGGCCTCAGTCCGGAGGTGTCAGGCAGGGGCAGGCTGATCTGTACAGGCCCAGACACGTGGATCTCTCCCTCCAGGGAGAACAGCTGCACACTGAGGGCTGCTAGCGGACTGAGCTCCACGCTGCTGGACCCTGCGGGAGAGACGCAGCTGGGAAGTTACCTCAGATACTCCACACACGAGTGATGGGATGCACAGAAACACACAAATACTGGTAATGCAGAATCTCTTTCTCACTCTCTAACTGTCCCCGGCTGCATATGGACACGCACACACACACTCTGACACTAATACACACACACACACACTCACACACCCCTACCTGTGGTGCTGGTGATCAGGCCCATGGTGGGGGGGTAGCTGTGTCTGGGGCCCAGCAGGGGGCTGGTGAGGGTGGCTCTGACGGCAGGCAGGTCTGCTTCCCTCACAGGGAGCAGGTGTCTGGGGATCTGAACACTGGGATGCGGAGCAACACCTGGGAACCACAACAGGGCCAGAAAAGGGTTCATCAAAATACATATGCCACTTATAGGAGTCACTCTTGGAAGTCGCTTTGGATAAAAGCGTCTGCTAAATGAATAAATGTTATAGGGATAGTTGTCTATTATGAAGATTTAATGGACCTACATTTTGTTCATAAGCTACAAACTATGAAACTATTCCTTTGATGTGAATGTTAGTCAAACCATATAGACATATTCACTGCATACCAGATGTTATTAGAACTGAATCTTCAAAGAGCCAGATGTTGCCTTGGTTAAGGGGGAACAGCGACAGGGTCACCGACGAAAACACTGCAACAGATCACAACGCATCTGCATTAACAGACATTCAGTTTTCCATTTAACTGAACAAAAACGTTGTTCTCAATTTTAGACACTTCATCAGCAGCTTGTTGTCTGCAGTTGCATTGTTAAGTCGCTAGATGTCAGTCTTGGACAATAATTCAGTAGCAAGATGTGATGACCTTGCTGACACCAGCCACTCTCCCCTGTCTCCATCTGGGAGCACTCAGGCTGTTTTCAGCTTGTTTCAAGAGGGTCATCCTGGGGCTTGAGAGAGACATGCATGCATGACCTGAACAGTCATTTACACACTTAGTGTATCTGAAATACTCTTGTGTGAAAACCATGGTGAAATTATTAGGATTGCTATAGGTATCTTACAAAAATCTAAACTCTCTCAAATGTTGTCAATATTTTTTAGCAGGCTTTCGCACACACACAAGCTCACACAGATACACACCCACACTAACACAGACACACACACACACTAACACAGACACACACACACACACTAACACAGACACACACACACACTAACACACTAACACACACACACTAACGCAGGCACACAGCCACACACACTAACACAGGCACACAGACACACTAACACAGGCACAGACACACACACACACTAACACAGGCACACAGACACACACTAACACAGGCACACAGACCACTACACAGACACACACACACACTAACACAGGCACACAGCCACACACACTAACACAGACACACACTAACACAGACACACACAGAGTCTCTGTACTGACTGGGCTTCCTGCTGGTGTTCCAGGGCAGTGTGGTGAGAAGGTATCCATCCATGCTGACCGCCAGGCTCAGAGGCAGGCCAGGCTGGTAGGGCACCACCAACACAGCCTCGCCATCTGCAGTGAGGGCAGAGCTGGTCCTGGTGTGGCCATCTGCAGTGAGGGCAGAGCTGGTCCTAGTCTGGCCATCTGCAGTGAGGGCAGAGCTGGTCCTGGTGTGGTTCACGTACAGCTCTACAGAGGCTTGGCTCAGAGGCTGTCGGTTCACTGTGTCCACGACTCGGACCTTCAGCGTGAACACTGACCCTGACGACAAACACAAGAACATGTCATGTCACAAGCAAGAGCCTGATGTTGAACTCACTGGTTTGTTCCATGGTGTACACACACTGACTATGATCAAACTGGAAGAAAAAAATAGTGTTTAAAGTTTAAAAAAATATTTCTGAAAAAAAATAATGAAAGTACGTAAATGTTTTTAAAGGTGGAACAAATATTTTTGAAAAAAGTTTCTGAAGGTTGAAACAATATTTTGAAAAAAAGTTTGAGAAAATATATATTTTTAAAATGTACGTTATGGATGAGACAGAGGGAGTTAGCGATGTCGACATGACTGAGAATAGAGACATTTCTGATCACCCATGGCCATATATCAGAAGGATGTTTGAAATTGTCATGGTCAAAAATGATTCCTGGCAGCAAATGTGCTACATGTCTATAGTGTATTTTTGTATTAATGTATTCATATGATCTGAGGTCCAACAGGTAGTAGTAATGGCTACTTTTTATTTAAGTCAAACTTAAAAGCACAGTATAATTCATGTCTTAAATATAGAAATTTAAATAATCATCTTTTAACAATTTTAAATGGTTATTTATTGATTTGTATGACTTTTATCACTTACATTATAGTTTTTTATTATTATTATTGTTTACTGTTTTTATTGATTTTATGTAAAGCACATTGAGCTGCAATTTTTGTATGAAATGTGCTATATAAATAAAGTATTATTATTATTATTACTATTAAGCACACCTCCCTATTACCTAATTATTTAAAAAGGGCACATCAGAAACATACAGTCCTACTGCAGCGTGGCGCCGTGGCAACATGAGGACAGAAGGTGCAACCATGGCAGATTACTGTAATCTGCTTGTTCAGAGAATCCAGGCCCCACTACAAAGAGATTTAGGAGCAACGAGGGATGAAGGGGTTTTAGGCTGCGGGGTTCTTATGAGAGATTATGAGAACAGATATCTGATATGATGTATTCCTCTGGGATGGAGACTGGGATTCAAGCTATTAACAATGTGGGGTTTTATAAACATACAGTTCAAACTGACAAAATAGTCTCTAAGATTCTGCAGTAATACTTTATTGCAATTTAGGGTTTGGCAATACATTATTATTGATAAATATGATTTGAATGTATTCCTATTTAATACTCTGGGTGTATGTATGTGTGTGTGACTCCACCCGAGCATGGGACACAGGGGGCTTCAGTGCACCAAAACGAACAGCCTGGAAGATATGAACATGTCAGCTGGTTCATACTGGAAGCCAAGGACCCCCCTGGCATCCTGCACCAGATGGTCTCGGTGGGTGTATGTGTGTGTGTTGGTATTATGCCACCATCTTCCTCAACAAGAACACACAATCGTGAAGAAAAGCCTAGCGCACAGTAATCCAGGCTTCCTAAGTAACTCAAGTCACCCATGTGGTCAGAACACAGAGCTCTCATGTTGCAGACTGGTGGGTGTTGTGTGTGCTTTCAGCATGGCCAAACACTGTGACATCACCCTATTAAGAAACACACCAGGGGGAATTCCTCAAGTACTTAAAACGCCTCCAATCTGTTTCTTAGAATCTTTAATGAAAGTGTGGATCATGGACATCTGTTGTAGGAATGAAGGATGGCTTTTGTTCTTGTCCTGTGTTGAGTGTGACTGACTGGACGGACTGAGTTTGAACTCGTCACGTGATCGCATCACATGATCGTGCATGGGAAGTTTACTCCTACAAGATATGAATGAGTCATGAATCATGATTAGAGAAGACATGTTGATACAAACCCTGCATTCAACATGGCTGAAAACAGGCAAGCCACTGTGGAAGGATCCCCACAGAGCAGAGCCCTGCCAAGGCACAATGTGGAATATTAAAGTATGAAATTCATGACATTTTAATGTAAAGGAGGCCTTAATAATTTTGCTGTCTTTAATTTAGGTTGAAGTGCTGGTCGAATTATGTGATTTTGAATCACATCAAATATTAGCCTAACTATACAGTACAAAAAGCAAATTACCATATTACATAGATGCAAGTCTCTAACATTTTCAATATCAACATAATAGCAACATATTTATTATTAAATAAAAAATACTGTATATTTATTTAACCTTTTTCACAAGGAAATGTGCGTGACGAAGCCAACTTTGCTAAATCAATCATTGTGTGAAGGCAAAGTAGCCAGGACACAATTCTTTTATATTTCAGTTTGTTATGAGGAACATGGGTATTTGGACAGAGGATGGTGATGGTATATAGAACAATGCACTGCGCTGTACTGCAGTTAAGAGAACGTAAGTGATAGATTGTAGTTTAACTAAAAGATGCGTAAACAAACGCACCAACATCCGTTTAGACGCTCCTTCCTATAAATGTAGATTACAGGTCCTGCAAGCACCTGTAGACGTCTCCTACCTCTTAACTTGTTCTTAACCCTTTGGCTACTGATTTAGAGCTGATCTTTGGTTAGAGATCGGTCAGTCAAGTTTGAAGTGTATGTAAAAAGCAAACTACAGATGCGTTGAAATTCTAAGGTCCCGCTTCTTTTGACAGTTTCCTAGCTGCGTATCTAGACCTATAATCAGTAGCCTAATCCTATATGAGCCATACTATGTTTATTAACAAGCCTTTAAGAACTGAATCCAGGTCGAGACATAAGAATTGGTCCAGGCACAATTTGGTAATTGACAAACGTGTTGTGTTTTATATGAGACAGCTACACAGCGATAAAAAGCTACTGTAAACATTGCTGCGCATTCATCCCCTACTGTAGCCTACGTCGTGCACACCGCTTATTTTAGGACTATAAGAAAACACGACAAACCTGGTACAGAAGTAGACTGCTGATGTCCAGAAGTCAGTGGCTTTATGGAACTCGATCTGGGGGTGTCACTCATCGTCCCGCCGGTGATGGTCAAGTCGTTCGCCAAAATAACTGTTCGGTCCTTCAGGACGAACAACACACATAAAAACAATTGGGCCCACGTGTGTCGCATGATCAGGTCTGTTCTAGTGCACTGCTGTAAAACAGAACCGCGTATGAAAGTCACATTATCGTAATGTAGCCTACAATCGCTTTACTCTTTTGTGTTGCTCTTTATGAACATTTCGCGTCTTTGTTATTGTCTGAGCACTGTACTGTGGTGGCAAATCCCTCTGTTTACTTTGCGCATCCTCGAATCTGTGGCAACTCCTCCCCCTGTTCCACTGTGCCCAATGAGCGCCCTCTGAATCAGTACCTAAACACTCGGGACACGAGACTGGACTCCCGCACTGATGCGACACTTATCCTCTCTCCAGAGTCACTGTTCATGCTCTGAAACTGAACTGAAATAGAAAGTAACTGTGTTACGTTCGGAAGCAGCTGACAGTTGAGCAGAAACTGGAGGTATAGGCTATCTCAACCTTACCAAGGCAAAGGACAAATTTGTACCTTCAAAGGTACTATGGTTGAGACATAACCGATCAAATAGCCTACAATTAAAAAATAAAAATCGTGTATTTAGAATGAGGAAATATCACCAAATTGCAATTAGGCTATATTGATTATATAGGCTACATGTAAAAATAAATAAAATAGGCCTACAGCTTCAAATTAAACGTGCGCCTTCGGCAGTAAGTGTGACGTATGCAACTCGGACGTTGTGAAACTTCTGGATGTAAACTACTGTTTGTAAAACAGTTTTGCGTGACAGTAAAAACGAATACAGATGAGTCCCGCGTTTTGTATTTAGGCTATAATAGTGCGCTGCAGATTTGCCGATGACAGTCCAATTACTCTCCAAAACATTCATAATGATGACGGAACGTCTACAGCGCATTTTCAATTCTCCTGTGTTTGCGTTGACTCAATATTTAACGCTCCATGAATTTCATTATTACAATTTGCCACTGGATGGCACTAGCGCCTGCTTCAAACCTGTTTCTGAAAGGCGAAGTGTTGTCCACCTTAATCACAACATTAAACTGCGTTGATCATTGAGGATTTCTACACAAATGAAAAAAGTGTAGAATTATTTCATTAATAACATGTTGCATAACGTTGTCCTCAAACATGAAGCTATTCGACGAATTGTGTTAATGTAGTGTGCTTACTTGTACCTACAACTATTGATCACTGGAAGGCGCTGATACAACTATCCAGCGTTACAGTTCTGGTCTCCTATCGTAATAGCTTTTTCTTATCCCGCTGACCCTCTGTCGTCTCACAGGGCACTCAACTACAGACGCTGCGAATATTCTTCCACTGTTTGCAAAAATATACTCAGCCACAATCCATCATTACTGTCTCAGACCCACAGCACAGAGTAGCCTAGGCCTAATATGAAAAACCCAACTAGGCGCTAACTGTTAGCCGGGCTAACACCAACTCAAGACTGCTCTCCCCCGATGTCGGTTACTTCTAACACATTTATAATATGAGCCAATAATAAAGTAAAGTAGGTATCAATGTGACACTCAGAAATTTTTTTCCCACAAACGTAGCCTATTACATTTTAGTTACTTCCGTGACACTAACCTTAACCATGTCACTGTTGAAAAACCACCCACGTGACGTCCCTTTTGGCCGGTGTCTCCCCCATTAGTCTTCCCTGACCAGCCCTCAGGCTGGAGAGCTGACAGACAGTTCCTTATGGCTCTCTCCTGGTGACAAGCCATAACTGGGAGTCCAAACACAGCTGTCTGGGGATGGATGACAGGTCGAAAGCCAAGGTTCATGCCCCAGAAATGAGGCTCTGTCTGGCTCATTTCTTTGTGTCAATCTGTGGGTCTGACGGGCCCTGCACTTTTACTTTCAGGCAATAAGAACATTCACAAAGCTGACAGAGTGATTGCTGACAGAAGACCTATGAGGTCTTACGTACTGTTTGCAAAACTTGCTCATGAGGGGCAACGGTCATCTAGAAGGAAGTTTGTGTATTTTTTCCTCTATTACAAGTTCCTGGTAAATGTTCAGAGAAGAATGGAGGTGTCCTTTAAGGATTGCTGATGATGTATGGCAGCGCTGCCGTGCGCTGTGCAGTCACGTGTCTCGAACCTCCCCTGGTCGTCATTTACCACTGTCTCTCTGTGGGAGAGCCTCCCTCCCTCCCCAGCCCCGCCCCAGCCCCCTCCCCAGCCCAGCCCCCGCGGCCGGAACACTCGGGCCTGATGAAACGGCACACCAGCCCCCTCCTCCTCTTGCGTGACGGATGGAGCCGCTCGACACGTGTCGTAGCACAGCCGCCAGCGGAACACCACTCCCTACTCCGTCAGGCCCGGGAGACGCTGCAGGGAGCCACACCTCTGGTTCTCCTGGGGGGGGCGGAGAGGGAGGGGGACTGGACGTGAGGGGAGGTGGTGGGGCGGGGGAGGGTGTGTGTGTGGAGGGGGAGGCGAAGAGGAGGGAGGTGTGGAGGGGTGGGGGGTGTGTGGGGGGGGTGGGGGTGTGTGGGGGGTGTGGAGGGGTGGGGGTGTGTGGGGGGGGTGGGGGTGTGTGGGGGGTGTGGAGGGGTGGGGGAGGGGGAGAGGGGTGTGGAGGGGAGGGGGTGTGTGTGCACGTCTGATTGTCGAGTGGAGGGGGATTTATCTTTCTGTCTCTTCCTGGCAGTGTCTTATCTCCACGGCAACTCAATGGCCCTGCAGGTCTAGAGCAGAGCACCTTTAGTCAGACCCCTCGCTCATCCACCTCTGGAGATATCACTCAATAATCCTTTAATATATGCCTTTAATTATCTGCCTTAATGCATGTGTGTGATCCAAACACATCGATATTCAATCGGTCACTCAACCATGTGATGGCCCCTGAGAGTAATGTCCAGTAACAGCCACGTTGGTTTATTGTGAAAGATTTGACATGTTGCAGATTGTTTCTATCTATTCGCTATGTTCTCCTTCCATCCTTTGAACCAACGTGGAGTGTTTGGTCCCATATAAGAGCACACTGTGAGAGTTGGCTATAAATCACGTTAGCTCTAAATCAGGCGCACTGTTAAGATCAGTGGTTGGTCTTTAAACTCTCACGTCAGAGCAGGATGATAAATCGTTTTTATCTGAATCAGGTAAAACAGTATCTCCTACATTTCAGAAGCAGTAGGAATATTGAATCAGGCGTTGATGTTGAATAATACATGCACACAGTTAGTTTTCTCTACAGTAATAGTTATTTCTCAGCAGCCTAATAACAAACGTAAAAAGATTGGTTTGTCTAAATAGGTCAACAGACAGGCACCATTCTTTTTCGTTTCATTTCTTTTTTATTTTGTATACTCTGTATTGAACTACTTTATATTCATGACCGTGATGACTGTTTTGTCAATATGTGCTATGTTCAGTTCATAACAAGAAGTTAAAAAAATAATATATATAAATAAAAATAATAACAGGCCAGGCACCATATTAACAATAGTGACTGATGACAGAATAATAAAGAGCAACAGCACAATGAGGTTCCACTGGAGCAGTATGGTCCACCAGGGACTGATCACTCCCTCACATCACTGAGGAGTCTCTTCAAGCAGCACAGCATCCGTCTGCAGCTCCCCATGATAGGGACATCAGGAGACCAGCTCCCCATGATAGGGACATCAGGAGACCAGCTCCCCATGATAGGGACATCAGGAGACCAGCTCCCCATGATAGGGACATCAGGAGACCAGCTCCCCATGATAGGGACATCAGGAGACCAGCTCCCCATGATAGGGACATCAGGAGACCAGCTCCCCATGATAGGGACATCAGGAGACCAGCTCCCCATGATAGGGACATCAGGAGACCAGCTCCCCATGATAGGGACATCAGGAGACCAGCTCCCCATGATAGGGACATCAGGAGACCAGCTCCCCATGATAGGGACATCAGGAGACCAGCTCCCCATGATAGGGACATCAGGAGACCAGAGAGCCAGGCTGGTTCAACCAGACTGCTGCTCCTGTCTGAGGGCCATGCTGCTGAGGACCGTTGTATGTTCTTTTAAAACTAGACTTGTAGAATAACCCTAAGCCTGTATATGTTAGGTGTATCTATGTTTAGGAGTGCCTGATTCATTAGGGCATCAGACTAAAATGCTCCTCAGCTCAACTTAAAAATGGAAAAAATAATGAAACGACTCTTCTCCTTCTTTCTCTCTGGCTAACCAATCTGTTAGGACTTGTCATTAAGTTAGCACTCATCCCTGTGTTTATGACCTGAAGGCTGAGGACCTGCAGTAAATCGTCCTGTGCGGTCAGCAGGATTGATCCTGGTTTCATTATGAGACAGGAAGTTAGGAAGGGGCACAAATCTCCTGAACTCGTAACGTGATTTTCAAATGATAACTGACATAGTGTGTTTGGGTTGCGGCCAGGCAGCAAACATGGCCTTGCTCCAGGTGAACGGATGCTGCCAGCAAAACATTATGCTTTCTCTGAATATATGACAAAATAAGCAAATGTGATTCGTTTGGAAATGACACAACGATTCAAATAATAATGATCCATCTGGAAATAATACCAGCTGTGTATCGTTAATGTCTCCAAGACAACTCAAAACGCAGACGCAGCCTTCATAACAATCTAAAAAATCTCCTTCAAGGTCTTCCTCAGAAAATAATTTTCCACGTTAACATAACAATTGACATTGCAATAAATATTACCTAGTTTCTGTGCAATCTTTTGATCTTTAAAAGTAAAAATCATCATTTCAGTGAGTCTTGCTCCATTTAGTGTGTTGGACCTGACCACCCTGGACCTGACCACCCTGGATCTGACCACTCTGGAGCCCATCCGCTTCCTTGAGTTCATCTGCTCATTTAGACTACTGCATAAATGACCAGCATTTTGCCTGTTGTGTAACAGTGTGGAGTTTATGAGAGAGAGAGAAAAAGCATTTGAAAGAATCAAATTAGAAGTGAAGGGTGAGGGGTGTCGATCCTTCTCCCTACATGCATGCTTATAAACATCCAAAGGCTGTTAGTGGTTGGTCCAAGTGGTCGTCATGCATGCACACACACACACACACACACACGCGCACACACACACATCCTATAGCTACGTGCTTCGCTCACAAACAAGATAATGTAGTTCATCATGAAGCAAATATGATCACGCCTGGAAATGTTCTAAATCAAGGCACAGAGCAGTGGCCTGCACTGCACCCCACCTCGGGCCTCTGCACTCTTAGCTCCCTGTTCCCCAACAGAGCATTATGTTTGAACACGTGCACCAGAACACGCCCCAGCTACCACCGTCACCAGAAATACAATTCCGGGGCTGAGATGAAGAGATCTCACATCACACAGCACCTGTGAATGAGCATTTACACAGTAATAGGAGGACTGTGCGTTCCTTCAAACCAGAGCTCTCTCCACAAAACAGAAAAACATCAAGCATGTAGTCAGCAACACATCAGTCACCACAATCTTACCAGATAATCATCTTATTTTCATTCCTGACTTCTGAAATGAAACATACAGTTTATTTGCTATTTCAGGACTTGATATATTGTGATATATATCTGTATATAAAACAAATTCTCAAGGGGAAGTACGGTAGATATCAACAACACCTTGTAGAAATTGTAGCTGTAACATGTTAGATTTTGTCTTGACAATTCCATGATTTCCATGAGGAGTAGGATGTAGGTGTATCTACACGCAGTTCCTCATATTAAAGAACCGGGACAAACTAAATGATGCTTGCCTTTTCCAAGCCAGCGGTGTAAGCAGGACAACTAAAAATAGCTCCTGTACCTGCACGGGGGGGCGTTCAGGGGCTGAACTGGACAGGCAGGGGGGAGCTAAGAGGTGATCGGATGATAAATATTGAGGTCAATCAATACCACTGTCAAAGCATCACTTAAGAGTAATCACCACAATCTTGGAAGAGCAGGAAACTGAAATGACCGCCATTATCCCCCCAGGAATCTTCCCCCTCCCCTCCCCTCCTCCCCATCCCCCAGGAATCTTCCCCCCAGGCCGACAGGACTCGGCATGTTGTGAATCGCTACCCTGACAGCGAGGGTCTTCGGGGTCCTGACCTCAGCAGAAGAAGCCTTTATCTGGTCAAAAAGAACCATAAAATTGATCCCACATATTGATTGATGAAGCCTTGGTTAAAGCTTAGTTAATCTGGCTTTACCTTACCTAGCGGATGTTAAAAACAAGAAATACCTTATCTGATGAGGCCTTCCACTGTTCCTGCAGGTTGAAAATCCATGATCCACAATCAAGATCAAAGCACTGTGGGATATGTTCGGAATGGTTACATTTGTTTGAGAATTGTCACACACAGTAGATTTCTTTATATAACAAAAATCCTGTTTGTATCAGGATCAGTGTCAATACAGTATTACACTTGTTACTAGCCAACAAACATGACTTCACATAACAGAAATAAATGTGTTGATTTTTTACCTCTGGTCATATATAAATACAATACATATCTACATAGCCTATCAATATTTGTTCTTAATGCTTGCATTGTCTCCTGTTACGTGAGGAACAAATCTAGTAGCTTCTACAAATCTTCACTTCTCTGTCTCTCCGTCTCTCCGTCCACTTGACATGCAGAGAGAGCTGGGACAGGTTCTCATGTCGGGGTCCTTGAGATTAGAAGTGGCCCAGAAGAGGGCCCCAGGTGATCTCTCTAATCAATGCCTCATCACATCAACACACTGCCACGACTAATAAAGGAGCTGTTTGATTGAGAACAGACAGAGAGGGATAGAGAACGCCCTTGTAAATCCCATCACATTGTGAGTCCCTACAGCCATGGGGTTGCTGTGATGGTCTGTTGTGAGCTCTGCAGACCCCTCTGGTTTGATGCATGTCTTCCCTTATCTCTCCTTGCCTTTCCTGTCACACTTCACTTACAAACTGTCCAATACAAATAAATTATGAAAAATGCTAATGAATATCTTAGCATCCAAAACATTGCTACCCTCCTGCTGTCACTAAGCAGAGGTCCTGCAGTCCCCTCAGTGGGGACACTGGGGACATTGAGGCAAACTGTGTGAACAGTGCGTGAATGTACCTTGTAGTATTACAAAACAAGCACTGTGCTGTGGGATGTGAGTTTTTAAGTAATTGGTTCAAAAGGATTTATTTATATTGAAGTGGCTGGCTCACTGATCCTTTGTTTGGCTTAACCGAGTTCATTATTAAGATTTTAATTGCGGCAGACTAATGTAATCTGAACAATATTTAGACATTACAGTACCAAAGTATTTGGTATATTGATGAAGGAAAGTGAACACAGTCCACATCAAGAGTTGGAAATTCCCTTGCAAATCTAAACTGGATATGGTAATGCCTACAGCAACTAGACAGGAAGAATGTGGGAAACACGATGCAATGTCTATGGTTTGTAGCCCTCTCTAACGCCACGTTATCACAGCTGTGCATCACCACATAAAGATAGGGCAGCGCTCCAGTCAGCTAAAGGTCAACACACGTCAGGGTGTCGTAGACAGGAGTACTGGAGGGACAACAGGGTCTTACATGTGGAAGGAAGGATTCCACTGTCTCAATAATATGCACCTCTCTCTCCTAACCCTAACCCTAACCTCTCTCTCCTGCCTGAGTACCTCTCTCTCCTGCCTGAGTAGAACAGCGGGGGGGGGGCTCTAGGCACCTCTCTCTCCTGCCTGAGTAGAACAGCCGACACACGGGCTAGAGACATTTCCCTCTTTGTCTGGAGAGCAAAGGCCTTTAATGTAGTGGTAATGACACTGTGATGAACAGATGGTGCTAAAGGCTAACAGCCAGCGCTATTGAAGAAGAGGCAGCAAAAGAATGTGTCACATCCTTCTGTGTACTCCATGTTGGACGCTAATTGGTGGAAATTAACAAATAATTATTCTCAATGTAGGACAAAATACTAGACAACATGACATTGGAAATGAGGCCAAGGAAGCAATCAGTCAAAGTGGCTCCGGCAAAGGGGGAGAACATTTCACACAAACACACTGAGGTTCTAGAACACAAAAACATCTCACACAAACACACTGACGTTCTAGAACACAAGAACATCTCACACAAACACACTGAGGTTTTAGAACACAAGAACATCTCACACAAACACACTGAGGTTCTAGAACACAAGAACATATCACACAAACACACTGAGGTTCTAGAACACAAGAACATCTCACACAAACACACTGAGGTTCTAGAACACAAGAACATCTCACACAAACACACTGAGGTTTTAGAACACACATGTTCTTGTTTAGTAAAAGTTCTTTGATCATGCACGTATAGGGAAGAGGCGTAAACAAGACAGATCCTGGATAATCATTGACAGATGTTTCTCATGTGTTCTGATCTATTAACCATCCTATCTTTTAGAACAAAGGAATAGTACATTCAATTAAGCACATATTGTGAAGAGTTCCTAACACAAGAAGGTGTTACGTACTGCAGAGTCAATATTACAGTGATGTTTGGATGTAATTACTAGTGTATGACTGTAGATCACATGTTGAAAGATTCTCGGTTGGCACACAGATGATTTATTGACATAATTAAACTAGGAATGCAGTCTGTAAAAATAAATCAACTGCACATAGATTCATATTTGACTGTGGCTTGCCCTAGACTGTCTGAACAGAGGAACAATGTGGGCATCCGACCACCCTGAGAAGCTGCGGTTGAGATGAAAGATTAAGGGTTCGTTTCAGAGCTCCTCAGCAAGGCCATTGGTCTTGAGGACATTTCGGTCCCCAAAAGTTTGAATCAGCAATTTAAACTATACCTTAGTAATGAGTGTTATATTGATCTTGGACACCATACTCAAGCTATGAGCCAAATCCACAAGGGACAAACACTCCTAAGGGAATAGCTTTGTGGGCACTTTACTAAAATGGTCAATGCATGGTGTGTACCAGCTCTCAGGACAGTGTTACATAATGGATGTTCTATCATGAAAACCCGAGTCACCACAAAATAATGAGTCCTGAATCTAACCTCTGGAACGCCTCAGTAAAACTCATTAGATTGTTGTTCTCTGTTCCCAGTCCAGCAGGGTGTTTCATGCACCCCCAGACGTGATTATGATAGTTCTTCTACCCATTAAGTAAGGTCCAGACAGCACAGGGCGTTAAAATACATCTCAGAACACAATCCCTCTGTCACAGAAAAACACATTCAGTAAAGGGACATTAGTCCAAAGAGCATTGTTCTGTAAAATAACCTTTATTTTCAAATGCTGGTATAATTTCCATTTTGACTTTGAAAAATGTATTGAACAGTGATTCTACAACCAACCCAACCCTCAAAAAAAGCCCTTTCGATTGTGTAAGAAACAAAGACCCAAAATTCTTTGAGCTTTTAGATTTAACGGAAACTAACAAAGGACACCTCTAGAGACAACATAGCAGTAACACAATCTACCGTCCTAGACACTGTTCGCTCCATATTATCATCATCTACAGAACACAATGTACCACAGTTAAACATTTTACAATTGAAAACACTGAATACATTGACAAAGAACATTTACACAAACACTCATCAACTGAAATTAAATTTCTCCATGATTGGGTGTAGAAATTCTGAATTTCAAACTGACCTTTAGTTCCATATCTAGTCACCTCTTCCACATATATAACACAACAGGCCCACGCTAATTGTTGTCATGTTTACTGAATCATGCTCGCTGTCTCCCGTGTGGTTTTGGCTGCATGGCAATGAGAGCCATTCTGAGTTCTGTGAAAGGCTAAGTTGGACCAGAGATCACTTTGTGTACACCACCTCAACGCACAGTGAAAAGGTTTGACTGTAAAATAGGCACTTGGCCATGCATAAATCTACTTTAGCAAACCCTTTTCTATCAGTTCTAAAAGTAATAAGGATCCGGTCAAATTACCAATGCTTCAATAGCAAGTAAAATATAATGATTGTGACTCAATAATGAACAAACTCTTTGATATGAAATCCCTGCCTGGGCCAGAACATGTAGCTTGAGGAGCTCCAGTGTTGTGATATGAAATCCCTGTTACTCTAACAACATTCCCTCACTCACATCTGTTTGTATTTCATCTAGTGTGGAGGGCATACAATGCCCCATTGAGTTTTCCTATTGACTCCTGTCTGAATCTGAGCAAGAAAAAGATTTATGAGTACAGAAGTTAAGACTTAATCCTTGTGTTATCTTCGGGTCATTGTGACCCTTCAGTCATTGTGACCTCTCCATGTGTTGTGAATTTGTGACAACTTTACCTCATACAAAAATAAAGTGAAGCATTTTCTTTTAACCGTCGGGCTGTCTAAAACCCTCCACAGCGCCAATGTTAAAAGAAAATGCTTTTTATTTGTTTTTGTATCGGGTAACATTGTCGCAG
The DNA here is from genome assembly GCA_903064625.1 of Mallotus villosus. Lineage (NCBI taxonomy): Eukaryota > Metazoa > Chordata > Actinopteri > Osmeriformes > Salangidae > Mallotus > Mallotus villosus. The sequence goes on from CAEFZP010001773.1 coordinate 27,731, forward strand.
CAGAATGATGGGTTGTTATGAACCTTCGGGTCATTGCGACCTCATAAGGCAGCACGACGATGGGTCATTGTGAACCTTCGGGTCATTGTGACCTCATAAGGCAAGGGTTAAGTAAGCCTGGAAAAGAACTCATGAACTTCTCAGATTCCCCTCCTACTCACTGGCCGTGGCTCCGAGGTTCTTTCTCCCGTGCCCCCAATGGCTGGGCTGCTAGAGCCCGGTGCTGATGGTGTCCAGGTCCTTGCTGATGTGAGAGCTGCTGGGCAGAGACTTGAGGTACTCCAGGTGCCTCCTCGCATCCTCCTGGTTGTGTCGCACGTAGTAGATGACGTACGCGATCACCATGGCAAACCAGCCGAACATAGTGACGAACATGGCCACGTCCGTGGTTTTGTGGTGGAAGTTGCAGAAGTTGATCCCTGAGTCCAGGACCTGAATAACGGGCTTCCCTGCGTGCTCCTCCTGCACGGCCGTGTGGCAGCTCACCTCGTTCACTGTGTCTGGGTCCAGCCTCAGCTCCCGCAGCACCTCCTGCAGGGAACACTCACAGTGCCACGGGTTGTTGGAAAGGTTGATTTTGGCCCGAAGCCTGGCGAAGGCCTCCTTGGGGACGCTGCTGATGAGGTTGTTGGCGAGGTCCAGGATCCGCAGGCTGTCCGCCACGCCCTGGAAGGCCCCGGCGTCGACGCTCTCGATGGCGTTGTTGGACAGGTCCACCTCCTGAAGGCGATGGAGGTCCTTGAAGGCCTGGTTGGGGATCTTGGTGATGTGGTTGGAGGCCAGCAGCAGGACTGCGGTGTCCCTGGGAAGGTCTGAGGGGATCTCGTCCAGGTTGCGAGACACACACTGCACCACGGCCAAGCCGTTCTTCTCTGCGCAGTTGCAATTCTTGGGACAGACAGTCGCAGGGCTGCTGATGAATACCATTCCCAAGTGTAGCGCCCAAAGCAGGGCAGAGGTGGCTGGTTTGAGGGGACTCCTGGGCATGTTAGGCCCCATGCGCTTCCACATATTCAGCTATGTGGTCCAACGGTCCCTGTCATGCAACAGCAGGCACCTCTTTGACAACCTCACACATCGTCGTGGGGTGGTTATGCTTTGAAAGCACAGAGACTCTTTTCATTACCTTACCAGACCAAAAGAGTTATTATTTCATTATTCAATTGAGTGAATCAGCTGTAGTTCCATCTGTAGCTGTTTTTGAAGGGAACTTCAGAGTGGTCTATTGAGGAGAATTCCAAAAAGAACTCAAAGCAAATTGTCACAACTGAGACATGAGAAGGGTTAGGTTAGGAGTACCTCAAATGTGTGTTGTGTGAAACTTTAACCAGTTGAATCGGTAAAACTCACTCCTCAGGTATGTAAAAGGCCACCCGCGTCAACGAAGAGCTATAGCTTTTCTTTGGTGTAGTTGGTCGAGGTTGCGCTTGGCAGTCCAGAGGTGGCAGGTTCGGATCCCGATGGCAGCGAACGACAGCCCTGGCGGCGCAAGACCAAGTCTCTTACACCCCCGTTACACATAGAAGAGGAACCTTCATGCCATGTCGAAAACTGAAAGTGTAAAGACAAAAATACAAGTTAAAATCCTCTTAGGCCCAGGAAACCCGCTCAAATGAAAGACACAAGCATTGTCTTCAGTCTTGGATTCATTATTGCAATAGGCCTAAATTATGTGTGTAGATTTACAGTTTAGAAATTAAATTCAGTGGCCCTTCATTCCTCAGCATGAGAGTGCCTATTATGTGAATTGTAATAAAGCCATTTCATAACCAAATCATTTGGGATTCCATGGGATACCATGACTTAAACTATTCTAGTCTTATGGTACTTAAGAAATCTATACTTGACATATGCACTGCATCACATGATATTTTCACAAAGCCGACAACAGATGTCTTTCGTTAAACTAACTAGTAAGGATAACTTCAGAACTAAAACAACGTAGTTTGTTTCAGTATATTTTAAATGCACTATAGATATGCTCCCTCTTGTGGTTTTGCTGGGTCCACAACGATAGCAACCTTGCAGAGATTAAGGTCATACCCCTTATACAAAGGGAGCATCGGTAACTGATATTTTGAGTTTTTATCAAGAAGTTATGAGTCATCCTGTCACTCGATGAATACACACACACGCGCTGAAGATTCAGCTCGAGTTAGATCATCCCTTGATCCTTCCGTTTAAAACTTCTCAATAATGGGGAGTGGACGATATACAATTATTAGGGGAATTTGTTCATGATGTATAGCCTACGCTAAATATTTGCAACTGTGACAAAGGTAAGATTATTATGAATTCATTGTAAAGTGAAAACAAATGTTTTTAACGATACATGTGATAACACAATTAAGTGACAAGACAAATTAAGTGACACAATCTCACTAGTGCCTAGGCTACTGATACCAAATGAGTTCTGATGCCTCATTTTGACAGTTTCACATTTTCACACGACAAGAAATCAATAAATGTAACATGCCTTTAAAAGGCACATTTTCTGTTACATTATAGCAGAGCATTTATCTAAAGCTTTATCTTTAAACTTACTATTTATACATCGGTTAAATGACTCATTTACCATGGTGATAAAACACAATCTGAAGATAAAACAATGAGACCTATAGCGCAAAATGTCCTGTAGGTTATCCTACCTTTGTAGATGGCATTTGTGTCTGCGATATCGGATCACGCTGTAAAATAATAACAATGTCACATTGCGGTTGTAAATCCTTGGGTGATAACACCTAAAACCAAGACACTTCAGTGTTCATCGCGTCCTTGCCTTTGGGCTATATTTACATATCCAATGATGTATTTTTATTGAAAACTTTATCCAGACGCAAAAACGACGGTATGTGGCAAAGTTTTCTGAATTCCCCGTCCGAACATTCTATATTCTGTTATCTTGCTTGAAGTGAGGAGCATTTATTACATTTCAAAGTTTTGACACTGTCTTCAAGTTATCGTGTAGACATGAATGACTACTCCATTCTGGCGCTGTAAAAACCCACTACACGTAGTAGGCTGTGACCGTTTATCTGGAGCAGAGACGAGACGAGAGATGCACTTGTTGGTTTTCCAGTCAGTCGATCGGCTGATTCCAAAAGGAGAGATGCGTAAGGAGGGTTGGTTTGTGTTCATTGGACAATCGGTCGTTTGCCAAGATTTCACATTCTCCTCCCAGATAAAAAAGCGTGCCAACATTAAATAAGCAACTGTGAAGGCGCCGAGCTATAGCTTCAAGAGCCGTAAAACTTGTCGCTCTGTATTCTTCTGAGTCATTTGCAAAATGTGTTGTTATGTGTAGAGCCAGTAGTCTGATGTTCAGAATATAAACTGTTTTAGTCCTCGACCACATGATTCAGTTGATACATTATTGATTATTGTAAATAAAGCAACTGGATGTAGGTTTAGCATTTAAAAACATAAATGCAGCACGTTAGACATCAACATCTGAAGAAATTGTAATGAGATTAAATTATTATAAAAATCCTTCTGTTTCGCATAATAGCCTAACTGAAACGGCAATAAAGTTGATAGAAGGGCTATATTATTATTAATGTTCTCTGTATTAAACTGAAGGGATTAACTTTCGCTTCTCCCAGCATTTCAATACGGAAGTGTCATAATAAAATGTGTTCCATCATGACAAGCTGCCTAATTGATTTATTAAATGGCTACAGAATAAGATGAAAACTAATGCGTCACAGTCTATAACTGATAATGGAGATTTACAGTCTGAAATTGTTTGTCCTGCCCTTTTGTAAAACAAATTTAGAATTGCATTTTCGTAACAAATCTTCTAGACAGCCTCCGGAACCCCACCTCACCCTCCAGAAGTCCCCTGGGCAACAGGTCCAACATGAAGAACTGATTTTAGTCCCAGGATCTGCTACCACAGGACCTTATTTGGCTGTTCAAGCCCAAATCTCTTGGTTGGAGGTACATTTCCATGAGATGTACTACCCACAATGCTAAATGTGTCTGAACTATAGTTGCAGAGAACTGATGGAGGAGACTTGATGCGTTGATGGAACAAACTCCTCTGAATTTCAATCTCTCTAAATAACCTTCCTGCAGAGTATATATAGGAAGCATTAGAGACCCAAAATATTGAGCTACACATTGAGCTAATGAGCTACACATTCATGAAGTGACAACAAAAGGGCAAATATTTACCTGAAAGGTCCCCAAGGCCAGCAGGGTGGGGGTGTTGCCTGCTTGTGGATCTTTCTGTAGGAATGATAACAAGGCTCCTACCGAGCTCTGGCTACACATCAGCACCTTGTGCCACATCCCTCATGTCTTGTCAAATCAGGGCATATTAGTCTTGCAGTTTCATCTTCAGTTTGATTTTACTGTGAAAAACCTTGCTGCAGTGAAATAAATATTCTTTAACACTGGCTTTGAAATGAGTTCCACCGCTGCAGAAATAGGGACATGTTTACCTCCTTATAGTCTTTTCATCTAAAAAGGAAATGGTGCTCATATTGTTCCGCACAGTGGGCAAAGGCAGATAAAGAATATAACCCCCTAGAATAGTCATGACCGTGGATGAGTTGGCAGGTAAGAAGTCAGGGTTTATCAGTTATCGGTTAAATCAAATCAAATACACATGCATACAAATACATTTTGATTTGTGATAAACCCTTACCTGCCAACTTGTCCATCGCACCTGCCTTGAGACACATTCCCCAAACTCTCCAGTTCCTATTAGACAAATCACATGTGTCTGTTGCCATTAGTGAACTCTGCTTCCCCTTAGCTGCTAATGCATTGGAAGGCATCAGTTTGGTGACAAAGTGAATCCATCTTTTTGGACTGGGTGAGATCCTGATTAGAGCAGCCTTTTGTCCCCAGTGATTCATCACACTTATACTCTTATGGCCTCGGAGGAACAGAGCCCCCTGATGCCATCAGCAGCAGGGTCACTGGGGCGTGACTGTCTGATTAGTAACTGTAATACATCCAGAGTGTGTGTACCACTACCCGCTCCATAAACTCCCTCAGCTGGCAGCAGGCAGATTTGCAGTGGTGATGCAAGTGATTTATTTGCTATAATTTTCCCTTTACAAACTCCCTCGATATCCCCAGTGAAGGGTTCATATATGAGGATGTGCACTGCAGTGGCTAACAGTGCTCCAGTCACTTCTGACACAATAATGGGCCGTACTTTTGGGAATGAATCAGGTGAATCAGAGTCAGTGTGGTAAATGAAAATGAAGCGCTGCTCCTTGACTCCTCGTTGGGGTCAAGATGATCTCAGAGTTCAGGAAGATGGAGAGAACTGAGGACTGAAGGATCTTCAACCCTTGCAATGTAATCAAAGCTGCCGTCATTTCATAATCAAGAGGACTGTGTTTTAAGTGTATATATACAATATGGAAAAAATTATATCAGCAAAAATATCTGTTGGTAGATGGTTAATAATGATATGTGTCGGGGCCTGTTGGTTGTAATACAGCGTTACGTTTCACAGCTGTTTGATTAAGCCTATAAACAATCATTCATTGTCATAAGGTTCTGTTTCAAAGTGAGCAAATTGACGCACCTGGAAAATTTCACTCCACAAACTGGTTCCCACAACAGAAACCTTTAAAATGAAGATATTCAAACGTGTCACTTCCTGCCTGTCAGGTAAACACTTCACTGGAGAGCTCCCAGCTTCAGGACAGGAAGCCACTTATAGTTATGATGTAAACCTCTCTCTTAGTGACAGAAGTAATTATAGTTCCCTGTAAACTGTAAAAACCCCATCTGTAGAATGGTCTCCCTGTAATTGCATCTTATTTATGAAAAGAGGTGGATTGAGAGACGCTCGAGTCACAACAAACACTCGAACTTTGAGGTGTGCATTGATTGGGATCATAAACATGTCACTCTATAGCTACAATCCAACAACTCACTAATCTCATAACGGTATCCTTGTTTACGACTTGCTTCCTACCAAAAAACAATCAGAACCCAATGAGTTTAAATTAGAAAACATGAAACATTGATTGTGGAATATGTTTTGATAATAAATGGGTTGAAGGCAGTACTCAAAGCACTTTCCCAAATGTCAGCCCTATTTGGACGGCAAGTATGGGGACATGAGGGAGTCACATTATGAAAGGGTTCAGAACAATAGTCACTTCAGTCAAAACTTCAGTTATTTTGTACTGAAAGCAGCTCAAAGTGGATGATTGAACTTGACATCACATTTGGACCACTACATTCAAAAGCAATAATCTCATTCATCCTTCACCATGCCAACCAACTGTATACTAAACAGTAATCATAAAAATACTGTTTTTGCGCTGTGGTATTTATCAGAGATCTTCACATTGATTTATGGTGTTGCAGGAGGTAAATATTCACTTATGGAACTGTACAAAGCTCTCTCTCTCTCCACCTCTCTCTTCCTGTCATTCTTTTTAAGGTAGCACCCAATCTCTGGCTGTTTCAGCATGAAACCTCCACCCATCCCTATCAAGGTCACAATACAGTCAACAGGGAAGACTTTAGGCAGATAAGGAGCCTGTATTGAAGAAATCACACACACACCCTTAGACAGAAAGGGATTAGTGAGATGTCCTTGATTGTGTACTTGAAAAATTGCCAAAATGTGCCAACATATTTTGCACGTGCACTATTCGCAAGATAAGACCCCTCGCAGCCTAATCTAGTTCCCTGGCAAGGTTGACAATTGTTTATGACAAGGATTACTTAGCCTTATTTAGAGTCAACGAATGCACCGTAAAATGTATTTAAGGACATGGGGAGAGCAATCAAGTGATGCTTTAATTTGGGTTTATTTCCAGGCATGAAACATCTAGTTAGGACTGATGGCGAAGCTCAGGAAAAGGTGACCTCTCCTTCCCCCCCCCCAGAGTGAGGTGACCTCTCCTTCCCCCCCCGAGTGAGGTGACCTCTCAGAGTGAGGTGACCTCTCGAGTGAGGTGACCTCTCCTCCCCCCCCCCAGAGTGAGGTGACCTCTCAGAGTGCTGCTGCTCATTTGGAGACGTGCCTGTGGACCTTGGAGCCTCCCAGAGGTCAGTCCCAGCTCAAGCGCTCGCCGGTGCTCAAGTTTGGCAACAAATAAAACAGACTAATGCAATGAACAACATCGCAGACACCAAAATAGAAGTGAACTGAAACCCATCCCATTAAACATGTTGTGAACGTCTTGTAGTAATGGCGGATGTTTTGTCTGGGGTTTGTAGTGGAAATATAAACACAAAACGGGTTCTTACATGTACAGTAACTACGATAATAATTGTATGTATTACAAGTAGTTACTAGTATTGTTTTGGTCGGATAAGATTGATGTTGGATATGTTTGTATCGACTGATTGATTTAATTTCCACACAGTTTACTCATTCTAAGAGCCAGTTACTTTTTTCATTGATTATGTGATGCTGTAGGTGACCTTGTCTCGGAAGATGAATAATATGCATTTTTTATGTGTCGTCGTAGGCGTGTGAAATGGATTACCCATGCAGCCAATGGCAGGGGGGAGTCCCTGCTGGTTCAGGTAACCTTGGCTGGTTCAGTCCGTAGGCTGTCCAGGCATCACAGGCATTACCACCTCTGAGCTCTTCAACCAATCACACACTGGCACAGGCATTACCACACTAGAATCTAGATGTAGGTCATTCAAGGGAACATTGCCTTCAGACAAAATAATTATTGCTTTTCTTGAGTGGATTGAAGTATGATTCAACGTGAACTGTTTCAAATAGTTTAGCAATCTATTTTGTTATTACTATTCTAATATTGTTGAATATTTCATTATCAACATAATAACAATTATTTATAATATGAATTAATAATGTTTGAATCAGTTTAGGTTTCCAGTCTGAATTCAGAAATGTAATGTAAACTTTGTTTGTTTCAGTTGTTACCTTGTGGAGCCTGAGGGCTGTCCCGAGATGACCTCTGACCTGGCTGATGGCTGATGCATTGTGGGTACTCTACTGGATATAAGCAGGTTCATGTAAATATAGCTACGATTGAAGCTCTGGGAGCTGGTGTGTCTCTGACACACAGGCCCCAGTATGAAGATGACATGTGGCTTTCATGTAGCCCTTTTATCCACATCAACATGGGGGGTTTGGACCTGGGACCTGACTCTGTCCAGTCAAATGCTCTATCCCCTAAACTCTTGGCTTACATCTCTCTTTTGCGACTTACCTTTTAGAATTCACTAATTTTGTGAGATTTGCTATTCCAAAGATGAGCAAGTTATGCTGAACAAGAAAATAATCTTTGTCAGACATGTTTTACTTAGATGTTGTCCTAAAACACCATGACCACTAACGTAAATCAAGGGGAAAAAATGAATTTAATTTTTTCCTTTTTACAAAACATTTCAAAGTTAACTTCAATAAGTTCAATCTAATAAAGACCTGCAAGCAGCGAATCATCAAACATAAGTGTTATCCAACTCAGAAATGTTCATACCGCAGAATTTACATCAGAGAAGAACAAGACCTTTACATGTTTTGCTGCTCTAGTACAATGAAAACAATATACATTTTTACAGACGATACAAAAGTTCAAGCTGTAACGGTTTAATTTATCATGCTTAAGAAATGCTGTTTTAAAGAACATGGATGTACATGAGCTTGTGTGATCATGAGTTAGATTAACGCAGATGAGAAACTAAATAAAAGGCAACTGAGATGGATGACACAGGGACACTCTGCCATCTCTCTGTTACCCCACAGCCACACACAGCCACACACAGGGACACTCTGCTACCCCACAGCCCACACAGCCACACACAGGGACACTCTGCCATCTCTCTGTTACCCCCAGCCACACACAGCCACACACAGGGACACTCTGCTACCCCCAGCCCACACAGCCACACACAGGGACACTCTGCCATCTCTCTGTTACCCCACACCATGCACGCCCACACAGGGACACTCTGCTACCCCACAGCCACACACAGCCCACACAGGGACTCTGCCATCTCTCTGCTACCCCACAGCCATGCCAGCCACACACAGGGACCTGCCATCTCTCTGCTACCCCCACCATGCACAGCCACACACAGGGACACTCTGCTACCCCACAGCCACACACAGCCACACACAGGGACACTCTGCCATCTCTCTGCTACCCCACAGCCATGCACAGGAAAGCAGGCACAGAGCACCACCAGACCACAGGCAGCACACTGACGGTTACTGTTCATTTTCTGAAGGCTTTCAGAAGTGTTTCATAACAGTTGTGATTAGTCATTTTTGTTTACAATAAAAGCTACTGAGCAATTATGGCCTCCCTGTATCAACTCAACTTCACATATCAGCCCTTTACAATTACAAGACCTGATTTATGTGAATTAAAACATTTTGATATTCACTTTCAGTGGGAGGAAGTAACTGCACAGTACGCCCCATATTTGGATACAAACAGACGCCTTCTGGAAGGTTGTTGACGAGGGACTACGTGGGGCAGAAGGACTCAGCCGAGCCAATCAGCATTCCTTATCCAGTCTGACATTTTCAGTGAATTTCCGTCAGTTCCACCACAGTCGATGAAAGTGAATCCAAAATGCAGAGATGTCAGATGAATTAAAAGCCACATCCCAGATGTCACACACACTCTTACACACACACTCAGATGTCAGCCAGCCTGCCAAACACACTGGCGAGCAAACATGACACACACACACTCTTACACACACACACACACACACCCTCACCTACCTATCACCCCAAACATGTGTTTCAACAGCGTAACACTACAGGTGGGGAAAAAAACATTCAAAACATTTGTTCAAGAAATGTCTCTTAAGTGCCTGTAATAACTGACTTTTTTAACGATTAATATAAATACATTGTAAAATGAAAATGCATGGCAATGTTGGTTACAAGTGATGCTATGGACAGTACTAGAGTGTCAAAAAAGTAAAGAGTCCTTTCAACGTAGTAGCGTCGTGAGCAGTTTAGAAAGAATCCAGATACAGTGAGGGTTACAAAGATACATCTTCACATGGAATATAAACCTGAATCACTTAAAAGGTAGGAGAACTACATACAGAGAGAAATTAAATATCTAGGTGCAATGTCATTGGCTCAAGGGTCATGTGATGCAGTGAGGTGCAATGTCATTGGCTCAGGGGTCATGTGATGCAGTGAGGGATGATGGGTAGAAATTAGAGCGTTTCCATTCCAGTGAACTCTGTCAGCCTAGAACAGTTTGGGGAAGAGGGGAGGAAGGATGGAGGGAAAAGATAGAAAGAGACGTTGAGTTTGGGGAAAGGGGGGAGGAAGGATGGTGGGAAAAGATAGAAAACAGAGACGTTCTGATAAGCTTAAACACTTTCATACAACAGTGAAAGCTTTGCAGATTGATATCTTTAAGGTCTTCTGATGTTGTTAGCCTATAATGTTGCCATGCATATGGATTTAGCAATTGATTTTGATTGAAACCAATCAAAACACTCAGCAAGTACTGGTAAACACACTGACACAAGTTGTCAGCTTAAAGTTTACCTTCAGAATGGCTACGCTCCTTAACCTGCTTACAGTTTAGAACAGGCTATTTCATTTTAATTTCTCTCACACATGACGGCATTTCCCCTTCAAAACAGCATCACATCACTTATTTCCAACAGCATTGCTCTGCAGGAATCAAATGTAATTACAGTGCTTGCACTTTTTTTTTCTTCTTTTAATTTTCCTTATTTTTAATACATTTTCTTACTTTCATGACAAGGAAACTACTATATCCAATCAGCATGCCTCAATACTATACTAAACTACTGCACATTAACCAAAAGTAAAAACACACTTTTGTTAGCTTTGCATTAGCAATAGCCTCTTTAAGGCTACTACTAAAGTCTAATGGCCAAGAACCAAGGACATTAGCTATGGGGCTAAAGATGTTCTGTTGGAGTATACAGTATGTGGGGGTTAATTAGCACACAGTTGTCGCTGTTGGCTTCTGCTAAAGGGATCAGATTTGGGGACTTCAGGAGGTGGTCATAGATGACGGGTCGTTCCACATAGCTGCCACGTCTCTGAACCTGCCGTTAGGATTGTGGGAAAGCAGCATCCGTTAGTTCCTCACCGGCCCCAAGAAAAACCGCTTACAGAAATGACAACAAAGGTTTTACTGTGCATTCCTGAGTCAACGCAAACCATCTTAGACCTTCTCTATCACCCAGACTCACTCAGTTCACGTAACATTTAGATTGTGTAAAAATACATAATCCTGACTGACTCGGTTCACGTGTAAAAATCTCTTAATTTTCTTTTGGGGAAGCTTGTGTATTATGTGCTTTTGCTTTGCAGATATATAATTATGAAAAAATGCTATTTATTCTGTTTGCTGGTAGAAAGTCTTTGTGGAAGGCTGTGAGAAGATAGTGGCCATGCAGCAGGAGGAGGAAGCGTTCTATCTACAGCTGAGAAGCCTGGGTGTAGAGACATGCTATCTGGCAGCAAACTCCCTTCCTCACCATTCCTAGGGTGACTGTACTTGGTGCTGCGAGGACAGGGGGTATAGATAAGTAAAGGGCTTGGGAGGGAGACAGTGGAGGTGTTCTTGACGCCTGTTCTAGACGTAGGGAGTGTGTTGGGCCCGACATCATGGCCAGCTTACTTTAAAAGCTTTAGATGTCTGCTGTCACAATCTGGTAGTGATGGTAACAGTGAGGACACACCAGTGACACTGTGACAAAGTTATTTGGAGGTAAAAAAAGACCCGTTTGCTAATGAAGCAACCCTGCGGTGAGATGAGCCAGAGCGTGTGAACTTGCTCGCTTTAGAGACGACGTCATGCTGGGTTAGCGTCCTGCTGTGCCAGGTGAAGGTTTACCTGGCGTTGATGAGGTACTGGGCCAGGCTGATGTTGGCAGGGGTTCCTGTGATGGTGATCTGGCGCTCAGAAGAACCCTCCATGGCGTTGGCTATTTTGATCTGCGCCCCAGACATTTGTCGGATCTCGTTGATCTTGGTTCCCTGGCGCCCGATTATGCAGCCTATTAGCTGGGAAGACACACCAAAGGTTCTTAGAGGACAAGCTGAAAGGCCTTGGGCAGTATCTTTCAGCTAAATCTTTGAGGCAAGCGTGTAAGAATAGATTGACATTATTAGTTCATAAAAGGGTCGGGATCAATAACATCTACATTTTAAAGTAGTCCTGGTTGTAAGGAAGAAGCTCCATTATTGAACAAGTCTTCAACAAGGTCAAACATCCATTTATCTTTGAGGAGATGCTGATTACACAGTTTCTACAGAACAATGAAGAGGTTTCAGACAGGGGGGGGGGTGTTTACATTTGAACAACGTTTCATCAGTTGAAATGGAATTCACCTCAACAGAGGTTGGACCAATCAGTTGTCTGGCTAGGTTACTGCTCTACTCACATCATTGGGAATGGTGAGTTCATGAGTGCTGGCTGGGGGACTGGCATCCAGACCTGAGCAGCACAGCGGGCGAACATGGGAGGAGAGAGAGAGAGAGAGAGAGGGAGAGAGGGAGAGAGGAGAGAGAGAGAGAGAGAGAGAGAGAGAGAGAGAGAGAGAGGGAGAGAGCACAGCACCACTTATCACCGACCATCAAACCAGTCAGGCTGTATAGAACTGAGAGGTGTTGGGAAGACGGACCCCAAATCACCCATGTAAGGAGGAGCTTGTTTAGATTCTGTCATAAAGTGAAAAGCAAATCGACTTTTTTTGCTTCAGCATCAACCACACCCCCCTCCTACTTCCCTATTCCCTTGCATACATTTCAAAGGTAGAATTATCGGGATTAGGCCAAATATATTTTTCTTAGTGAATATTTGCTTATTGTCACATTTTATAAACCGGAGAGCACAAGGACAGCAAATTGAATCGATATTTTTTGTTTCTTTAAAGTGAAACAAGATACAAAACAACAACACCTGTGTTGTTCTGTTTTATTGATCGTATTCTTTCAAGAGTAAAGTCTGGTGTTCATGTGTTCATGTGTTCATGTGTTCATGTGCTTTGAAGGGTATTAAAGGGACAGCTCCCTGTAACACAGATACAAACTAGCTAACTTTTATTTTGAAGGAGCCGAAAGGTCGTTTTTTTTAAAATCAATCATTCTTGTTTTGTTATGGTAATCGTCAAGTCCTTGTAGATGACACTGTTGTAAAGGAATAAAAGGCATCTTTATTAATAAGACCTTGGTTTTGTGGTTTTTAAAATACCTGTAGCTGTATATTAAATAAGCATTGTAATAAATCGAGTCTGCGATGGTGTGATCTGTACGAACAATTTAGTGAACAGTGGATATAAAGCTTCCCACGAACCAGCAAGGACAGCTGTGATGTAACATGAAGTTTCAAAGCCCAACGCACACGCACAGTTCAAGCTATGATGGTCCAGGGGTGAGACCTTGCTTCAGAAGAGAAAACACATCATGCAGAGCGGAGCAGCTATGATGGTCCAGGGGTGAGACCTTGCCTCAGAAGAGAAAACACATCATGCAGAGCGGAGCAGCACAAACAAGGAAACTAAAACAGGAGAAGAGTTTTCACAAGCAGAGCATCCACCAGGGGCATGTCAGGGTGCACTAAAGGAACAGGAAGAGGGAGAGAAGAGGGTGTTTCCACCAGGGGCATGTCAGGGTGCACTAAAGGAACAGGAAGGAAGAAGAGAGTGTTTCTAAAGGTGCAAGAGAGAAGGCAGGAGAGGGCTTGTGGGTACGTACCAGGGAAAGCGGGGGTGGTCTGTCCGAGAGGGGTAAAGGGGGTTTGCTGCATAGCCAACTGGTGGAGCTTGGTCAACTGCTGAAGGAGGTAACAGGGAGGTATAGGATAACTAAGAGGTTATTGTACAAGACAGGTCACCAAGAAACCAAGTCAACCAAAAGTGAAGAAATGTGAGGAAAGGAGGCCATGACAGAGGCGGAGGATGAGAGAACAAAAAAGGATGGAAGGAAGAGAGAGAGAGAGAGACAAAGAGAGAGATAGAGAGAACCTGAAGGCCTATTTTGATCTTTGCTATTTTGGCAGTTGGGTTTTCAACAATTATGATGATGATGTAGTTGTTTGATTTATTGTCCTCGGTCGTGGTATAATTATCAGAGGGGTTAAAGTTTTATGCAGTCTGGTTTGAGGCGTCCCACGTTGTAGCGAAAATGGACTCAACTGAATTAAATCATTGATCCTGAAGGACATGATACATTTCATTATCACTACTGAAAACACAAAAGGAAACCCCCATCACTATTTTAAAGAAACCAGGTGTCCTGATTAGTTCACATCTTTGAATTTTTGTCCACCACAAATATACCTGACCCCATAACCATTTCTTTACTAGAGCCAAAGATGTTCAACCTTGTGCTGACAGACAACCTTCATGTTTTTGTCAGTTCAACACTTTCCACATATCAAACTTTTGACTCTCCTTTCCCATCTGTCACCTGCATCCGGAACAGAGCGACGGGCGCCTGAGAAGGTTTCTCACCCTCTAAGAGGAGTTTTAATGAGGGTGGAGAGGATGTCGAGCACCTTCCTGAGTGATCGTAACGTCAAACGATGTCTCCTTCGTCATCAATCACTGCTGTCTTCCGAATTAAAGGATCTGACGTGCGATAGCTTTGGTGATGCACTCACGACGAAGACGGATGAAGTCCAAATATTAATGGAGACTAGATGGCCTTGTGGAATGTAGGTAGTGTCCACACCGCACGCCAGCGCTTGGCTTACACAACGTTGTTCTAAGTTGCAACCGTTCAGCAAATCTAGACACAATGTTGAGTCTTCTAGCATGTGGATATATTTTATAGCTTGGGATTCTCATTTAATCTGTTTAAAAATTTTAAAAATGTATCTGGCAAAGGATGAAGTCCAATGTCGATCATTTCCGATTAGATAAATTGAATTACACCTTTTAAAATGATGTGTTTTATTTCTCATTAATATATAGGCACTGGCATGAGAAAGCCATGCAGACTGTTGATGACAAGATGGCAGCAGCGTACAGTACGACAGAACTCACATCTGGGTGTGGGATGGCATACTGTCCCTGAATCGTGTAGGCCTGTAAACAACATGTACAAAACACGTTATAATCAATTAGCTTCAAACAATCTAAAGATAATTCTTCTATTGAGCAAATAATGACAACATTGACATGATATTTTGGAAACTGTATGTACAGTATAATATGTCACTCCTAGTGACAGTGTTCAGGGGCTTACTAAGACAATAAAATCAAGGTATTTTTCACACAAAGCAGCCAGACTCAGTTCAAGGTAAATTACCGGTGTAGCATCAATGTTAGCCAGAAAATGAAATAAGTAATTTTCAGCAGCAACCACATTCAGTAATGCTTTTCAAGGTATTTTAGATTAAAAAGCGTGCATGCCAGTCATTCCCTTAGGGGTGCAGCCGGGTTGGTTATACAACTGTTCCCATACTGGCCCTTCTCACACACTGAACACACATTTTCGTTTTTACCTTCAAACAAAAGTTCTCAAAGTTGAAACTCTTACCTGGCCACCTGAAAAGATGACAGGGGTGGAGGCAGGCTTGGGGCGGTAGGGGATTGTGGCACCTTTAGGTGGGGACTGGGGAGAGGGCACAGAAGGGGAGAGAGGAGGTTATGTGGGTGTGTTGAGAGAGAGACATAAAAGACCAACTCTGACCCTTGACCTACATCAATATTTCAATGTAAAATGAAATTCAGGTTGCTCGAATTCAAGCCTAAAAAATGTGATCTTAAAAAATTCAAACATAAAAAATTCTAGCCTATCAAATTCGAGCTGAAAATTTTCCAGCTGAAAAAATTCGACCCTCAAAAATTCGAGCCTATCAAATTTGAGCCGAAGATTTTGCAGCTGAAGAAATTCAGTTGAATGGATGTTGAACTAGTGTTAGCTAACCGCTAACGTGCTACTTAGTAGACATAACACATCCTGAAATGTAATTGGTCCAATCTTCCCCAATACTCTACCTCCAACATGACCACACATATTTGCTTGACACACTGGATGATGGCTTCTGGGGTGCCAGAGATTGTCACCGCACGCTCTGTCGAGTTGGGCAGCATGTCACCTGCCACCTGGACCTGGGCGCCTGTGGACTGCAGCAGGAGGAACAGTGTCAGGAGGAACAGTGTCAGGAGGAGGAACAGTGTCAGGAGGAACAGTGTCAGGAGGAACAGTGTCAGGAGGAACAGTGTCAGGAGGAACAGTGTCAGGAGGAACAGTGTCAGGAGGAACAGTGTCAGGAGGAACAGTCAGTGTCAGGAGGAACAGTGTCATGAGGAACAGTGTCAGGAGGAACAGTCAGTGTCAGGAGGAACAGTGTCAGGAGGAACAGCAGCAGGAGGAACAGTGTCAGGAGGAACAGCAGCAGGAGGAACAGCAGCAGGAGGAACAGTGTCAGGAGGAACAGTGTCAGGAGGAGGAACAGTGTCAGGAGGAACAGTGTCAGGAGGAACAGTGTCAGGAGGAAATATAACACAATATAGCGATTGTGTTTGATCAAGTCTGAACCAGATAAATAATCAATGGAATATGAGTTGTGTTGATGAGTCGCTGTTTTGCTGCAGAATCAATCGTTACAACAGCTTGTGGTTAATCTTCTAAAAATCCCATTTGATACACTTACAGCCATTTCCCCTAGCTTTTTAGTGAAACGAGTAGTCTCTATTAGTCAAATGACAGCAACATAAAACAATCTTCTTTGTTATCATGTGGGAACAGAGATCGCATTATGGAAAGGTAAAAGGCCAGATTAGAAAAAGACAGAAAGTGTGTACCTCTGTCATCTCCTTGATCTTAGAAAGAGACAGGAAGTGTGTACCTCTCTCATCTCCTTGACCTTAGAAAGAGACAGGAAGTGTGTACCTCTCTCATCTCCTTGATCTTAGAAAGAGACAGAAAGTGTGTACCTCTCTCATCTCCTTGATCTTAGAAAGAGACAGAAAGTGTGTACCTCTCTCATCTCCTTAACCTTAGAAAGAGACAGAAAGTGTGTACCTCTCTCATCTCCTTGATCTTAGAAAGAGACAGAAAGTGTGTACCTCTCTTATCTCCTTGATCTTAGAAAGAGACAGGAAGTGTGTACCTCTGTCATCTCCTTGATCTTAGAAAGAGACAGAAAGTGTGTACCTCTCTCATCTCCTTGATCTTAGAAAGAGACAGGAAGTGTGTACCTCTGTCATCTCCTTGATCTTAGAAAGAGACAGAAAGTGTGTACCTCTCTCATCTCCTTGATCTTGGATCCTCCCTTCCCGATGAGGGAGCCACACTGACTGGCCGGCACCACCAGACGCAGGGTGACCGGGGGCTTGCTGGGAGCCGGGCTGTTGCTCATGGAATTGATTATATCCTACAAAATGAAAACATTTGTTTGTGATTAAACAGTGTGAAATCTGTGACACGGTCTCTAAATAGCTGTAATGTTGCCGTTTCTATATATTTTGTTGACTAATTGCAGAGTACCCTACGTTTTAGGAAAAACGTGTCCCTGAAATTGGTGTTGCATTCACTGAGCTAGAGTTCAGCAATGACTCGCTTAACAGGCAGATAGAATTAGTTTGTTGCCCCTAATGGGCGTTTTGTTGACAGATTTTAGCAAATGATGTAAGATATATCCAGGTGAGAATGACTACACAATACCTCTTCAAACTTGTAGGCGATCATGGCAAAGGCCTTAAAGATGGCGTCTGTTGGGCCTGTGATGGTGACGATCCTCTCAGGGCAGTTTCCCTCAGAGATGTTGATTCGTGCACCACTCTGGAAACAGACGATCATTAGTACCATCTCTGCCTCATGTCATCTCCCGCTTCAGTCTGGGTGCACTATGTTTGTGTTGCTTTGGATAAAAGCTTCTGCTAAATGAATGAACTGTAAAGGACACACTTGTTAGTGAGAGAAAAAAACTGACCTCCTCTCTCATCTTCTTCACGGTTTCCCCCTTCTGGAAAGCAGTGAGTCAGAATACCTCAGTCAGCACGTGTGCTTATATTCACCAATAACATATGTGGAGAAAGCATAACATTCATACATACCTTGCCAATGATGCTTCCAACCTCCTGAAATGAAATAATACTCAAATATCAAGAAACCTCAACGCATGTTCGTTTTTTTCCCAACTAAAATGTAGTTCTTCACAACATTTCTTATACAGAGGGGAAATGGATGTGTTGTCAGCCAAACATTTGCATGCCATCCGTCTTCATGGCCCTGGTGGGGCTCAGTGGGTCAGCCCTGGCTGCCAGCGCCAACACTCCTTCACCTCCCCAGCAAGGTCACATGGGCAGGACCCGCTGCACATGCAGAACATCCCCCTACACTGGAGCCTGACTGCTGCAGGCATCAGGTAAGGACATCAGGTAAGGACATCAGGTAACCAGGACAACCACAACCTGATCCTTAGTTATCGTTCGGCCGAGAGGACGCTTATGAGGAATTATTTTTGCCGTATACATTTGATTGAGGCAGATTAGCAGTCACGCTACACGCTAAACGCTACAGTCTGATGTCCACATGTAAGAAGGAGCTGGTCGCTTCAATCCTCTTACTCGTCCGTGTGACCCTGGCATGTTTCACAGACATGTGCAAATACGCTGGAAAAATATACTTCATGCATGTTCCATGAATTCACATAACAGCCATGCGAGGCAGGATTCATGTTGGTGCAGCGGTAGCTCCAGTGAATGTGTACTTACTTTGCCATGCATGAGGAGGCGGATGGTGAGGGTGACATTCAGCCCACCCTCTGACTGGACCTTGATAGGCTCCATCCTGGTCGTAGTGGGAAGTGTGACAGGTGTGTGTGGTCCTCGGGAAGGGGAGGAGTGTGATGGTGCTACAGCCAGCCAGTCACCTGGAGAGACAGCATGGATGAAAGACACGGATTAGGCCCAACCAGGCTCTCCAGGACTCTCAATCTGGATCAGGAACATTTGAGCATTGATTTTACATTCCACATGGAATCCAGTTATTACAATACCCCTTATTGGGTGGAAGTTCCCCTTCATCTTGTGAGATTAATCAAGTTCTTTCACCAACTTGCTGTACAACACAAGGGTGAGCACTTAAAACAGGTCCTTTATGGGACAACAAAGATTCAAGGTCTATTCATTCTACTACCATTTTCAAAACTCAACAAAATAAAGAACATGTTGTAATGGTAAGAATAAAGTGTGCCTTCTCTGATAGGCAGCAGAATGACGGGCTCTTGCTTGTACTCAAGAGAAGCAGAGTTAGTGTGGTTCCAGTGAGTCCTACATGACGCCTAGATGACAAACAGGAGGTGCAGAGTGAGAGATGAAGGGATCAGGTGTGATGAACTGAGGCCTGCTAGAGAGGAGGTGCTAACAGGATGGATCAAACAGGTTAACCTAAGACCCTGCAGAAGCTCTCTTACAGAGTGTGCGTGTGTATGTGCGTGTGTGTGTCTGTGTGTGTGTGTGTGTGTGTGTGTGTGTGTGTGTGTGTGTGGTGTGTGTGTGTGTGTGTGTGTGTGTGTGTGTGTGTGTGTGTGTGTGTGTGTGTGTGTGTGTGTGTGTGTGTGTGTGTGTGTGGAATGTGGAAGCGTGTTTTTATGAAAGAAAGCCAGTTTGATAAATGTCAGGGAAAGGGAAATACTTCATTTACAGCCAGCAGTCATCCAGCAGTCATCCAATCTCCCAGCAGCAGTGAGACTGATAAAGATATATCTGTGGTACAGGGAGCAGAATGCCCATAATGGCCTCACACTCACATCATGGCACCATCATGCTTAAGGCTGTTATACGTTAAGGTCTTCTGATCTGAGCCTTTTATTTTATTGGGACTGAAACTGAACCATGTGACTGAGGGACCTATTTTTATTTTATTCCACTAGTCTCAAATATAAAAAATACTTGATTCATTTGAAAATTACAATTTAGAACCACATGCGCAGGACTTAGGTCAAATAGAAAACTTTACGGTCTAAATGAGATCTGCGTGCACATGAAGTCGCAAATATTGATGCAAAATGGTTTAGAATTTCAAAGGAAAGGTTTAGATTCGATGCAGGAGTGTTGCTTTCGATGCCCAACACTGTTGGTGCCAGCTGCCAACAGCGGTTGTTTCCTAAAGCATTTCCCTGTGATATCCATCACATAGGCCTCAGCATGATAACACTGGCCCCCTCTGCATCACAGGGATCTTCCGCTTCAAATTCAATCTTGGGACACCAGCTGTCCTTCCATCAGACACAGAGTCTAAACTTTAATGGTGTGCAAAATCGGAATAGAGCTTCAAAGACCACATTTCTCTCTCTCTCTTTTTGGGGGTGATGAGACGAGTGAGAAGGGCCCTCAGATACAGTATGGCTGGAGCAGGAGGGGATTAGGCAAGGGGGCCTGAGCAGGATTTGTTGCTTTAAACACATCCTAATCCTGGCTGTGCATCAGGGGATGCAGACGACAAGTGGTGATTGTTATTGTCAGACCCTGGGGATTCGGCCCTCTGCGCCACATTCTCAGCCTTAACCCACCACTAGGAACACACAAGGAGGAATGGGATCAAGTTGAACTAAGGATATTCAGACAGGAAAAATAAACAACATTTGTATCTTTCCGTGACTGCAGTTGCTCAGAGAGACAGGTGTAGATGGAAGGATTCTCTTTGTATAAAGGCCAAACAGGCTATGCCTTCACAGGTTGTGAAAAGGAGGGGAGATTCATTCTTAAGACTACAAAATGCATCTCCCTCCTGGTCTCCCGGGGTCCTGGTCTCCCTCCTGGTCTCCCGGGTCCTGGTCTCCCTCCTGGTCTCCCGGGTCCTGGTCTCCCTAATCCCACACACCGCCACCTCAGCATGTTTATAATCCCACTCATGGGCGTGACTAACCCTTACAGCAGGAAGACATGACTAACCCTTACAGCAGGAAGGTTTGTCTTCTTCAGTAACTCCTATGAGACTGTGCCTAGTGCACCTGTAAACACCACATTTATCTTCATCAGCAGCACAGGACCCACTGCTTCCTGTCCCCCCCCACACCCCCCCCCTCGCTGCCTCCTGCCCCCCCACACCCCCCCCCCTCGCTGCCTCCTCCTGCCCCCCCACCCCGCCCCCTCGCTGCCTCCTGCCCCCCCCACACCCCCCGCCCCCTCGCGCCTCCTGCCCCCCCCACCCCGCCCCCCTCGCTGCCTCCTGCGCCCCCCTTCGCTGCCTCCTGCCCCCCCCCACTCGCTTCCCTCCTGCGCCCCCTCTCTGCCTCCTCCGCACCCCGCCCTCGCTGCCTCCTGCCCCCCCACCCCCCCGCCGCCTCCCGCACCCCCCCTCTCTTCCGCCTCCTGCCCCCCCACACCCCGCCCCCTCGTCTCGCCTCCTGCCCCCCCACACCCCGCCCCCTCGCTGCCTCCTGCGACGCACCCCCGCCCCCCTACCAATCGCGTCCTGCTCCCCACCCCCCCCCCCCCTCCCGCCTCGCGTCCGCCCCCCCACACCCCGCCCCCCCTCGCTGCCTCCTGCCCCCCCCACACCCCCGCCCCCTCGCTGCCTCCTGCCCCCCCACACCCGCCCCCTCGCTGCCTCCTGCCCCCCACACCCCCCCCCTCGCTGCCTCCTGCCCCCCACCACCCCCCCCTCGCTGCCTCCTGCCCCCCACACCCCGCCCCCTCGCTGCCTCCTGCCCCCCCACACCCCCCCCCCTCGCTGCCTCCTGCCCCCCCACACCCCCCCCCCTCGCTGCCTCCTGCCCCCCCACACCCCCCCCCTCGCTGCCTCCTGCCCCCCCACACCCCCCCCTCGCTGCCTCCTGCCCCCCCACACTCGCTGCCTCCTGCCCCCCCACACTCGTGCCTCCTGCCCCCCCCACACTCGCTGCCTCCTGCCCCCCCACACCCCGCCCCCTCGCTGCCTCCTGCCCCCCCACACCCCGCCCCCTCGCTGCCTCCTGCCCCCCCCACACCCCCCCCCCTCGCTGCCTCCTGCCCCCCCCACACCCCCCCCCCTCGCTGCCTCCTGCCCCCCCACACACCCCCCCCTCACTGCCGTCCTCTCTCCAGATGGCACATACACTAGATACTGATAACCTTCATTGCATGTTCAAATTTATTACATGAATACTGTTATACTGCCGTTAAAATTATTATCGCTATTTTTCTTAGTTCTGTGTGCCTTTATCTTTAAACAATATTTTCAAGGCTTGTCGCTATCCTAAGCATGTGGCCAATGTGTTTTAAACCTGTTTCTCAAGCGGCCTCTGTCTGAGTATGGCAGTGTGTATGAGGCCTTCACATCCTTGGTGAACCATGTGAGCGGCCGTGGCATGGAGGGAGGGAGGGTCCTTCCTAGCCTGAGAGCCGTCTCCTTTGTTAGGGCTCGTGTCTGGAGGGGGGAGGGGGGAGTCGAGCCCTTTGGCTCAATATCTGGAAACCTGTCATCCAAGATCAGTTGGACTCAGTTCAATCTCAGCCTGAATTACCATCAAGTGCTGTGGGCTGTTCACATTGTTTCAACGCCACCTAGCATTAGCATGAACAGCTAGGATCGCTAATAAGTGTGCGCTTTGCTAGCTTAGCTTGCTCCGCTTGCTCCCCTCTGCTTTTCCCTCTCAAGTTAGACTATGTGCTGGTACAGGACTATGGTTATTTGGCTTATAGAACCGTTGCTGGGTAGAACTAGACACTTTGCATGTGATGCTAGCAGACTTGAGCACAATGATGGCGTGATGGCGTTCACATGGAGGATAATGCAGATGTCACTTGCAGAAACAGGCACTGCTCGTGTGTCACCGCCCGTGAGACATCGTAGCATTACGCTCCAATATGTCTGTCACAACATGGTCCATCTCTTCATGGCTGCTTTTTAATGTTCATGGTCCTATTCTGACTGGGGTGCGGATTCTTCATCGTGTCTTACTGTACCGGAGCCTGCACTGACGGTTGTAGACACTGCTGGTTGTGTCTCGCACAACAGAGAACTGACCTCTATCTGGTGTATGTGTACAAAACAGACTTCATAGCTTTAGTTAATGTACTAATAGCAAATGTTATCTTGTATAACACAATTAATTCTCATGTAATCACAACTAAGGGCAATGCATTGAGGAATACAATGTAATATAATCTCTGTCATGGTGAAAACTTCCCATGAATTCCACATTGGTATAACAAACCACATGGTCATAGCAAATCAAAGTGTAGTAATGGACATTTTCTGATAAATGTATAATTCCAATGGAATCTAATCCTCATGTACCACGAGGTGTGGAATCATCTTGAACTTGCGTCCACGTCTCTGTCGCTCAAAATGTCTAGGACACATCAACGATCTTCAACATACATCTAAATACTAACATCTGACCAAAACTGTACTCAACATCGCATAGTCAGAAATGGAAATGCATTACTGTGATTTGAAAAAAGATCTACCTTTGTACTGGTCCAAACAGATGACACATTCACCGTTAACAAAATATGAGAAAAATCGCAGTCATAAAAGAATCCCCCGCCTTCGTTGTCTTCTGACTAGACACTACTCTGACACCTGATTGGCTCTGAGATTTGGTCATGTGGGCCAGAATTGCGGCACATGACCTTCGGGTTGCGTAAAATGCTCAAATGCTCAAAAAACGATGGATTTGCCATTGTCAATGTCTGCAGTGGTTGTTTGGAGAGATGTTGCCTGTCAGACCGTGGTGATTCCAGTACGCCCCAGATCCCCAGTCCCCTGGGGGGGGTAGAGGGGGCAGGGTTGTGGGTGCAGAGGGGGCAGGGTTGTGGGGGAAGAGGGGGCAGGGTTGTGGGGGCAGAGGGGGCAGGGTTGTGGGTGCTGCCCCTAAGGAATGGGCGTGGGGTCTGGGTGGCACGATAGCTGAGGCGTCTACAGATGCTACACATTACCTTCAGACCGCTACATCCAGGGATTTCTCACTTTGGAAATGATGTCCAAGATGCCTGATGTTGGGCACTGGCACCACAACGTTTTGTGACAAGTAGAAGTTAGTGTCATTGTCAACTGCTTGAACCGGCATTGCTACACCACAGTTCCTCTGTCCGCTTAGTTTCATCTGTCTCAGAGCCCCAGGACATGAAGCACTCTGAAGAGGCAAGCCTCTCCGCTGTCATTCATCACCCACCCATCAGGAACTACAGAACCCTCTGCAGGAACTACAGAACCCTCTGCAGGAACTACAGAACCCTCTGCAGGAACTACAGAACCCTCTGCAGGAACTACAGAACCCTCTGCAGGAACTACAGAACCCTCTGCAGGAACTACAGAACCCTCTGCAGGAACTACAGAACCCTCTGCAGGAACTACAGAACCCTCTGCAGGAACTACAGAACCCTCTGCAGGAACTACAGAACCCTCTGCAGATTCAGGACCACATTATAAACCCATGGCCAGATCCACCCCAGGGAATGAATCAATAAATATTTGTGTTTGGAGGAAGCTGCTTTGTTGAGAAACAGTTGTGGCACTTTTCCATGTTCCCCCTCACTGTGACTGGGATGGCACAAACAATAAATACTCACAAAAAAAGCAGTGGGTTGCGATATATCTGCTCATTATGTCATATAGATATTTTATTATATCATGATTATGATTTACAGCATGGTCATGTAGCCAGTCCCTACATGAGCAGTAAAGTAGATCCAGGATGAAGGCAGAGGCCGATCACACCCTCATCTCTCCCTCACTTAATCCTTCCAGATAGGCGTGAAAGGCAGGCTGGCCAGGAGGAGAGGAGAATTGGAGGACGTTGTGATTTTTCGATCCATAGTCTTCAGAGCATGATCATTAGTGTGTAGTAGGACTGAACAGGGCATTCTTAATTGTTCTAATGACCTCCTCAGAACTGCCATTCTGTGCACAGGCCACTGTCACAAGTATGTCCAAAAATCAAGTCTAGTAATTCACCTTCCATAGAGGGTTTGCTTAAAGTTCTTGATGCGCAACAGCTTTTTACTAACATTGCAAAATGTGTCAGTTATTTAAAGACCAGGACTAAAGGACAGCCACAACCCCTCCCCTCTCTCTCTCTCTTCCCCTCTTTACCCCCACCCCTCTCTCTTCCTCTCTTAACCCCCACCCACCCCTCTCTATCTCCCTCTCTGTACCCCCACCCCTCTCTCTCTCCCTCTCTTTACCTCCTCCCCCTCTCTCCCTCTCATTACCTCCTCCTTCTCTCTCTCCCTCTCTGTCTCTGTCCCTCAGTACTCGATAACTGGTATATGAAATGCAGACCTCTGCAAAGTTGATCCTCTCACAGAGTCAATGTTAATATGAGTTGCCCTCCCACCCAGCACCTTGTAGATCGACCTGCAGTAATAACAACAGACTGGCTGAGAGAGGCCAGGTTCAAACCTTGATCCCAGCTACACGGCTTACTAAGCATTATGGAATAGTGTGTCATCATGGTGCAGTGGGAAGCATTGCAAGGACTGTGTAGCTCTGAAATAGGGCTTCCATTGCGTAAAACTACGCAATGAAAGCAAAACATATTTTTTAGATTTAGCATAGTTCATTGCAAATCCACTTTCTAAATCCCAAAGTTTGCTCTGCAACCTCTTATCATGCTAGATCCCTGGGCTGCTGTTTACCAAAACTATATTGGGAGGAAATCTATTCTCTTTCTTGTGGTGGTTTGAAAGGAAAGGTGCCAGTCTTCTTGAATATTTGATCTGATTGTGTTAAATGAAGAGTGAGACATGTGATCTGATTGTGTTAGATGAAGAGTGAGACATGTGATCTGATTGTGTTACATGAAGAGTGAGACATGTGATCTGATTGTGTTACATGCAGAGTGAGACATGTGATCTGATTGTGTTACATAAAGAGTGATACATGTGATCTGATTGTGTTACATGCAGAGTGAGACATGTGATCTGATTGTGTTACATGAAGAGTGAGACATGTGATCTGATTGTGTTACATGAAGAGTGAGACATGTGATCTGATTGTGTTACATGAAGAGTGAGACATGTGATCTGATTGTGTTACATGCAGAGTGAGACATGTGATCTGATTGTGTTACATGCAGAGTGAGACATGTGATCTGATTGTGTTACATGAAGAGTGAGACATGTGATCTGATTGTGTTACATGCAGAGTGAGACATGTGATCTGATTGTGTTACATGCAGAGTGAGACGTGTGAAAGGATCAGAGTAGAAAGAGGCAAACTCCAGTCTCAGTTCCAATCATCCAAGGAAAGAATATCATTGGCAAGATGGACGTACTATTTTCAGCCCTTAAGTCACCACGCTTCTGCAGAGTCCCAGTTTGACTCTAAGCTGTGATATGCAGCTTGCAATCAGTCATACTACATCAAAACTTCTGTGCAGTATTTTGAATCGAGTGGTAGGCCCACACTCAGCTTATGGAACTGTCAAATCTATCCAAATGAAATTGGAAGGTGCCAGTATTTACAGATGTCTCTGCTAATCAAACGTACCAGTTGAAAAATAGACATTTAATAGCGTTAAACACGATTAATCCATTTGGTGGACAACCAATAAAATTGGACACTTATTTCGAGGGTGCATTTCTTTAAACTGGATAATCTAAAGCATTGTACACTGTAGTGTCAGGGATGAGTGGGCAAGGCGGCAGATTCAGAAATACTGTCAGTGAACATGCGTTTCCTGTGTCATCTCATGGGGGGGGGCATCTCTACCTGACTGGAGAGATGTTTCCACAAGTCCATCTCTGCCACCACACAAAATAAGCTCCACAAGATCCCATCAGTTCAGGCTAACTTGAATGGCACCCAGACAGAGGAGCATCTTAATCAAATGTTTGTGGAGGAGAAGGCTGTGAGGATGCATGATGTCTGGGCCAGGACACTGAGCCTGAGACAAACACTGTATGGAGCTTGTCACAGTGATGTATGCTCAGCCACAGGACACTGGCCCATCTAGCTGAAGTGGAGGGTTTCTATTTAGAAAAGGAAAGTAATAAGTGTCTTCTAGACTCAATAGCTTTCTGTGCGGCTGTCCACTCTACCAGAGACGAGAAGTCTCAACTGGTTTTGTCATTTCAGACCAGGCCCATTCATTCTTTTGAGTTTATTAAAAATAAATTGTTATAATAAAAATAAATGTTGATTCTTGAGGGACTCTATTCTCTATTTAGCCTTTTTATTCATACATGTACCCCCCCCCATCCCCATTTAGACAGCGTAAATTAAGAAAATCACTAATCAATCTTACAACCTTTAAAGTCTTCTAAAGGCCCCTTAGAGAGTTGTTTACAGCACAGAAAGCTCAGCGATGGTGGAATGTCGATTTCTAATTTTGGAGCTGTACAGTGTCTGCTACTTTCCAGCAAATCATGTTCCAGGAATCATGTTGGACATAAACCACATTTGGACCAATAGGACTGACCCTGTGTTCTGAGTAATGACCTGGAGGGTCAGATATTCCTCCAAACCAAAGTGTGATGAGCAGGACCCCGGGGGGTTTCAAGGTTATCTCCACCGGCATCCACAATCGTTCCTTCACCCTGCTACCTGTTTGTACAGATGATGCCCCTCCTCCCAAGTGGCAGTTGCAGCAGAGTGGGAAGGGGGGGTTGACTGCTTTCATGTGAGTGTGGCTGGAGAGGATGCTGCAGGGCAGATGAACTGCTAGGCCGAGTGCGTCATAGTGGAGGCACAATGATTGACTTGGAAATGTCACAGGGGTGATGGGTTGGCGTGGGTGGGGGCCCTCTGTGGGGTGTTACAGGCAGAGGGGCCTGTATGTGTATGTATACAGGCACCAGAGGTTGGCTTAAGACAATCAAAATCACACTTAAACACAACAACATTCACGGCAAGAAATGAGTGGTTGGATATTTTCTGGATTCTGGGGATGTTAGACTTAGTATGCTGAGTGTTTTCTAAGCATAAACAGGAGCAGTGAGAAGCCTGTATCTGGGGTCCACTGCCCCCTAGCAGCAAGATCCCTCAGTCACACAGCCAAACCTGCTCATTCACAAGTCAACATATGACTCACAGGCTGTGTGTGTAGTTGTGAAATGAAGCTTTCCCCACCTTTGATATGTTCACGCAGAACAGACTCGCACTATGAGAGTGCTCACGTCGTAAAATGCCATCATATCCTGCCTCTGCCTTTTAATCATTAAGTCAATTAAGGGTTTCGTCTTCAAGCTCATTATAAGAGTCATTTGATTTGGCTGTTAAAAGCTTGGAAACAGCTTGTAGTGAGACTGTCTATATGTGTGTATGAGAAGGTAAGCACATGACTCATGACATTCTGCAGAGGTGTGTGTGTTAGTGGATGTGTGTCTGAATGCGTGTGCCTTCACATCAACAGTGATGTGGGATAATGATGACTGTCAATGCGTGCTCACTACTCACAGGACGCAGACAGGCAGGAAATGAAAGAGACAACATGTGTACAGCGTGTTCCTGTCAACACGACTTCATTAAGGTCAGGGCGCTGGCTTTGTGTGCGTGTTGAGAATAAAGAAGAGTGTCAGTGAAAGACACACACTTCACTGAACACCATCAAATCAAATCTAAATGTATTTGTATAGCCCTTTTTACACGCAAGCATGTCACAGAGGGCTTCACATACGCCCATAGAGCTGCCCCTCAACCAACCTAAACCCTCAAGGAAGACAAGGAAAAACTCCCAGAAAAAGTGGCAGAACTGCTGCGATGACGAAGCTCCCCACAGGAGGTGGAGAACCTTGGAGGAGGTGAGGCCTGGAGAGGCTGGAGGCCTGGAGAGGCTGGAGGCCTGGAGAGGCTGGAGAGGCTGAACACACAGCCACCTCTGGGGACAACACAGAGGAAAATACACACTCCAGCATTTCAGCCCTTTCCAGTTCAGCATGAGCCCTGAGGGCAGAGCGTGGGGCAGGATTTGGGACAAAGCACTTCCTGTCAGCACATTTTACACCGTGAAAGCAAAGGCAACAAACTGCCACTGCAATCAAACTTACTTATGACTCTGTGAGGACTGTACAAGGTACTGTATCTCTTCACTGCCAGGCATAGCATTGTGATGTCTGCTTGTCGGTGAGGCACAAACTTAGTGTGAGACCTGTTCAGTAGGAGGTCATCAGTTCCAAAACAGCTTCTGCTTGAGTTGACCATGAAGACTCCAACACACTAGCATGAAGACTCCAACACACTAGCATGAAGACTCCAACACACTAGCATGAAGACTCCAACACACTGAAGACTCCAACACACTGAAGACTCCAACACACTAGCATGAAGACTCCAACACACTAGCATGAAGACTCCAACACACTGAAGACTCCAACACACTAGCATGAAGACTCCAACACACTAGCATGAAGACTCCAACACACTGAAGACTCCAACACACTAGCATGAAGACTCCAACACACTAGCATGAAGACTCCAACACACTAGCATGAAGACTCCAACACACTAGCATGAAGACTCCAACACACTCGCACGGCATCACAACCAGCCCTTCAGCCCCCAAAGAAGTTCTGCATCCTAATGGAAATCTAGCCAGGAATCTAGTATTTGGAACTACAACACAAGAACAGCTAGTAGAACTCACCAGAGCTGATCCTGGTTGAGGCTTCTCAGGGATCTGAAGGTGGAGGAGGGGAGAGTCGACTTGTGGTTCTGGACGGATCAGTTCATCAGCCTTTTCACTTCTCCCCAGGTTGATCGCCAGCCCATTCTACAGACCCCAAACACGCACGCAAAAGGTGAAAGTCTAGTGAGTTGTACTTAACATAAGGATTGAAAGTTACACACAGTCTGTAAAAATACACAATTGTGTAAACCAGGTGTTATCTGCTGTCCAATATTGCCTATTTTAATCAAACTGAAATACGAGATTTATAGGCAATTTATACTGTGGATGTGAGTGAGTTATTGTGCATGTCTGTGGGTTTACGATGCATAAATGTTTGCCAGTGAATGCGTGATTTATGTTTTTGATGGATTCATGCTGTGTTCACATTTACACAGTATAAGATACACATTTTAGCATTACAGTTCATAAGGGAAAATCTTTTTTTGCCATTTCTCAGCAGTGTTTGCATGTAGACATTAAGACCTAATTTAGACAGGCTTCCTTGAGACTTATGTGTTTAAAGGTCATTCTTTAGGAGGAAGAAGCTCTCTGACCAGGGGTCCCAAAACTCTCCTGGGGTTTCTGGTCCAGGTCATGTGACCTTGTGCTGTCCACCTTCCAGAGGACTGTGGAGGCGTGGCCTCTGGGAGGGTGTGGCCTCTACCTGAGGAGGAACATCAGGCAGGAAGCAATCTTCACACGAGGAGCACATGTCATAGTCTTCAGTGCAACACAATGTGGTTTGTAAGTAAAACAAGAAGTAGGAACACAAAATAAAAGGCAGAATGATGAACGTCATGAAACACTTCTTGTCTGAAAACTAAAAGCAAGCTTTAGTGAGGGTCCTCAGTGATTAAGTAGAGAAGGTGTTCTCCACACCCTGCAGCTCCCTCTCTGGTGAGTCTGTTTACTGTTCCGCTGGAGTTACCTGAGTGAAGCTGACTTGAGTTCTTCAGATGGTTTAGCTGAATGCTTGAATTTCTTCCCGCGATCGTCAGTGGTGGATCTGTGGTGGATCTGGAAAAAAATCAACACCTTGATTTTTAATCTATTGGTTTGGTCCTCCCCAATGTTAAGTACAGTATGCGCTGAAATGCTAGAATGAGTGGGTATGAAACTGAAATGGAATCTTACGTAGAGCTTCCGTTGTATGAACAGGTCCAAGATGACACTCCAGGGGAAACAGGGGAATCCTGTGAATGAGAGAGCAGGTGTGAGAAGAGAACAGCAGTGATGATACAGACACATGGTATTCTAAGGTTACAGCGCCCTCTGTTGGTTTAACATGAGGACTGACTGTTCACTCATAAAGGATCCCTCCCACACACAGTCTATCTTTCCTTCATTCTGCTTCAGTCTCTCTTGCTCTCCCTCTCTCTCATTTAGCACACACACCCACACCCACACCCTCCAACACACACACACACACACACACACACACACAAAGCACTCTCCTTAGTAAGGACTATGACGACAGTACTGCCCCCTCCTGGATTAGCAGGTCTCTTCTCAGCAGGCAGATCGACAACATCTCTACTCAGAGACAAGGGGTGTTGTAGACTGAACACCCCCCATCCACATCACCATCTCCACCAAAACACACACACATGCAAGCACAATACCAGACACACACATCACCACACACATACCCCTCCACCAGACACTTACATTACATCCTGTACCATATCATTAACAGTACCAACACACACACCCTTCAGCACAGTACCATTACCATGTCTTAACCCTCACCCCACACACACAAGCAGATAATTAAACCCTTTAAACGGTCTCCGCACCCCTTCCATCTCTCACACATGCTAATCTCCTCCTCAGAAGATGGCCTGCGATGTGATCTGAGTGGCGGGGAGATGAGCGGCGGTGGCGTCCCGGACGTGGAACTCTATTAGAGCTCAGCAGAAGAGGAATCAGGCGGTATTAACGTTTAATGATGTCTAAAAAGAAGAGCTCTCGTCCCCTCTCTCTCTCTCCTCTTTCACCCTCTGCTTTTACATATCCTCCAACACCTCTTCACCTCCACAGCCCCCCCCCCACAGCCCCCCCCAGAGCCCCCCCCAGAGCCCCCCCCACAGCCCCCCCCCACAGCCCCCCCCCCACAGCCCCCCCAGAGCCCCCCCCACAGCCCCCCCCCACACAGCCCCCCCCAGAGCCCCCCCCACAGCCCCCCCCAGAGCCACACCCAGAGCCCCCCCTGCCCAAGGCTCTCGCTCTGCCTTGCCAGTCTGGACAGAAGGGGGAGGAGCTGGGAGGAAGGCTCTTTAACAGATCCCTGGCAGTATTTAACCTTTACGACCGGAGCAGGCAGCAGGGGGCAGAGCAGCTTCTCAGAGAGCCCTGCTGTCTGTGTGGATGTTTCTGATTTAAGGAGCGCCACACACACACACACACACACTCTGCCCAAAGCCCAAATCAGGTGTGTGTGAGTGTGAAGCAAACTAAATCTCTTACAGAGAGAGAGTGGGTTCTTTCATATTTTTATAATGGCTTATCAGAGGATTCAAATATGTAGGCAGAATACCAATGTAAACAAATGCAACCAGTTGCCAGTTCAGTCACACTAAGCCTTTCAAGAACACCTGAGGTTAACCTCTCTTCATCTAACCCGTCCCTCAGGTTAACCTCTCCATCTATTGTCAGTTTGCTTTGGCCGTTTCATGATCTCATTTAATTTTGTGTTTTATTCTCTCAAATCTGTTTTGCCTTACAGAACAAACTGTGAAATATTAATCACACCTAAACATTTTATTGTGAACATCCATAATGGATCGAAGGCCC
>CAEFZP010001773.1:65000-138368 GCA_903064625.1 Mallotus villosus
GATGTCATGTGCCTTGCCTATCTAGGAGATAGTGAGTGTGTGTGTGTGTGTGTGAGTGTGTGCTCCCGTGCAGGCCTCATGATGTCATATGCTGCAGCTCTCGATGAAAGAGAATTAGCCGATGGATCAAATTCCAAACGCGGTGGGAGGACATCTCGCGCTCCCTCAGTAATCTGCTGCTCAGATTCGCCTGCGGGGGAACAGATTGCGGCTCAACTTGGTATGACGAGCTTTCCAAAATGTCAAAAATCAAGGAGATAAGTCTTAATTGCGATCCACTTCATGCCGCAAG
The DNA here is from genome assembly GCA_903064625.1 of Mallotus villosus. Lineage (NCBI taxonomy): Eukaryota > Metazoa > Chordata > Actinopteri > Osmeriformes > Salangidae > Mallotus > Mallotus villosus. The sequence goes on from CAEFZP010001773.1 coordinate 65,293, forward strand.
CACTTTGCTGTTTGGGTCGTGTCTATATTGGAACCTCTGTGGAGACCTTGGTTCTCTTCGTCCAGAGGTGCTCCAGAAGGAGGTGGTCCAGGAGGAGGTGTTCCCAGGAGGAGGGGCGTCCCAGGAGGAGGGAGCCAGGAGGAGGGGGCCAGGAGGAGGTGTTCCAGGAGGAGGGGTCCAGGAGGAGGGGGCCAGGAGGAGGGGGCCAGGAGGAGGGGGCCAGGAGGAGGTGTTCCAGGAGGAGGGGGTCAGGAGGAGGGGGTCCCAGGAGGAGGGGGTCCCAGGAGGAGGGGGCCAGGAGGAGGTGTTCCAGGAGGAGGGGTCCAGGAGGAGGGGGCCAGGAGGAGGGGTCCAGGAGGAGGGGGCCAGGAGGAGGGGGTCAGGAGGAGGGGGTCAGGAGGAGGGGGCCAGGAGGAGGGGGTCAGGAGGAGGGGGTCCCAGGAGGAGGGGGCCAGGAGGAGGGTGTTCCAGGAGGAGGGGGTCAGGAGGAGGGGGGTCAGGAGGAGGGGGTCCCAGGAGGAGGGGGCCAGGAGGAGGTGTTCCAGGAGGAGGGGGTCAGGAGGAGGGGGTCAGGAGGAGGGGGTCCCAGGAGGAGGGGGCCAGGAGGAGGTGTTCCAGGAGGAGGGGGGTCAGGAGGAGGGGTCCAGGAGGAGGGGGCCAGGAGGAGGGGGCCAGGAGGAGGGGTCCAGGAGGAGGGAGCCAGGAGGAGGGGGTCAGGAGGAGGGGGTCAGGAGGAGGGGGCCAGGAGGAGGGGGTCCAGGAGGAGGTGTTCCAGGAGGAGGGGGGTCAGGAGGAGGGGGCCAGGAGGAGGTGTTCCAGGAGGAGGGGGCCAGGAGGAGGGGGCCAGGAGGAGGGGGGTCAGGAGGAGGGGGCCAGGAGGAGGGGGCCAGGAGGAGGGGGTCAGGAGGAGGGGGCCAGGAGGAGGGGGCCAGGAGGAGGGGGTCAGGAGGAGGGGGTCCAGGAGGAGGGGGTCAGGAGGAGGGGGTCAGGAGGAGGGGGCCAGGAGGAGGGGGCCAGGAGGAGGGGGGTCAGGAGGAGGGGGGTCCAGGAGGAGGGGGTCAGGAGGAGGGGGTCCAGGAGGAGGGGGTCAGGAGGAGGGGGTCCAGGAGGAGGGGGTCAGGAGGAGGGGGCCAGGAGGAGGGGGCCAGGAGGAGGGGGTCAGGAGGAGGGGGTCCAGGAGGAGGGGGCCAGGAGGAGGGGGCCAGGAGGAGGTGTTCCCAGGAGGAGGGGGCCAGGAGGAGGGGGGCCAGGAGGAGGTGTTCCCAGGAGGAGGGGGCCAGGAGGAGGGGGCCAGGAGGAGGGGGTCAGGAGGAGGGGGGCCAGGAGGAGGGGGTCCAGGAGGAGGGGGCCCAGGAGGAGGGGGTCCAGGAGGAGGGGGCCAGGAGGAGGGGGTCCAGGAGGAGGGGGGTCAGGAGGAGGGGGCCAGGAGGAGGGGGTCCAGGAGGAGGGGGCCAGGAGGAGGGGGGCCAGGAGGAGGGGTCCAGGCCAGGCTGAAGCAGCCGGGAGGCTGGCTGACTGTCAGGGTCCTGGGACCGTTTAGACATTGACCTCTCTGATGCTGGTCAAGCATCCTGGAGGTGAATGTCTAAACAGGCTCCTCCCAGACCCCCACAAAAGGTAGAAAAAGGTTCTGTGTAAGATCCCTTTAGAAAACCAGAAAATCAGATAGCCTAGGTTTGTAAAAACACCTTGTCTTTTCTCCCTTCATTCACTCCTGTCATCTTCCACCTCAATGCAGGAGGAAAGGAGAGCAGGCCTCGTCAGACCTCAGGTCTGCTACGTATTAGCTGCCTGTGACACCGTTTCCAGACTCCAATATATGAATAATAGAGCAGTAAGGAAAGGATCTCCTCATGCTTAATGTGGAGGAAGAGGGAGAGAGGGAGAGAGGGAGAGAGGGGATGAGAGAGGGAGAGAGGGAGAGAGGGAGAGAGGGAGAGAGGGAGAGGGAGAGGGAGAGGGAGAGGGAGAGGGAGAGGGAGAGGGAGAGGGAGAGGGAGAGGGAGAGGGAGAGGGAGAGGGAGAGGGAGAGGGAGAGGGAGAGGGAGAGGGAGAGGGAGAGGGAGAGGGGAGGGGAGAGGGAGAGGGAGAGGAGAGGGAGACAGGGAGAGATGGAAAGGCGGGGATGGAGAGATAGAGAAAAGGTTACTACTAACAAGTAGTTGTTGGTGAGGAGAAATATAATCTTCTAAAGTGGTACAGAAGAATAGATAACAATACTCAGCTATGTGTTCACTTCAGTTTTAATATTGTGTTGTTGACATCATAATCGTAACTTCCCTTAGCGCTTAAGGCAATGTTATTTTGTCTCACTCTCCACCAAGAAAAAACCCCTGCACAGACACAAAAATACAGTTGGGTTGCCAGCTTAGATTAAATATCCCCCAGAGGGTGCAGAACTTTTGGTGCTTAATGAATCGGGTGCAGAGTAGGGGGTAACGTGAATAATGGGATTTGAAGGTCTTTTAAGTATCTCTGTTCCTCCCTTGCTCTACCCATCGACCTACGCGTCAGTCTGACACCGAGCTGAGAGGCGTTTCTCCCTCCCCCGAAGCCCCTCGTCTCTACATCTGCTTATGCACACACAGCGTTACTGCTGACGGTGCTGGCTTTGCAGATGCCTCGGGAGCCGGAACCCTCCGAAGGGCTCAGGAAAGTGTGTCAAGGAAGAGAGAGAGAGCACATCTTCTGTTCCTCCTCAGAAAGGAGGGATGAGATGAGAGGCAGACCTGGCGTTTGAAGTTCAAACCGTGTTAAAATAAGGGTTGACCATGACAGGACCATAGAACGGTATTCTGCCTACCAAATCATTAGAAGGTATTTAATCTAGCGTATGTGATTCAGGTCTGTTCCGGTACAGCACAGCTGGGTGCTGTATATTATAACACACTACATTTCCTAAAGGTTGGTCCCTGCGACAGCTGAACCGTCCAGCACACCAACCAAGGACCTGACCAACCATATAGGACTTGACCATGTAACAGACGTTTAGGCTACACTCAAATAGATTTTCTTTGCTCCCTTTACCGTATCTGTATACAGGACTGAATACTGTGAGTGAACGGATAGGGAGGACGTTTTGCAGGACTCTACCTTCTCTTTCCCCCCTCCGACCCTCCCTCCCCCTTCCCACCCACCGGGGCCAATCTGCCTTCAGGTGTGGCGCTGTGGTGGTCCTGGGGCTGGGCCAGGAGGCCGGAGAGAGGCCAGCAGGCCGGAGGGAGGCCAGGAGGCCTGAGGGAGGCCAGGAGGACAGAGGGAGGCCAGGAGGCTGGAGGGAGGCCAGGATCACTTGCAATAGACCAGCAGAATCCAAATCATTCTATAATTCTATTGTTGAGTTTTATTTATGTAAAGCAAATCAGCCATGTGTTGCTAATGATTTTCAAATCAAGTGTTAAGCCATGAGTAGAGGACAATCTCCGATGTTCTCGCTGGTTTGCTGGATCTCTCCAAGCTTCAGTCCTGTACCAGCACATGTAGACCGGTAGAGAGGTGCACAGATAGAGAGACCATCCCCCCACCTGATGCAGGAGGAACCATGGGCACTAAAGGTGTGAACACATGTCTGTGTTGTCAGAGTTCCAACATTTGGCCAACGAGACGAAGCCAAGTACTACGAAAATGTCAGCCAACTTTTTCCGGAAGCCAACTGGCAGAGGAACGAAAGCCTTACCTTTTACAGCCTTACCTTTTACAGCCTTACCTTTTACAGCCTTACCTTTTACAGCCATCCTTACAGGTATTTTCAGAAGATTTCTGTACAACAACTGAGAGAAAGCACATTTTACATTCTGTTGTGCTTCTGTTGTACTCAGTCTCTAACCCTGCACTCTGCAGTGTCAGTGAACCACAGCGCCTCTCCTCACAAGCGACAGGGTGGCCTCCAGGGTACCCTGCGGGGAGCCGTCACGTGACCCACTGACACAGTCAGGCCGGGTGGAACAGTCACCTCGGAGCGCTGCGCAGAGCTAGCTAGCGAGCCAGCCAGCGAGCCAGGCTACGCCGCTCTGCAGATCATGTCTAAATAAAGCCCTGACGCCACATGAATCACCGTGTCACTGATCCTCCACAAGCCAGGAGACACCAGGTCTGCCTTCTCGCCTGCCTCAGCCCACTCAGTTGAAGACAGAATGGAAGAAGAAGAAAACGAAGAAGAGAGATTGTGTGAGAGCGAGAGCAGACTGGAGTGCCATGGCTTAGCCTAAGAAGCTTGAATAATCAGTGTGTTAAGCTGTCAGGGCCTCGTGCTCGCGCCCACCGTCTTTTAACAACTCCTGGGTGCTTTTAATCAAGCAGAAACGCTGAGCAGGAAGCAGCCTGCTAAGAGACGGGGCTTTAAGAGTATCCGTTACACTTTCTCCTGACATCACCACATGCACGTTTTTCCACTGTAAGCTGCAGACAAGTCTGTTTTTTTCTTGCTGAGGACAAGGTGTTACACTGCTGTAGGTCTTTGGCATTTGGTGGTCTGAGTTGAAAAGTAAGCCCAAAGTGTGACAGGATAAGATAATTGACCATGTAAGACAATTTGACAAAGGCTACTGACATACGATACGAACACATTTCTGTGGCTTTTGAGACCTTGGTTAATTCTGAGTTGTGTGAAAACACTGCTCTGTTTAACATGTTGAAGGGTAGATTTCAAACACATCAAGCATACCAGTTGTGATGGAATAGCCAGGAATGTCACAGCACATGGTCCCATCACAAGAGTCGGGCGCTGATGGGGACCAACAAGAATATTTTCACATCATTTCCCACTGAAGCCCTCCATGGCCTCTGTGTGGGCAGCTGTAACACACTGAAACACTTCTCCAAGCCCTCTGTGGGCAGCTGTAACATGATGGAGCACTTCTCCAAGCCCTCTGTGGGCAGCTGTAACATGATGGAGCACTTCTCCAAGCCCTGTGTGGGCTGCTGTAACATGATGGAGTCTGTGGAGCACTTCTCCAAGCCCTCTGCTGTAACATGATGGAGCACTTCTCCCTCTGTGTGGGCTGCTGTAACATGATGGAGCACTTCTCCAAGCCCTCTGCTGTAACATGATGGAGCACTTCTCCAAGCCCCTCTGTGGGCAGCTGTAACATGATGGCAGCAGGGCCTGTTAACGTCCACGACTGCACCACCTAACCCACAATCAGCACAGCAGCGGGTAGCCATCCTCCCAACACCGCCCTCCTCCCCATCCCTCCTCCTCCCCTCCCTCCTCCATCCTCCCTTCCGCTTACTCCTTATCCCCCCTCTGATTGATCTCATGGCCCATCGCCGGCTTAAATTACATTGCAGAGTGGCTTTTCACAGAGACAAAGGGCTCCAGATTTCATGAGCCATAATTCTCCCTCCTGATAGCCTCAAGTTTGAAAAGGTGCAGCATTCAATTTCAGTGCCTCACGGCGAAGGTTTTTTTATATATTTTTTTGCGTTCGCTTATGAGTTATGACACTGGCCGGGCGGTTTTTCAGTTACGACCCTAGCACAGACAGGGAGACCTTTCTTACCAGTCTGATGTGGAAGAGGGAAGAGGGAAGAGGGAGGTGTTGAACCTGAGCCAGGATCAGTCACAGCGTCCTGCCAGCTACAGCAGTGGCCAGAGTGCATCATCTGATTTACTTTAAAAGGTTCCAACTGACATTTTCAGTATGCAGCAAACCGTCTCCAAATGCGGAAGCAGTAGTACTATTGTAAAACTATATGACATGCTCATCTTGCACAAACTGTTCCCAACAACAGTACGTAGTAACAGTTGAAACCAGTTACTACGTAATTGTTTTGCGGGACTAATAAAGATTTAGTCTTCTGGATGTACAACATTTCGTAGCTATTCCTTTTAAAGTGTAGATCACAGCATGCTTTACAACCCAAGTTACGGTGTACCAAAAATATTGCATGGTCAAATCTATACTTAGAAATTCAACCTTCAACGGGACAGAGACTTTTCAAGAAATTCACAAAAGAATAGTGCTTTGTCCATCTACAACTAGCCTAATGGAAATGGTTTCTGTGATTGTGACGTATCCCGAAGCTGCAGTTAGCTGCACAGCACTGTGTGTGTGTGTGTGTGTTGTCCCTGCTTGCTGAGCAGAGTGTCGGGGCTGGTTTCTCGCTGCGCCACCAGCTCCATCACCATCCCAGAGCCAGGACAGTGTGAGGTCCGGAACGGGAGGAGGAGGAGGAGGAGGAGGAGGAGGAGGAGGAGGAGGAGAGGGCCGAGGCACAAAGGGAGCAGCTGCTCTCCGACCATGTGCTTCCATACGGGGGAACGACTCTAGGAGGATATGAGCAGAAAGAAAAGCTGCTTGAGACAGTTGGTGTTTTAAATATCAATGGAACTCGGTGTTAGGTTTCATAGTTTTGTGTACTATGCAGGAGGTTCGGAGTTTTGACTATATTCATATGTTAAAACGTGGCTTTTGTATCCAGTAAAAATGTTCTCAAACAACCAAATGTGTTCTTCACTCTGCACAATATTGCTGCCTTTGAACTCTGCCCTCCAAGGTGTCGTGTCCCAGTGGATCTCCAGTTGACACAGAAAAGGATGAATGAGTTTGTGTTGACGTACTGTAGGCATAACGCCATCATGATCCATCCCCTCAGAACCTGCATGTGCCTCATACTGAGAGGGAGAGAGAGAGAGAGAGAGAGAGAGAGAGAGAAGAGAGAGAGAGAGCGAGAGACAGAGAGCAGAGAGAGACAGAGAGAGAGAGAAGAGAGAGAGAGAGAGAGAGAGAGAGAAGAGATAGAGAGATAGAGAGAGACGAGCAGAACGAGAGAGAGAGAGAGAGAGATGTGCACACCCCCTTTCGTGTGCTCATAAATATATCATCCTACACTCTTACAAAGGCTTAGGTGTAGCTATATTAAGTATAGCAGCATGTAACAGAGTGAGCTGAATGATAATTACAGAACTACATGCCTCATCTGAAGACAAAGAACGCGTGGCCTTATTTAGGTACGGACTGAGGGATTCAGCAATCAAAGACATTCAGATAGTAAAGGGAGTGCGAAACAGTATCATGAAGTGATAGCCTGCATAGATATAGTTTACGTATTATGAACCTCAAGTTGTACGGTTGAAAAGGCCTCTTAGCTGCTGTTAAATGAGGCTCGATGAGCTCCCAAGTACAGTATGACCTTTAAAGAACAATTACAGTTTATAGTGGCAAGGGACACTTCATAGAAACCCCCATTAAAAGGGCCTCGACCTGGGAGCGCTCTGAGCTCAGACTGAGGAAGCCCTTCTGAACCCCGAGGACAAGCAGGCGGTTTGATCGTTTCATCAACGTGTTGGTTCCAGTCAGGACACTAAAGTATGGGCCACTACAAGGGAAACAGTTCTTGTCACAGATCAGGTTCTTTGTACCTCACAGCTGCCTGACTGAACCTTTAAAGATATTCAGTGTTTGTCATCATGCTCAGGTTTCTAGAGATATATGTGCAACAATAAACACGTGTTCAATTGAACAGATTTCCAAAACACCTAATCATCACCTCTTCACTCTCCCTGGTTAATCAACAACTGCAACTGGGCTTCACCTCCTGAGAGCCATGTTTGACTGGAACCAGGAACCTCCAACATACACTCACCCCTGTACCTGCTGCTCTACAACAGATCACTCTCAACAACTAGGTACATATTCTTTAGTATTTACACTTATAAATACTATTTATTTATTATATGTATTTAATAGGCATTTTAACATTTATTAACAGCACAAAATGACAAATTGTTATCAAAGGTTTTCACATCTAACAGCAAATTAGTTTTTCAGTCTAAAGGAACGTCTCCAGGGCTCAATGTCTTTCTGTCTCTTTCTAAAACACAAATACTGCAGCTGAAAGCTGCTCTCCCTTGACACTGGATCTCTGGAAGGTCCTGTTCTCTCAGAAGGCTGGATCGCAGATGCTTCTGCACAAAGCAAATTAAAAACTGATTATCCCAAACAGAAAGGTCACTCTGTACACTGGGGGAAAGCCCTCCTGTGAGGCTCTGGAGCCAAGGTGAAAGTTGTTCTTGAGAACTTCAGGGTGATTCACTTTTACCATGCCACCTTATTGTACAATGGGTATTGTACATCGCACATACTGTAGCAAAAACACATTTTGTAGTTGAAGATCTAGACATTTAACAGTATCAAACCAGCAACTGCTCTTTTGTTTTTGTGGTGCAGCTGTTAAAGTTTATGTACAGAAACACTACATTGATAGTTAGTCTAGAGTCCATCTACTGAAACCAACATATAGTTATTTATCAACTTCAAGGATCTACACGTACAAGATGTTGAAATGATTTACGCTGCATACAGCCTTGACTGAGGCCCAGTACTGATGCCAAGCCATCTCCTAGACCTCCAGGAGCACAGTGAAGCTCTGTAGATCTGTGGCCAGCAGTATTGATGTCTGGGCTGGGTCAGCAGAGCCTCCTGTCTGGGCCCATGTGGAGACCTAAGCAGTTTCTGTTCCTCTGCTCTCTCCACACATGTTTTATAGACCTTGTTAATGTGGGCTTGGCTCGCTGGATCGCTTCATTCAATCAGCCCAGTCGCTAGCGTTGTAAAGTCATTATGCGTTTGTGCAATGTCATGCGTTTGTGGTTCTGGTGGTGGTCTGTTCCTCGTTGGGACAGCAGCTTAGCTAGCAGTACTACGCAAGCACTCAGCCTTCTATAAATAGTGGATGCGAACAAGGGGGTAAACAATGTAAATCAATTAGTGATGCGTTTTCAGTAAACCAAACTATGGTTATACGAGACGATTCCTGCCCTGGGCAGTCCGATGAGAAAGAGTTAATTGACTTCTCCCTGCGTTAGTTCCTGCTCTGGAGCCCTGGGGGCTCAACAAAGACACAGATGGAGAGATGAGCAGAGATGAGCAGAGATGAGCAGAGAAAGAGGTGAGCTTTCTGCAACATATCAAAGAAACAGCGTGAAAAGTGACCTCGAAAATGCCGTTCCGAGAGGAACTGCTGGAGGGGGAACAAGAGAGGCAGGAACGACAGAGGCAGGAACGACAGAGGCAGGAACGACAGAGGCAGGAAGTAGAGAGCAGGCAAACATGGTGTGAGAAGAGAGAGAGAGAGAGAGAGGAAGACTGTCTGCGAAAAGGAGAGAGAGGGAGAGAGAGAGAGAGAGAGAGAGGGAGAGAAAGAGCGCGCGAGAGATTCAAAGACGGCAATGAAAAGGCGATCAGAGCGAGTCGCGTGGCTCTCACACCGTAACGCAGACTCTGCAGTTTGTCCCCGTACCCGCATGACCCAGCATGAGCCCAGCGTGTGATCAGCGTGCTCCTACAGCGTGCTCCTACCTGCTCAGACGGACGGAGATGTCAGGAGAGTCAAAGGGGCTGATGGGTAGGAGAGTCCTGGGGGTCCGGGGGCTCGGAGGCAGTCCGGGAGGGGAGGACGGAGTGGCGAGGAGCGGGGAGACGGGGAGGCTAGAGGGGGAGAAGTTCCGCTGCTCTCTCTCTCTCGCTCTCTCTCTCTTTATCTCTTCTCCTGCACACACACACGCTGACACACACACGCGCTCTGAGGCAGACACCAATACCAGAGTCACTCCAGTGATGGAAAAGAGAGTGCTTATTCACACGCTCCAGCACAGGAGGACGATTGGACGAGGCTCCACTCCCTCTCTCCCTCAGCAGCCAATAGAATGCCAGCACAGGGGCTCCTTCGACAGCCAATGAGAGGCCAGGCAGCCGGTGCCATGCTCCAACCAATAAGTGCAATTGCTCATATCCAATCAGAATAATGACTCTGGGAGCAGCGTGAAGCCTTGCCTCTGAAGGACAGACAAACCAGTGCACTTAGCCAATAAGTGTGATTTAGGGCCGTAACGGACATTACAGTAATTAGATTCTGAGGCACTTAACCCACCACAATAACACTGCATGCTCCACTGCAGCCCTGGCATGGACTCGACACCGTCAGAGGGAGGCTGAGGGGTTTGGGGCAGATCAGGGCAGTATGCATACGCCAACGCCACACACAAGCACATACTATATGCATACACAACCTTGTGATAATGCATCACTGTCACACACTGTATGTATTCATGTATACAGAACATGGATGCTGGCTACACACACCTGTCCAGAGATGCATGTGCCTCTTTAAATACAGAACACAACGTTCTTCTGCTTCTCAAACGGGATCCAGTGTTTGCCGGAGGAAGCATGGAACAGTGTTTGGCATTGAGCCTTACACTGTCAGTTTCACACAAGTCTTATTTTACTTCCTCAGATCGATGACTCCGGCCAGTTCTCAGCTTGATAAAGGATCGATGACGAACTGTCAAGGATGATCTCTGAATGAACATCACCCCCCTCATCCATCCGAACGATCAGAAACACACGTCTAACCCCACATTGCTGCATGCTAAGAACACATCTAGCTTGGTTTCCCCAAAGTGCAGCGGCTCGGTGATGGGTTGAAAGGTGGATTTGCTATGAGCAGGATGGAATTCTCTCTGGACCACTTCCTGCGAACTCGTCAGAAACGTTGCTCAACCCGTGGTTCAGTTTCCCCTTGTTTTCTTCCCACACGTTTCTCTGAAGACTTTCTGGTAAATACTCTCACTTCAGAGAATCCTGTCTGAGGGTCGAGCAATCAATGATGCAGTCAATACCTGAGTGCATCAGAACATGTCGGAATTATGCACAGCATGTTGTAACACTAGTGACATGTAGTGGAGATGGTTTGGAACTACGTGTCTGAAAACAGAACAGGGGTGAAGTTCGTTTCACTAGTTGGTCTTTTCAGTCAAACTGAACTTTTATTAATAATGACAATCAAACATTTCACTAATACGATATGCCTTTCCCCAAAAAGGATCCCATTCGTTTTTGCCCGACTTGCAAGCAAGATGTTGGGACTGTCTCCTAAAATGATTAACATCTCAGACTTCTGAGAAGTATTCACAGGGGGGCTGAGAAATCGATAGTGCTGTCAATACTTGAAAGCATGGTAACGTGGACGTGCAGAGCACGATTGTAGCATCCAGCTGACCACTGGACAACCTATGCCCTGAAATTTGTCTTCCTGTGGAATCCGATATCTACGGATTTATCCATGGGATGAGGACATGCACTGCGTTACTGCTGTTACGTGCTCCTGTCTTCAAGCATCACTGTGTGTGTAGCCGGTGTGAATCGGTGAAACTCACTCCTCAAGTATGTAACAGGCCACCCGCGTCAGTGAATAGCTCTTTTCTTTGGCGTAGCTGGTAGTGGTGGCGCTTGGGAAGTCAGAGATGGCGTGTTCGATCCTCGGTAAAGGATGAACACGGTCCGGAAAACTCTGACTGAACTTGCAAGACCACGTCTGTTACATACCTGTCACATGTGCATGGAATCTGTCAATGAGGACCAAGACACCAGCATGTGAGGACTCTGGTCATAGCCAGGCTGAGCCGTTCTACACATTACATGTTTTTTTCACACATATCTGCATTTCAGAGGAGCTCAGAACTGGGAGGAGTGTGTGGGAGTGATGCTCTTAAGCTGTCCAACATGTAGAAAGCAGACATGAATACCTGGTGATCACCAGAGAGATGCTCTTAAGCTGTCCAACATGTAGAAAGCAGACAAGCCATCATGTCTATGTCCATGAATACCTGGTGATCACCAGAGAGATGGGGTTACTGACTCAATAGAAACTCTAGGTATGTACAGTAGAATGCTTTTATAGACTTGGCCTGGTGTGGTGTAACACACCCCTTCTTTGTGTGTGTGTGTGGTGGTAGTGGGAGGCATAAAAAATTCATGGAAGATGGAAGGAGATGTCACATCAGATATGTAGCCCGCTGCGGAGATGGGAGAAGGTAGTGAGCTGTGAGCCAAGCAAGGTACCTGCAAACCACCGATCCTGACCTGGGTAAATTATGGAGTTACAGCACCTCTGTAGGGGAGCTGCTGCAGGCTGATATATAATTATGATGGACTTGCTATTTGGGGGGGGGGAAAGCAATTCTCATAATACATTATAGTATGTGGCCAAATTCTACAGTGACAATTTGAGTAGAAGTTTCACGACTGTACACTCCATAAATCACAGTCCTAGTAATTGTGTCGACATGCATATCTCTACCCTGCATGTCTCATCATCTCAGATTGATCTGTGGTGTTTGGAGTATCTGTTGTTGTACGGACGGAGGTTCAGGAATGTCAGACAGCGATACCAGGAACATCCACTCCATCCTCCTCATCAAATATTTAAAGTAAAAATGCAAAACTTAACTGCCAGAGAAATCACAGCAGGATGCAAGGAGTGGTAAATTCATACGTGTTATTAAGCTCAATAATTCTGAAAAGTGGGTTTTAGAAACCTACAGTACAACGCCTACCTGCTGCATGATAGTGAGCTTTTCCTTTTTAGTTAGCAGTAGTCGTTGGAGACAGACTTACCCAGCAAACACCTGGTTATAGTGAGTAGCTTTATTAAGTGCACACATATAGGCTAGTCAGCAATAAATAACTATAAAAATAAGAATTCTGTTCACGAATATATATCTTCACCCGTACATTTCTCTTGATCTTATTGGTTTAGTTTGATAGTCTTTTGTGGATGATAACAGAGTAGAACCACAAGGCAAACATGACGCTGTAAGACTAACACAAGCTCCCATTAAACCTGCATATTGTTCAGATATTGTTAGGTGGTGTTGTGAGTCAGCGGTGAACAGAACACAGACCTGACAGCCCGGGCCTCCAGCTTCCGCCCCAAATGTAATTAAGCCCAACATCTAGCCGTCTCTCTCTGCTATCATTACCGTCTGCGGATCATTTGGATGTGCTTAGTTATTACTTACCAGACCCTAAATATAGCCCTCCCATGGCAGCCCTTGTGATAGCAGCTTCACAGCAAGCCAGCTGCAGGATGTTAGACCCCCCCACCAACATACTCCCTCCCCCCTCCCCCTCTCTCTTCTCCTCCCAGCACACTCTCTCCCTCTGTCTGAGTCACACAGACTGTGTGTGTAGTACATCACTTGGCAAATTATGTTTTTTCGGGGGGGTGAAAGATTTACGCAGTTGAGGACCTTGAGGGACTGTGAGCAGCGTGTAATGTTCGTTCTTTCACCCGCAGACAGCGACACCGAGTCCCTTCAGTCGATGAATATCATCCACGTAGCAGAAGCTGTTTGATGGGATGAGACACTCGAGGAAGCTGGGATGGCGCTCAGGTTTGACGATATCTCTGGATTTGCATGTTGTTGCCGTTTATGAGGAGCATACCCAACACTTTGCTGTGTGGACTGACTGCTCGCTACAGTAAGCCATCATACTCAAGTGCATTTTTAAACAAAGCCCAACAGAATAGTGTTGCTAGGATAGGTTTTTATAGAATTTAGTGACCCTTAAAGTTCCATTTAAACTGGTCTTCCGTCTGTAGAACCTTAAATCCGCTGTCCCATTAACAGCCCCCATCCCCCCCTGCCCCCCAACTATCATTTTGTCAAATTTGGGACGACTTGTAATCTTTTTATTAAAGATTTATCTCCATCGAAGCTAAAGCACCTGCCAACTTTCATCAGTAGGAGCTTTTCTGAGCACTTTTAAGAGGATATTCAAAGAGTAGTGTGACCCAATTCTCTGTCTTCTGAAACATCGCCCATCTCTGCTCTGGCTGCTCCCACTATTGTCACCTCCTGTTGACAACCTGACCCCCTGTCCACATCCTGACCCCCTGTCCACATCCTGACCCACCTGTCCATGAGGGTTTCAGGGTGTTGTGAAGCTGGTGTGTGTGTGTCATGTCTTTGACAGGATGGAACAGTTCATGGCATCCTTTAGTTTGTGTTCCATGGATTTCCTGTCACAATAAGGTCATGAGATGAGAGAGATTACACTTAGACAGTTCATGACACCTGGTTAGTTGTGAATAACAAACTGAAAGGGAGGGTGTTAGTAGTCAGTGAAGGTGACAGGTGTGGAAAGGCATGGATTGCCTTAAACAGAAATGTACAGCTTACCGTCTATTAGGGGGGGGAATCTTTTGGTACCTCACGATTCGATTCCAATCTTGGGGTCACGATTTTTTATCAAATTTCGATTCAATATATGCTTACATAAAAAAGACAAATAAATTGTGAATTGCTGGAAGACTGAATCGCGATTCATATGTGAATTGATTTATTCCCCCACCCCTAATATATATATATATAATGTTTTTATCACTAGAAATAGCCTTTTCAATACTGTCAACCATTATTGTGTTTCAGGATTTGTGCCAGTGTTCTAGATGTGTATTGATGCTGAGGTGTAGGTGAATAGTAAAAGCAGGAGACCTACTTCAAGGGGCTTCAGGAACATCTGACAGGCACGTTGAGCACCCTCCTGTCACTGTGGACAGTGATTTGTGTTGGAGGACCAGGCAAGGCCACCCAGATGGATCCCATTGAGCGGATCATAAACCTCAAGGTGGACAGGCCTTCTGGAGGGAGAGGTGGAGAGGAGAGATGGCAGTCTCATCCACAGGGTGTGGAGCTGCAGAGAGTATAGCACTAGTCTGCATCCAAGAGGTGAACACAGTGGACCACACTATACATTGGACTAATGAAGCTTAGAGCAAGTTCAGTCAGGCAAGATCGGACTCTGCACGCTCTAACCATACAGGTTATGTCTCACTGCACGCTCCCCCCACTACGCACACTCTATCCTCTCACTCTACCTCAAGCCCTGGGCTGTCATCAGGTTCCGCGTGTGATTGGCCGCTCTCTATGACAGTGCACAGTGACCTCCCTCCTCCACTCGCCTTTCTTACTGCTACTAGGCCTTTAAATATGTTTCTCTTCCTGTACAGTTTGTCCATGCTACCACTGTGTACTACTGAACAAATCCTAATGATGTCAGATATGTGCCAAATGAACTGAAAGGGACAACTGTCTTTGTAATGTAATCCCAATTATGTGTCATTATTTCATGGATGAAAAACAAATCATTTATTCAGTGCCTGGGAGAAATGGTTCAGCACATATTGGTTACAAAGAGAATGGATATCCACAGGTTCATACATGTCCAGTCACAACAACAGTAGCACTAGTGCCAAGTCAATGTCTACTTATGAGTCTACTGCAAAGAGTCATAAATTACATCTGGTTTCCACAAACATCAGTCACTCAAAAAGGAATCAGCACCAAACAGATTTATCAACAGGAAATGTTTCCTATTAACAGGGAAATTCACCTTTTCAATCAATTTTGTCTGAGCCTCAATTTAGATGGAGACTTAAGAAACTTGTCTTATATGATTTTGGATGAATACTGTGGGTTTAGTATATTGTAAGTAATGTCGAAATAGGAGATGAGATTTCAGTGTTCAGAAAATTGTGATATGAAAAGTTTTTTCTTTTATATATATATTACATACTGGGTAAACAAAATTGTGTATCACATTTATACATCTGTGACACAACACTTAGAATAGCAGTATTTAATATTCCACAAGTTCGTTTTGACCAAATACAAATTTCAAGAGAACGTTTAACATTCTAGTTTGCTAGAATGCATAAATGTTTAGAAAAAATCTTCTGTGGAAAAAGTGCCAACTACAATATGGATCAGGGTATTTTGTCATTTCATTACTCAAATCAAATCCTATGCCCTCACAACTTCATTTAAAAATAAATATCTATTTTCTTTATTTGTAAAATTATATTTAAAAGTTGTTGTACCCCTAAGTAACCCACAGTCCTTAAATGGAAATAAAAATGATACGCAAAAATTAGAGCTACAACTGGTTGAATATACCAAATTCAAAGACTTTGTAAAAGTAAAAACATGAATAAAACCAAACAACAATAAACATCACAATAGACATATCATATACAAGTTGTTTTTTATGAATACAATTTTAAAACACTCACTGTTCTCCACTCGTTCAACACCATGGAAAAATATGTGCCAATGCTCCAAAATGAGAGGAAATGCTTTTCTGTTTTCTGTTCGACCCGCCTCTTTGGCATCATATGGAAAGGTGGAGTAGACATTGGGAAGCTTCTCTACCGGGAGAGAGCCACTAACACAGTTCGTCGTACGATACGTTTTCAGGGCAGCTTTTCATGAACCAAAACAAGGTCACAAAAAGGCCAATTTGTACCAGTTGTATTGCATATTCTAGAGCCCTCCACCCCTCTTCTGCTTATTTTTTGGAGTGGGTGATGTAGCTGTTCTCGATACAGAGGACGATGTAGCGCTGGAGCACCCGCTGGGGGTCTGCTGGAGGAGCTGCTGGCTCTGCAGGGACGAGGCCAGGCCCGACACGGCACGCTCGCCCGCACGCCACGTCTCACAGTAGTTGTCGGGCTGGCGGTGGCCCTGGGGGCTGGACCCGTGCCAGATCAGCTTCTCTGGCCTGGAAACCAGAGGTGAGATCAACCAGAGGTGAAATCAACCTTCATTTAGCTTCCTTTTTTCGTATTTTTTCTGATGCCTCAGTTTCCTAGTTATGCGTATTGTTTTATAGTTGTTGCCGCAAATGAAAGGTTGAGCCTCTGAAACATGCTTTCAATTCGACACATTGTTCCATTGTGCATTTGACTGTACAGTAGGCTAGGCTCTCCTGACTGTACAGTAGGCTAGGCTCTCCTGACTGTACAGTAGGCTAGGCTCTCCTGACTGTACAGTAGGCTAGGCTCTCCTGACTGTACAGTAGGCTAGGCTCTCCTGACTGTACTCTTGTAATTACACTGCCCTTATTACAACCAGAATGGTGTGAATATTTGTCCAGGATGTTGAGGAGATGGACACTCACCATGCGCTGTCCCTGAGGATGTCTCTGCCATCAAATGAGTAGATGGACACGCTGTCCTTCATCCTGTTAGCGGTCTGGCTGAAGAGGGACTCCCAGCTGTTGAACAGCACTTGGTCCTGGAAGACACAGAGCAGCAGGAGAGGTTAAACACAACTAATTATGAACTTTCCCTTTCCATCTCCCTCTTTATCTCTTTTAAAGCATTCATTTTGAGTATTTTAAATTGCATCAACCACCGCACACTGCTTTAAATGTTCTTAATATATTTGTCTATTATAAAGATCTTGAGTCAGTGGACCAAATTCAGAACGAGACATTCATTTTGCAATGTATAGGTAATTTCAGGAACCATATTCCCAAACCATTTGGGAATTGGCTTCCACACAAAATACTAATGAATATGCATGTACTGTCTTAGAAGAATTCCAGATGCTTCTATGGCCTTCATTGAAAATGACAACTCTTTCAAACGGCTCTGCAGAGCAGCTGTATAGTACCTTCAGGTTGACGATGGGGAGGTTGTCTCTGTCCGACTTGCGGACGATGCTGTAGAGGTCCTGCAGTTTGGACGACAGGAAGGCCCGGAAGGTTCCCTTCAGGCCCACGGCACGCGCCTGCTGGAAGCACAGGAAGTCGGCTCCGCGGATGCCCCGCATGTTCCCCACCTGGGGCGCGTTTAGGGCAATCAGGTGCAGCTGGGGGCAGAGAGGTGTGTTAGGGATGTGTTTCAGTTAGAGGCGGAAGATATCCTGTCCCTACCTTTCATTTGATAAAGACTGGAGATGCTTTTGCATGATGGTTCTCACACCTAATCTGTGACTTGCTGTTGCATAGTTTTGGTTGTTTGGCCAATATAAAAACCCCTACACATTGAAGCAGATGTACCAAGTGAGAGAGCTACTTTACTCTATTCTCTAAATAGAGCGATCTAGAGCTATCTTTATCTCTCTCCCAGCTTGGAAAATGTGTTTATGCAAATTATCTCTAAATAGAGCTATCTTTTTAGAGATAATAGCTTGGATAGTTCATCTTTTTGAATGACGATGACAGATGACTGAAGTTTCCCAGTACTCACTGCGGGTCCTGAAGTGTGCACGTGGCCAGCGGGCTGGGGTACGGGGGGGATGGGGCGACGCTGGGGCGTCACTGGGTACCGGCTCTCTGGCTGTACTGGGTTGTACCGCCCATCAGTCTGAGGGGGGTACCTGGGGTCTGGGAACCTGGGCTCGTACTGAGGGGGGTATCTGGGGTCTGGCTGGGCGGGTCGAGGGACCTCCACGGGCTGGCGAGGGGGAGGCTGGATGGGGCGGGCCGCGTCCCCGCCCTGGGAGTAGTGCTCCGCCCCGTTGTTGGGCGACTGGTCCTGGGCCTGGGGGTACAGGACCACCGGGGGGGGCTGGACCGCGGCGACCTCGTTATCCTGCACATCCACACAGATATTAGATGCTTTAACACATTTAATACTATTGCACCTCTGGTGAGCGTACTGGAGTCTGACGATTATCTGGCAGGTTTACACCCACTTCGTTCAGCACTCGAATGCCAATCCATTTCCTTATCTCTCTCCCAGCTTGTGAAACGTGTTTATATAAATTAATTCTAAACTTACCAGATCTCTGTAAGTAAAAGGACTGTAGTCACCAAGCTGGAAAAAAAAATCCAATCCAATAAATCAAAATGATCTATTTTTAAAATGTTACTTTTTACAACACACACAATTTATTGTAGCTTTGGCCTCGGCACAAACATATCTGCTATCCGTACCAGGACTTGTCTGAATCCTTCACGGACTCTGATGTAGAGGTCGGTCTTGTCCACAATGTAGATGAGGGTGCCTTCAGCCTGTCTCCTGGCACTAGCCATCATAAGGTCGTACGACCTCAAGACTGTCACCTAGGGAAAGAAAATACATTCTTTATAAACAAATGTAACCTGACCTACAGCCAATGATGATGAAAGTCCAGAGCAAGGATCAGTTGACCGAATGAATGAAGTCAAAATGTTGTGTTAATGTAGAGAGCTTACCCCTGAGGAGTGACCGGGATGGCCAGGGGTCCCAGGAGGGCCTGGAGGGCCAGGAATACTGATGGCTGCAGAAATAAAAGGTATGTCTAAGGATGGCAGTGATACAGTAGCTGCATCTCTTTCTAAGACGGCATCAGACTGTTATGCAGAGAGTGTCCAGACTGGACTGACTCACGGTGGTTGGGTCTGTAGGCTCCAGGGAGGGAGGGAGAGCCCGGAGGCCCAGGGGGGCCCGGGGAGCCGGGGTTTCCAGGGCGACCCGTCGTACCCAATCCCTGCAGACCCTGGGGGGCCCTGGGGGCCAGGGGGGCCTCTGATGGAGTCTCCTTTTGGACCCTTGGGGAGAACAGGAGGGAAACCGTAATGCGGTTTTGTCATTGATGTCATTTGAAAAAGACTGCACTAGGTAACTTCATGCTAACGCGACATGGCTTGTTCATGTCACCAGAACCCCACCCAAACAAAATCATACAATGATTTCCATCAGACATCAGACTCGGGGCAGTACCAGTGATTTTATATTTCTCATAGTTCTGAACATAACGTGATGACGTAACACTCCTCTGAGCTCTCTGACTCACCGGCAGGCCTGGGCTTCCGGAAGGTCCTGGCTGTCCTTGTCCCCCGCCGTAGCGAGGGTCGTAATATCCTCCACTAGGCTCCCCCTTCTCCCCCTTCACACCCCCCCGTCCCCACGCTCTCCCTTCAGCTCGTTCTGCAACCAAACACAACCCTGTTATTCCAAACCCCTGTCAAGATGGGATGTCTATATACTGCAGCTACAGCAGGCTGCCTGACTTCAAGCTAGGCCTGGATGCATTAGATCTTACGTAATTAAACAAACATGATTTACTGTAAAGGCAATGTGTTGGTGATATTACATGTAATCAAGTGTGCATCTTACTAGATCTAAGATGCGTTGTTACGTACCTTAAAACTGTAAATGTCGTAGTTGGAGCCGGTACCTACAAATGAACAAAAGCAACATTGATAACTCATTACTGGGAAAAAGAAATATGCTGTATTGCATAGATGGACATAAGTGAAAGTGTGACAAGTGTGAGGTGTTGTACTGAACCTGGTGTCCCTGGAACACCGGGGGTTGCCATGGTCGCCCTTCTCTCCCCCTTCGTTGCTAAAGAAAACAACCAGAAACATAAGAAACCTCTACATACTCTGTTGAGATTCAAATACTCCCTTGGATGTAGCTGTACAATCCCTCTCACTTTTAAATCTACCTCATCCTTTTTGATAGCGGTGTCAGGAATATTTAGTGTTTTATCTGCAATTTCCCCAAATCCATGTGGTGTAGACGCCTAATCTCTTGACAATAGATTGAGCATGAAGCTATCTTTCCTCCATGATAGCTAGATCAACAGAACTGTTTTATCTCTCAAGAGGTACTTTAGGACGTTGAAATCTTCTGTCGACTGCTAGGTATTCACATCAGGTCACAATTTAATCTTCCGCTTCAGGAAGTTCTGTCCAAGGGAATTGTCTTTGATGTAAAAACAGCTATCTGTCAGGCCGTACCTGGGTAGTTTCTGGAGGCGTCGTCGTATCTCTAAAGGACGTGGAGGGAAAAGGACATTGTCAGGGGGCTTTTTATCCTGAGTTAAGAACAAACAACATGTTATTGTGTGAGTGTTTAAGATGTGTAGGAGCGTACGTTGAAGCGGTCGAGGGGGATGGCAGGTCCAGGTGGGCCGGGGGGGCCTGGGGGTCCGGGGACACCCTGCACACAGGGGAAAGCTTCACGTTACAACACAGGCTTTACTATCACATAGACTGATCAATCCATGAAAGGTACCATACAGGAAGAGATTAACTCATGTCATGATTGTTGTGTCACCATTGTATGGGTATTAAATATTCTGTTGGCTAATGCTAGCGTTAACTTTGGTCGAACATTTTCTAAAGACAGGCTTATTCTGTGTGATTGTATTGAAGCTGACTTACTGGGTAGCCAGAACCTGAAGATGGATCTCCTTTTTCACCTTTGTATCCATTAACACCCGGGCGACCCTGTGGTGGAGAGAAAATAGTCTGTTTTCTTTTCAAAGAAACTGAAATTATACACTTCAGAAAAAACAATTTGTCTCCCAATGCCCTCGCATCAAGCTGTTGTCCTGCTCTCCTACGTGTTTGTTTACACCACAGGGTAATGATAGGTACCATGTTTCTAAAACACCTGTAACTAGTCACAACATCTATTCCACACCAATTACAGCAGGTGCTGTGGTCACCACATGAATACAGGTCATTACACCACCTTCGTCAGGGAAAGGACCGGCTGTGGAATCGGCCAATGACAAGGAAACTTCAACCAATGATTGTGTTGCTGTTGAGCGCATCCTACAACTGCCAGATGGGACGACAGAACGTTCTGGTAGCCTCACAGTGTACTCACAGGTCTCCCAGGCATTCCCATTTCCCCTTTTGTACCATCATGGCCATATGGACCCTGATGGAGAAAAAACATCAAACAAAAAGATGAATACCAGAAAGTCAATGATGAGGTTACCGCTTTTGAACCTGTCTGAATGAGTTAACATGGGTAACATGACATTATCTCTACATGTATCTGTGTAAATGTTTTGATGTATGCGTACTTACAGCGGGTCCGACTGGTCCAGGAGGGCCTCGCTCGCCCTGCAGAGAGAGAGAGAGAGAGAGAGAGAGACAGAGAGAGACAGAGAGAGACGAGAGAGAGACAGAGAGAGACAGAGAGAGACAGAGAGAGACAGAGAGAGACAGAGAGAGAGAGAGAGAGAAGAGATAGACAGAGAGAGAGAGAGAGAGAGAGACAACAGAGAGAGAGAGAGAGAGAGATAGTAGATAGAGAGAGAGAGACGATAGCAGAGATATAGAGAGAGATGATAGAGAGAGATAGATAGAGAGAGCGATAGAGAGACTAGAGAGAGACTATAGATAGCGATCGATGCTAGATAGATACTATAGATAGAGACATGCCTCTCGATCTCGCTCCTCTAGCTCTCTCTCGCGCTCTCGTCTAGAGAGAGTTGATTAACACCACCACCACACACACCCACCACACACGGACTCAGGTAGGCCAGTCCATCCAGACTGTGGCGTGGACTCACCTTGTCACCCAGCGCTCCTTCCAGGTAGTGTGGGTTTCCATCAGGTCCGATGATCAAGCCGGGCTCACCCTTCTCCCCCTGGCAGGAGGACGGACAAACACAACCATTTAAATTCAACAAAGAAACAACCCATGAGAAACAATAACTTGACACTATAATGAATCTGTTAAGTTGAAGTTCTCCTTAGTCACATTGTCTCCTTAATGACAGCTAATCGAGGCCTAATGACAGGCAGACATGTTTGGAACGATGAGGCCAGATTACAAACCTTAACTCCGTATCCTGGCTGGCCTGCATCCCCCTGGTCCCCTTTCGGCCCTATAGGGCCCTGGAGAAATGACATCCAACAGTTTGAATATGAAATGATGTTTATGTGAAAGGTTTGAATAACAACGCTAAAAACAACATGTGAGGAAATGACATCATTGACTTACAGGGAATCCAGCTTGGCCAGGTAAACCTGGTCCACCCTGAGTATAAAATAGATGATGTGGTTAATCATGTAATAAGACAATTACACACGGAACATGTAATGAAGGGCTAAGTAGTGGGTAGTTTTCTCCACAGTGACACACCAATACATGGAAACAGATGTTAGGCTGTCACCTCTATGTTTTCATCACCAGCCATGGTTTCATATTATTTTGTCAAGGTCACAGACTAATCTCCATTGCAATTAAAGCCATTAAATTGTTGGAGTCCTTTCAAATAATGTTCTTTTGGAATAATTACTGCAATTGATCAATTCAGGAGACATGTGAGCCACCAAAATAAACAGAGTGAAGAGGATGTGCAGCTGTACAGGATATCCTGTATTCACATTTCAGAAAACTAGAAACATTTACCTGAGCTCCAACACTTCCAGCGACACCATCATACTGGAGGAAAACAAAGCCAGGTTTTACACTCTATTAATAAACAGAACAGCTTGATAAAATTGTATTATAATTAGTTTTAGTGCTTCTGTCTGCCTGTAGTGTGAATGTTTCAAGGGCCAGAGCACACAGTGGCTGTCCACATCCTTTATTGAGGGCCACAGATCCACAGATGATGATGTTGTTGCTGTGTTTGGAGACTCACACTGCCTGAGGTCTGGTAGATGATCTGTCCTGGTGGTCCGGGGGGGGCCGGGCAGCCCTGGATGTCCAGTCCCATCTTGACCAGCTTCTCCCTAAAGCACAACATACGCAGGGTCACCCAACATACCCAGGGTTACCCAACATACACAGGGTTACCCAACATACGCAGGGTTACCCAACATACACAGGGTTACCCAACATACCCAGGGTTACCCAGGGTTACCCAACATACCCAGGGTCACCCAACATACCCAGGGTCACCCAACATACCCAGGGTTACCCAACATACCCAGGGTTACCCAGGGTTACCCAAGATACCCAGGGTCACCCAACATACCCAGGGTCACCCAACATACCCAGGGTCACCCAACATACGCAGGGTGCAAAGCGAGGACACATGGCAGGAAACCCTCCTGGGATGTATCTGGGAATGTTCCCACTCTAGGCATCCGTTGAAACATTTAACAAGGAACGTTTTAATTCCACTGGAAATTGTTTGTGTACTCACTCGTTCACCTTTGTTGCCATGGTCACCTTTTGATCCCTTGAAGATGAAATAGGAAGCAGACTTAGTCAGAGAAAGACTTGTGTTGTAACAGTGAAAGTCATGAGGTTGTGCCTGCTGTGTTAGAGGCAGTAGTGGGTACCTGAGGCCCAGGGAAGCCGTCCAGACCAGGCCGGCCGTCTCGTCCTTCAGACCCCCCACTTCCCTTCTGACCAGGAAACCCAGGCAAACCAGACTTGCCCTAGTGGAACATTAACACCACATGTTTACCATATAACTGAGACACATTTGTTTGAGAATGTACATTAGAGAGAGATAGTTGTAGGATATTGAGATAACGATAAGCGACACTTACTGGCAGTCCAGGCACACCAGGAGGGCCCTGAAGGGGAAAACTGTCTTTAAGAACAACCACCGTTTTTCTAATACATTAACACCTGATCTACATTAACATCAGATCTACAGTAACAGCAGATCTACAGTAACAGCTGATCTACATTAACACCTGATCTACATTAACATCAGATCTACAGTAACAGCAGATCTACAGTAACAGCTGATCTACATTAACAGCTGATCTACAGTAACAGCAGATCTACATTAACAGCAGATCTACATTAACAGCTGATCTACATTAACAGCTGATCTACATTAACAGAAGATCTACATTAACAGCAGATCTACAGTAACAGCAGATCTACATTAACAGCTGATCTACATTAACAGCTGATCTACATTAACAGCTGATCTACATTAACAGAAGATCTACATTAACAGCAGATCTACATTAACAGCTGATCTACAGTAACAGCTGATCTACATTAACAGCAGATCTACATTAACAGCAGATCTACAGTAACAGCAGATCTACATTAACAGCAGATCTACATTAACAGCAGATCTACATTAACAGCAGATCTACATTAACAGCAGATCTACATTAACATCAGATCTACAGTAACATCAGATCTACAGTAACAGCAGATCTACATTAACATCAGATCTACATTAACATCAGATCTACATTAACATCAGATCTACAGTAACAGCAGATCTACATTAACAGCAGATCTACAGTAACAGCAGATCTACAGTAACAGCAGATCTACATTAACATCAGATCTACATTAACATCAGATCTACAGTAACAGCAGATCTACATTAACAGCAGATCTACAGTAACAGCAGATCTACAGTAACAGCAGATCTACATTAACATCAGATCTACAGTAACATCAGATCTACAGTAACAGCTGGTCCCCCACCTGTCTTCCGTCTGGCCCTCTCACTCCAGGAACACCAAACCCACCAGAAGCCTCCATATCATCCTACACACACACACACGTGTTGTAAGTCACATCATCGAGGCATGTTCACGTTGCACCATAAATGTTTTTAAAAGAACAGATCAACGATTTGCTTGTTTTTGCTTACTAAGCTGAAGACTTTGTGTCAAGCCGTCAGGTTTGGTTTGAGTGAATGTACAGTAATATCACACCACATGAATGGTTTTTCCATCTCAACAAACACCCAACAAGACAACATCTCAACACCCGACAAGACAACATCTCAACACCCAACAAGACAACATCTCAACACTCACAAAGCCGACACTGCCTCTCCCAGGGGGACCTGCCGGACCAGGTTGGCCGATGGGTCCCATTGGTCCAGGGAGACCAGCCAATCCGGTCTCTCCTGCTCGGCCAGATGGACCAGGGCTTCCTGTTGATCCCTACAGACAGGTGGGACACCAGGACATCACACACAGCGTGTACTCTGCTAATTCCTTTACTTTACTAAGTTTTTACTATTTAGTCATTCCATGCTTCTGTATTGCTCTTTATGGTCGAGGGAACAAGAGGTCGACTGCAGTGTAAAAAGAATGTTAGGCCATCGTTATCTGCAAACCAGTCCTAACAGTAAGCATGTGCATGAGTTCTACAGCACCCTCAGATGGTAAAAGCCATGCCAACAGTCCAGCAAGTAATTCATACAGGAACATCATACATCTGCTTCAATTAGTTGGGTTTATATTAAGAAAGATCCATTCCACAGTACAGTACTTGGAAGGACACAGTACCTCCAGGAGAGCAGGTTTAGGAGAAGGGAAGGGTGGATAGTGGGAGAGCAGGGTGGACAGATATGAAAGATAGGAGCTTGGCTAGAGAAAGGAAATATAATCATTTAAGGTTGGAGTGGAAGTCTGACCAATACCTCGTAAGATATTTTCTGCTAAAGGCTGAGAATGTGTCTTTCAAACCAGATGTGTAAATACCCACCTTCTGCCCCGCTGCTCCTGGAAGGCCTAGCTCCCCCGGATCCCCCTGAAGAAGAGGGTGTTTAGTACCATTCCTGATCAGAGTCAAGGGTTCAAACCCTGGACACGTTTTTGTAGGAGTTACAACTGTAGCCATACACCCCGACGAGCCAAAACAGTGTGGCCTGCTATTCTCTGTGTGCCACCTAGACAGCGCCCACACACCGAGGCAAACCTCAACAAGACCTGGGAAAGTGTCCTGAGGTATCTGGCACCAACACATTAACAGCAGATCCTTTAAGTCATGGTTTAGACTAGTCAATCCAGCACATAAATGCTCAATTGTATGAGATCTGGGAAAATGGGGCCTGGGCAACGCCTGAGCACACCAACAACCTAACCTTTTTTCAGTTAACTTCTGAAAGGAAGAAATTCTATCTGCTTCGATTTTAGTCACAAAAGTTAGGACATGACAATTAAAGGAATGAATTAAAGAGTCGTGTCTGAGTGGTTACCTTGTCGCCCCTGGGTCCTAAAGCTCCCGGACGACCGTCCATACCAGGCTTGCCAGGCAGACCCTGGAAACAAACAGGTTTGATTTAGTTGAAGTTCAGGTCAGATTGGTCTGATGTCAATCACAGCAAAGACTGAAGAAATTGCACTCAACATTGACTGTCTGGGTTAGTGACTGTCTGGTTTAGTGACTGTCTGGTTTAGTGACTGTCTGGGTTAGTGACTGTCTGGGTTAGTGACTGTCTGGGTTTAGTGACTGTCTGGTTTAGTGACTGTCTGGTTTAGTGACTGTCTGGTTTAGTGACTGTCTGGTTTAGTGACTGTCTGGTTTAGTGACTGTCTGGGTTAGTGACTGTCTGGGTTAGTGACTGTCTGTGGTCTGTTAGTGACTGTCTGGTTTAGTGACTGTCTGGGTTAGTGACTGTCTGGGTTAGTGACTGTCTGGTTTTGTGACTGTCTGGTTTTGTGACTGCCTAGGTTAGTGACTGTCTGGGTTAGTGACTGTCTGGGTTAGTGACTGCCTAGGTTAGTGACTGTCTGGGTTAGTGACTGTCTGGGTTAGTGACTGTCTGTGTGAATCTACCGGTTGACCGGGCGCTCCGTCCTGTCCAGGGGGTCCTTGGGCTCCGAATGATGCAGGACCACCTGACCCTGTAGAGAGGGTGCCGGGGGGGGCCGGGAGGCCCTGGGGGGCCGGGTAGGCCAGGATGCCCCTGTGAGACACATCAGCACTGGTCAGCTGATACACTCTTATGGGAGCAGTTTTAGGTAACACATCTATGATGGACAAGGTAAAGGAGTATTGATCACAGCAACGTCATTTAGTGTACATGTATGCCTAAACTTGGGGATGCTGATGATCTCATTTAGATTTGTGAAGACCTTAGCGAAATAGGAATGTGCCAAATCTGAATCTGATGAAATACTTGTTGAAAGTAAATACATCAGCTGAATCACTTTCCAACTTCAATAAATATCCCATGCAGACCCTCTTCTGTAGTTTGATGTTTGGTCAGCGGGATGCATAAATCTTTTGTGTGTATGTGCTTGTTTTTACAGGTGTGCTAGGCCCTTCAACAGCTGAACCAACAGGGATCAGGCAACTTTTAGTGTGACCTTGAGGTAATAGAGGGGGGGTAGGGAGGGAGGCAAGAGGGAGGGAGTCGAGAGGGAGGGAGGTGAGAGAGAGGCGGGAGTAGGGAGGGAGGCGAGAGTGGAGGGATGGAGGCGAGAGGGAGGGCAGGAGGGAGGAGAGAGAGAGAGCGCGAGAGGGAGGGAGGAGAGAGGGAGGGAGGGAGCTGACGCTAAGAGAAGTCGACTCACCCGAATAGATTCCAAGTCAGGGAAGCCAGATCCTTCCATATCCACAAATGTCTGACAAAGCCAAAAACGTTCATTTCACGAGACGTCATAATCACCACTAAGATGCATACTCGCATTTGGGATCCAACATGAAGGACCAAGCTCTGCATTCACAACTTAAAGATGTACCTTCTACTCAACCTCAAAACCAACGTCACTATTGTCACCAAGTCCAATGACACTTCCAAGTTGTTTGTAGACGGACAAAATATTGATAAAACAACATGGCGGGATGTAAACTCACGGGCCGGTCGTGTTTGGACGCAGCGGGGGGGGCCGGGAGGTCCTGGGGGCCCCCTCAGGCCTGGCTGCCCCTCTCCTCGCTCACCCTGCGGAACAGACGCAAGAAAGATCACACACATACACACACACTCGTCAGGCTGGTTCAGGAGCAGGTCTGTGGGCGGATATGAAGCTCTCTGTGACATGGATTGAAAAAGTAGCGGAGCTGTGGTGCTCTCTGATTGGTTAGGTGGTAGAAACCTGACCAATCAGGGGGAAGATGGGACCACCACTGGTTAGATCTACCTAGGCTTAGATCTACAATAATCAAGTCCTTTCAGATCTCTTTTGAGGCCAAGTGTTGTGATCTGTGTTTGTAGGGTCATGTCCGTCTCCATTAAACGTGTTGTGATGCTGTACCTTGTCTCCTTTGGCTCCTGTGCTTCCTGGGGTTCCTGGGAACCCTGGCGGCCCAACTGCACCCTGGGTAAAGCAGGCAGACATTTCAGAACTAACCATCCACCCCCACACACACAACACTATTACTTAGGTCAGTGCCAAATATAACAAATATAAATGCTTCATGTTGAATCTGTCTTTTGACAGGAACTTACTGCTTTCCCATCCTCTCCAGGATCACCCTGCAAACAGAGTGACAGTGAGGAAAAGCTGACAAGATCTGATCTTTGCAAACAAACTTCGAAGCTATTTTAAATTGAAGAGCAGGAACATGGGTAAAACCGTGTGCTACTATCTAGTTGATCTGCAATGTCAACATCACATGATGACAGAGGGGTGAGGACATCACATAATGACAGAGGGGTGAGGACATCACATGATGACAGAGGGGTGAAGACATCACATGATGACAGAGGGGTGAGGACATCACATGATGACAGAGGGGTGAGGACATCACATGATGACAGAGGGGTGAGGACATCACATGATGACAGAGGGGTGAGGACATCACATAATGACAGAGGGGTGAGGACATCACATGATGATGACAGAGGGGTGAGGACATCACATGATGATGACAGAGGGGTGAGGACATCACATGATGACAGAGGGTGAGGACATCACATGATGACAGAGGGGTGAGGACATCACATGATGACAGAGAGGTGAGGACATCACATGATGACAGAGAGGTGAGGACATCACATGATGACAGAGGGGTGAGGACATCACATGATGACAGAGGGGTGAGGACATCACATGATGACAGAGGGGTGCAGACATCACATGATGACAGAGGGGTGAGGACATCACATGATGACAGAGGGGTGAGGACATCACATGATGACAGAGGGGTGAGGACATCACATGATGACATAGGGGTGAGGACATCACATAATGACAGAGGGGTGAGGACATCACATGATGATGACAGAGGGGTGAGGACATCACATGATGATGACAGAGGGGTGAGGACATCACATGATCTACTCACAGGCTCCCCGTCCACTCCTGCAGGTCCAGCAGGGCCGGGGGGTCCCGCCGGTCCTTGGCCACCCCCCACAGTCCTCACCCTGGAGCCGTCCTCCCTCTGCACAAGCTCTGTGGTGGGCCCCGGGGGCCCGGGGGGGCCTGCGGGCCCAGAAGGGCCAGGGTCCCCCTTTGGTCCAGAGTATCCGAAGCCGGCTTTACCCTGAGGAGGAGAACACAGGGGTCAGGGGTCGACCAGGAGGTAACAGAACTGAGATAATGCGCCCCTGCTAATGCACCGCTGCTATTACACTGTTGTTATGACACTAAGTGTGATTGAATAGAAGAACAAACATACCTTCATCCCCTTTTCTCCAGTTTCACCCTGAAACAAGAGCAGCCCCACGTCAGCCTGTGATATACTGTAAATAACAGCTGAGCTATGTCATGACATAAACCATCAATAATCCCAAACACTCCCACAGGCTGAGGTGTTCTGAGCCTGTGCCTCTCAAAGGCAATATCAGGAGCAGGAAACCTCGACTCTATAGCATGACAATCTGTTCTAGTGGGTCTTTATTGACAATTTGACCAAAAACCAAACAGTCCTTCCAAAATACCCCACCTTCTCTAAGCTTGCACTCCCTCGAGCGCTTGAGCCCGACCCCGAGTCTCCCTTGGGCCCCAGCTGACCCCTGTCTCCCTTCTCTCCTCGGTCACCCTTCTCCCCCCTCGCCCGGCCAGCACCTGGAACACAATGGATGAACAAAGTTATTACTCTTCGTGAAAAGACGTTTAGAAAAATGATGAACGGCTTCATCCCTTATCCCGGCCCACATGCCTCCCTGCAGCCAGGCGGGGGGGGAGATGGCTTTTTCATTTGTTTCAGGGGGCTTTGGACTGTCCCCCACTGTAATTTATAGGGCTCTGACGAGGTTTAGAGGTTGCGGCAATAACCTCCTGGATGGATGCACAATCTCACGCTAGCATGCTCTCCCCCCCAGATCTCTCCTGATGCTGCTCTCCCCCTCCCAGATCTCTCCTGATGCTGCTCTCCCCGCCAGATCTCTCCTGATGCTGCTCTCCCATCCAGGTTTGACCTGGAGCTCCTGAGGTGTGATCATACTCTTCACCATGCAGACAGATCTCTCCTGATGCATCCAGGTTTGACCTGGAGCTCCTGAGGTGTGATCATACTCTTCACCATGCAGACAGATCCAACAGAGTCGCCTGTACGCTCTGCAGACACCCATGACCTGACCATGCATGTCTGGCATGCCAGTCACAAGCATCCCTGAGGACCCGGAGGTCTGGTGCTGTCTGCAATGCCACGTGCTGGGACAACGATTTATGTTGAATTATCATTGAAATAAGCGTAATGCCACATTCCATCAGGACTGCACTACAGTAGGCCCAGAGGGGGAAGTGTGTGCTATCCATGAATGAAATCTGTTTTCCATGTGCTGTAACATTGTAATGATCAACATAAAACATTATGCTTTTTCAGTTGGCATCTGTATAACCCATACAAAGGTAAATGTTGCGTGTATTCCATGCTGATGTCAATTCAGTGTGCTCCAAACCAGTGACATCAAACAAGATCACTTCAGGATCACAGCTGTAGTCATATTCCATCCACCAGATGGAGACACTTTACTACACTTTCTCAGAATACAGCTACTTTCAAAACCAGGGCCTGACAAACAATAACTCTTACCAAATCCTACTTTACAATCAGATATCCACCATTTAAACACTTGACCACTGTGTCGAATTCTGTTATTGGAACTATTGTACCAGAGGCACAAACAGTTTCTCTGAGGAATTATAATGCAACGACTCTGTCTGTTCCTCCTCTGCAGGCTTGTGTGACCTTTTTCTAGGGCTTGAAGGCAGAGGCAGGTGTCTGTCTGAGGTGAAGGCAGAGGCAGGTGTCTGTCTGAGGTGAAGGCAGAGGCAGGTGTCTGTCTGAGGTGGAGGCAGAGGCAGTGTCTGTCTGAGGTGGAGGCAGTGTCTGTCTGAGGTGGAGGCAGAGGCAGGTGTCTGTCTGAGGTGGAGGCAGAGGCAGTGTCTGTCTGAGGTGAAGGCAGTGTCTGTCTGAGGTGGAGGCAGAGGCAGTGTCTGTCTGAGGTGAAGGCAGAGGCAGGTGTCTGTCTGAGGTGAAGGCAGAGGCAGGTGTCTGTCTGAGGTGGAGGCAGTGTCTGTCTGAGGTGGAGGCAGTGTCTGTCTGAGGTAAAGGCAGAGGCAGTGTCTGTCTGAGGTGGAGGCAGAGGCAGTGTCTGTCTGAGGTAAAGGCAGAGGCAGTGTCTGTCTGAGGTGAAGGCAGAGGCAGTGTCTGTCTGAGGTAAAGGCAGAGGCAGTGTCTGTCTGAGGTGGAGGCAGAGGCAGTGTCTGTCTGAGGTGGAGGCAGAGGCAGTGTCTGTCTGAGGTGGAGGCAGAGGCAGTGTCTGTCTGAGGTAAAGGCAGAGGCAGTGTCTGTCTGAGGTGGAGGCAGAGGCAGTGTCTGTCTGAGGTGGAGGCAGAGGCAGTGTCTGTCTGAGGTGAAGGCAGAGGCAGTGTCTGTCTGAGGTGGAGGCAGAGGCAGTGTCTGTCTGAGGTAAAGGCAGAGGCAGGTGTCTGTCTGAGGTGAAGGCAGAGGCAGGTGTCTGTCTGAGGTGGAGGCAGAGGCAGTGTCTGTCTGAGGTGGAGGCAGAGGCAGTGTCTGTCTGAGGTGAAGGCAGAGGCAGTGTCTGTCTGAGGTGAAGGCAGAGGCAGGTGTCTGTCTGAGGTGGAGGCAGAGGCAGTGTCTGTCTGAGGTAAAGGCAGAGGCAGTGTCTGTCTGAGGTGAAGGCAGAGGCAGGTGTCTGTCTGAGGTGGAGGCAGAGGCAGTGTCTGTCTGAGGTGGAGGCAGAGGCAGTGTCTGTCTGAGGTGGAGGCAGAGGCAGTGTCTGTCTGAGGTGGAGGCAGAGGCAGGTGTCTGTCTGAGGTGAAGGCAGAGGCAGGTGTCTGTCTGAGGTGAAGGCAGAGGCAGTGTCTGTCTGAGGTGGAGGCAGAGGCAATGTCTGTCTGAGGTGGAGGCAGAGGCAGTGTCTGTCTGAGGTGGAGGCAGAGGCAGTGTCTGTCTGAGGTGGAGGCAGAGGCAGTGTCTGTCTGAGGTGGAGGCAGTGTCTGTCTGAGGTGGAGGCAGAGGCAGTGTCTGTCTGAGGTGGAGGCAGAGGCAGTGTCTGTCTGAGGTGGAGGCAGAGGCAATGTCTGTCTGAGGTGGAGGCAGAGGCAGTGTCTGTCTGAGGTGGAGGCAGAGGCAGTGTCTGTCTGAGGTGAAGGCAGAGGCAGTGTCTGTCTGAGGTGAAGGCAGAGGCAGTGTCTGTCTGAGGTGGAGGCAGAAGGGCTCACCTGTCTCTGTCTTCGTGGGAGCCTCTTGTTTCCTGGTCACAGGTGGCTGCTGGATTGGTCGGGAAGATGGAGGTGTGGTCTGTGAAAACATGGAACCCCAAGCGTGCACATCAGGTACTGAATGGGACATTATTAATATGTTTATGCATTAGGGAACACTACACATGCTAGTTCCTTTACTGTTCCACTGTATAAATGTGTGTTTCCAACTGTATAGGAGAACCTCTATTTAGCACCCCCAGATACGCACCGCTGAACTAGCAAACCCTGCCGATCAAATAACAGGTGTCAAACACTCCTGAAGGGGCAGACCTCCTCAGATTACAAGCGACAACAGCTAGCGCAACGAGTATCTTCAACCTTCCTGCCTTGAATCTCCAACTTCCCAAGTTGACGCAGACCTCCCCAGAGAGGAGGCAGTCTGAGGCAGTCTGAGGCTCCCAGGGCCCCAGAAAGGAGGCAGTCTGAGGCAGTCTGAGGCTCCCAGGGCCCCAGAAAGGAGGCAGTCTGAGGCAGTCTGAGGCTCCCAGAGCCCCAGAGAGGAGGCAGTCTGAGGCAGTCTGAGGCTGCCAGGGCCCCAGAGAGGAGGCAGTCTGAGGCTCCCAGGGCCCCAGAAAGGAGGCAGTCTGAGGCTCCCAGAGCCCCAGAGAGGAGGCAGTCTGAGGCAGTCTGAGGCTGCCAGGGCCCCAGAGAGGAGGCAGTCTGAGGCAGTCTGAGGCTCCCAGGGCCCCAGAAAGGAGGCAGTCTGAGGCAGTCTGAGGCAGTCTGAGGCTCCCAGGGCCCCAGAGAGGAGGCAGTCTGAGGCAGTCTGAGGCTCCCAGCAGGACTCTTAGGTCAGGAGGGACACGTATGGCTGGAGGAATGTGCTCTGTTTAGAGGTCCCACTCTAGGGGTCAACGCAAAGTGGAGGCAGTGTGTGTGTACGTGTGTGTACGTGTCTGTGCATGCCCAGTCTGCATCTGACCATGTCGGTGTGAGTGTGTGTGTGTTTGTGTGTAAAGATAAAGATGTCCTGCCAAACATCTGCCATCACCAGGAGCAGGAGAGGCTACCCTGCAGGAGGCTGTTAGCCCTGGGGAGAGAGCAGGAGAGGCTACCCTGCAGGAGGCTGTTAGCCCTGGGGAGAGCAGGAGAGGCTACCCTGCAGGAGGCTGTTAGCCCTGGGGGAGAGCAGGAGAGGCTACCCTGCAGGAGGCTGTTAGCCCTGGAGAGAGCAGGAGAGGCTACCCTGCAGGAGGCTGTTAGCCCTGGGGAGAGAGCAGGAGAGGCTACCCTGCAGGAGGCTGTTAGCCCTGGGGAGAGAGCAGGAGAGGCTACCCTGCAGGAGGCTGTTAGCCCTGGGGAGAGAGCAGGAGAGGCTACCCTGCAGGAGGCTGTTAGCCCTGGGGAGAGAGCAGGAGAGGCTACCCTGCAGGAGGCTGTTAGCCCTGGGGGAGAGCAGGAGAGGCTACCCTGCAGGAGGCTGTTAGCCCTGAGGGAGAGCAGGAGAGGCTACCCTGCAGGAGGCTGTTAGCCCTGGGGGAGAGAGCAGGAGAGGCTACCCTGCAGGAGGCTGTTAGCCCTGGGGAGAGAGCAGGAGAGGCTACCCTGCAGGAGGCTGTTAGCCCTGGGGAGAGAGCAGGAGAGGCTACCCTGCAGGAGGCTGTTAGCCCTGGGGAGAGCAGGAGAGGCTACCCTGCAGGAGGCTGTTAGCCCTGGGGAGAGCAGGAGAGGCTACCCTGCAGGAGGCTGTTAGCCCTGGGGGGAGAGAGCAGGAGAGGCTACCCTGCAGGAGGCTGTTAGCCCTGGGGAGAGCAGGAGAGGCTACCCTGCAGGAGGCTGTTAGCCCTGGGGAGAGCAGGAGAGGCTACCCTGCAGGAGGCTGTTAGCCCTGGGGAGAGAGCAGGAGAGGCTACCCTGCAGGAGGCTGTTAGCCCTGGGGGAGAGCAGGAGAGGCTACCCTGCAGGAGGCTGTTAGCCCTGGGGGAGAGAGCAGGAGAGGCTACCCTGCAGGAGGCTGTTAGACAGTCCTGGGGAGAGAGACACCATGAAACCCTAACCTCTCCTTCTCTACAAACGACTGTCTGAATATGACACCTTGTACTGTCACCTGAGGAATCTGAGAGAAGCATCCACGCCTACTAGGGGGGCGGGGGGGAGGGGAGGGGGCGGGGGGGAGGGGGGGGTTAGAAGTTTATCACTGTTGAAATCATTAACTTGTTACCTTTGTGGTCAACCATTCTCCCCCCTGTTGGTCCTGGGACTGACTACAGTATGTGAGGAATCTGACTAGTACTTAATGAGCTGATGTGTCTAGCAGAGCCCTCATGTACTCCCACTCACGTCCGTTATGGCTGGGGAACGTGGAGGACCTTAACAGCTCCCTGGGGCTTGGGAGGGGAGGGATGATGGATTCTACAAGGAGTCTTTCTTAGCAATTTACAGAGACGGACACTTCATAACTTATAAATGCTTTGTAAAATGAAAACATGTTGCACCCAATTTTGCACACAGCATACCGAGTTGTGATTTTACCACACGTACATCTGGCAACTTTCAGGGTCACTATACGGTGAGGTACGTGATGAATGTACCTCATGAAATGAAATACAAAGTCTGTTGACCTCGCTGTCACAAAGAGGGTCTTAAATGGAGGGAAGTCTACACATATTAGATTTCATGTAGGTGTTCCAGTGTTCTTTCCATGATGACAGACGTGTTCTTGTGGGAAGCTGAAGAAGTTCCTCCTGTGCTCTGCTGAGTGGACTTTTCACTTTACCTACAGCAACATGATCTCAATGTTACTGTCAATAACAATCATGAAAATGTGTGCTGCTGTTTCCAATCAAACATGATGTTGCATGTGATTTTGAACATTATGGATCTAACAAAGAGCTTTCCCCAACACTATTTAAATCACCTCTTCACAACACATTCTGGTCAATTAAATCTGCTACCATGTGGTGTAGCAACAAGCC
The DNA here is from genome assembly GCA_903064625.1 of Mallotus villosus. Lineage (NCBI taxonomy): Eukaryota > Metazoa > Chordata > Actinopteri > Osmeriformes > Salangidae > Mallotus > Mallotus villosus. The sequence goes on from CAEFZP010001773.1 coordinate 100,865, forward strand.
CATCTCTTCAGCAGGGAGATTGATGGAACCTCAGACTAAACAGGCAACCCAGTGATTACTCACTGCAACCATCAATCAAGATCAATTCCACTGTGACACAATGGAAAGTTCTGGTCCCTGAGACAACGCTCTCCTGGTCTCAGTCAGTACTTGTCCAAGCTTGTGAGGGAGAAAGACGAGCACAGTGACAGGACAGGGCCTAATCCTGCTTAATACCTGACACGCCTGTGCTGCAGGAAGTGAGCTGCCAGCTGTTTGGAAACTTTTTACAAGCGTGTTACATACTAATAAACACTTTGGAGATGGAAAACCCCGAGCATGAAACACTTTGAAGTCAGTCAATATTCCGATAATCATAAAAGTGAGTGGGCAGAGAGGAGAGCCTTGCTTCCGGAACGTTCCCCCGCCATGTTTCCACTCTACACCTCCCCCCCCCCTCCCCCCACCAAGAATCATCATCTCCAGTCTCAAATGTTAATACTGATGGAGAAAACAGTGAAGAACCCCGTCACAGTCCTGGGAGTGTAATGGAGCTGTGTGGATCCAGAGCCCGGAGCTGCCATCTGGTTTACGGTTTGTTTCTCTGGCAAGCCTGGGCACGCTCACACGGGGCTTCTGGGTCCCAGGTAGCTTCATTTCAGACTACACTCTGTGTGTGTGTGTGTGTGTGTGTGTGTGTCAGTGTGTACAAACAGAGTCAATGAGTGCAAGAAAGAGAACATTTTGACCTTTCTAAACGTATAGGTGTTGTGCATGTGTGTGTGTGTGTGTGTGTCTGTGTGTGTCTGTGTGTGTGTGTCTGTGTGTGTGTCTGTGTGTGTGTGTCTGTGTGTGTGTGCGTGTGCGTGTACTGTAACACACAGGAGAACGTACTGTGTCCTGGTTCGACCAACTCCATTCAGCTCCAGTCCAGACATATCCACTTCCAGGCTGTGATGAGGAACGATAGTGAGAGAATGTGTTAGAGTCAGAGACTGGACAGGAAGGCACACACATATTCAGCAGTCAACTCTACAGTGTCTATGTCAACATGTTTTAACATCTAATCAATCTAGACGAAGAAGTAGTCAGTCAACCAGTCAAGCACCAGATTTAGGTTGCCTGAAACGTCCAGGTTGGAAGTTCAGAACTCTGCATGTTTTAATCCAACCCAGGGACGTGTGGGCTGAGGAGGAAATGATATTAACTTATGGTGTATCCGCTCGCACAGAACAATGTTTGGAACTTCCAGAGTTGTCCGTAGAGGACATTAATCCTGAGCCTTGTCCTGTACATTGAAAAGGTATCTTAGAAAATGTAGAAGAAGAACTTAGAGAAGAAAACTAAATATTCTGCGGTCGATGTCCATACCGATGGTGGCCTCGTCTCAGTGTCCCCACTGCCACCATCTCCTGAAGCCTGACAGGAGAGACAGAAGGACTCTTCAATATTGTCACACTGCAAACCAGATGAGCTGGCTACAGACAGCAAAAATTGTAGTAAAAAGATAACGATATTTATCATCTGGTTTATGCAAAACCTATTACTCAAAATGGACTATAAAACTCATCACACACACACCCCCACACATCTTTGTTCTGCTGCCTCTTATACAGGATGTGTAAACTGATGCCAATTTGGGGAATAACTGTTCAAATAAGGACATAAAAGACCAAAATTAGAGGCCGTAGTTTGAAATCTTGTTGACTGATGTTTCTTGCATCTTTACAAGATCTGGGAACTTCACTATGGCTTTGATGATCAAAATGTCTGACGCTGGAAGCCTCTTAATAAAATCCACAAGTTCTGTATGCAAGGGTACTAGAGTGATGACTTCCCTCTATTTTGCAATGACCCATCCTAGCGTAACTCCCTCAGAAACAGCCTAGTTTGGTCGCAGCTCTTCCCATTCTAGCGTAACTCCCTCAGAAACAGCCAGGTTTGGTTCCAGCTCTTCCCATTCTAGCAGAACTCCCTCAGAAACAGCCAGGTTTGGTTCCAGCTCTTCCCATTCTAGCGTAACTCCCTCAGAAACAGCCAGGTTTGGTCTCAGCTCTTCCCTGCAGAGCTTCGTTCCTGCTCTGCAAGCTGAGGAGCCAGCAGGCGTGATGTTGCACCTGTGTTAGTGTGTGAGTGGGCGACCCCGGGGTCAGAGTTCACTCACCCCGTCAGAGTCATCCCCATCCTCGTCGCAGTGCCTCTCAGCCACCTGGGGGTCTCCCACCAGCCGCAGCTCCCCGATCACCCCCTGAGAGAACACACACACACACACAGATCTGATAAAGCCAACCTCAACATGTTTGTGGGTATGGTGACAGGCTGTCGAGGCGTCGCCATGGCGAGGTACAGTAACCTACCGTCTCCTCTTCACCTGAATAAGCTTTCCTCCCATGCACTGATCATCTCACCTGAACATGGATGAGCCCAGATCTGTCTGATCTCACACTACCCTTACATCACTTACATCTTTATAATAATAATGCATGTTATTTCCTAGGCGCCTTTCTTGGGACTCAAGGACACAGTACGAAGTACAAAAAACAACAGAAGGAAGCAGTGCAATTGACATTGAGTGGAATAAGCAGTATTAACGACATGTGTTTTGAGTTGTGATTTGAAATGGGGAAATGAATCGATATTTCTAATTTGGGGTGGTAATAAGTTCCAGACACTATGTGTCTACTATCTGTCACTATCTCCTCCAGGTCTGTTACTGTACTCTGAGACTATCAGGAACTCAGTCTGTCTACTATCTCCTGCAGGGCTGTTACTGTACTCTGAGACTATCAGGAACTCAGTCTGTCACTATCTCCTGCACAGTTCATTCCTATCAATTCATGTCCTACAAAAACATAGTTCATCTACCCACATCAAACTCGCTGTGTAACCTGGTCAGGGCTCCATGGCTCTGATTTGATCATATGATTCTATGTCCCAGATTAGCTTTTAAAGCGAGTTCATGAAGACATCATTCTGGGCCACTGTAACAAGGTTAAACGCAAAGATTTCAGGAGTTCTACGAAGTGGCTTTTGCATGGCTTCTATTTATGCATCTGGGAAGTCCCTATTTGTGAACTAGAAAGTGTTACAGTGTGTTCTACGTACTGTACTGTTCTATGGAATCCACATTTAGAATCATCAGTAAATGTTTTGAACTGCTTTACATACCATCACATACAGTAGTAATTCTTGAATCTGTATACATTTACAGGGAAAACTATTAACTATTGTATGCACAATTTATTTGCCATTTTATAAAGCATTACTGGACAACAATATAAGAAGACACATAACTGTCCTCAAATATATATTATTCTGTATTACTCCCAGACAAACAAAAGACTGATTAAATTCAGGAATGGAATGTCTATTTTTATCAACTTTAAAAATATATGTTTAGATGCAAATGTTATTCATCAGATCTGATTTAATTTAAATAATGAAATTCCCAAGACCATTTTAGAGGAGGGACAACATTTCATCCCCCATTCTCACTGCAACATCTCTTTGCACACCAGACTTGTGTGTAAATGACCTAAAATAGTTTCCCTCCAGACTAACAGTGTCGTAAATACTATTATCTCATGTTGGTTTAAATATAGGGGCTGTAGTGCACCTGTCTGCCTCAGAGGTGGGTCCTGGGGTGAGAGGTCACAGGGTCAGCTGCTGGGGTCAGCGGGAGTGGACTGCACCCGACTGTGAGGCGAGGCAATTAGCTTCTGTCAACCTCACAAGGGGTGAGACATGTAATGTTTGTATTTAAAGCGGGCCAATTTGGCAGATGAAATCATCCAGGGGTTCACCCAGGCAGCAAGCTGTTTCACATGCCTGGCTTGGGCCGAGACGACAGATTTAACCTCTCTGGCTTGGGCCGAGACGACGGATTTAACCTCTCTTAGAGACTGAAACGTTCCTTCCTTGTCCGGCTCGTTTCCGATTCCACTAACCCCTGACACCAATGCTGTTCTTTCCCAGGACTTAAGATAAGCAACACTGAACTCAGTTTAGAGTACTTGGTGTCAATCACCCCTCCAACCTTACATCTCTACCACAAGACCAGAGAGCCAGCCGTACATACCAGAAACTTGTCCGGGTCGGCCCCCCCCAGCCTGGCCCACGAACACCCCCGCCCCTGTCTCCAGCTCCATCTCGTCAGGCGACCTCTCGAACCGCACCACCTGGGGTTCCGAGTCGCAGTTCAGGTAGAAGACGACCTTGTCATCGCGCACGCTGATGGAGAAGCGTGTCCAGGTGTCCCTCAGCGAGGGCACGGCGAAGGTGGCAGCAACGTACGACTCTGTGGAGTCAGGCTCGGTGTAGTAGAGCACCACGGTCTGCTTGCCGCCCTGCACGGCCGTCAGCTTCACGCCCACGTACATGATGCCCTGGCCTGCGTCGGTGATGGAGAAGATGATGCCTCCTTTGGTAGTGGTGGGCTTCAGGTGGAACAGCAGGGAGAAGTCCCTGTAGAAAGGGCTGGGCAGGTGGGCTCGAGCCAGCTGGCCTGTGTTGGCATCCGGGCCGAAGACGTAGGCGGGGCTCCTGTCCGGCCCCTCGACCCGGGAGAGATCCCCCGGGGGAGGGTCACCAATCAACTGCAGCAGAGACACTCCGCTCTCGTCTGGAGGGGAGGAGAGACAGGAAGTGAGGTCACAGTAACTGGGGAACACAGGATGGGGGTGGGCAGCATGGCAGGATGTGTTAGCAGGAGCTTTATGAGTGTTTTAGGAGGGTGGTCTTCTGGTGAGTTGGGGTGTGTGAGGGGGAAGGGAAAGACTTTCATCACACTGTGTTGCTTTGTGATGTGTGTTTGGGGGCGGTGGGCTTGAAATGGGGCAAGTTGTGATAAAGGTTTCGTTTAATGTACTGCATGAACTGGAACATTTCTTTGGGCTTCCCACCAACAGTAATGTTAAGATTATTTCAGGAAACCACTCTGGATTCCCAGCAAAACCACAGCTAATGCATTACTTCACAATGCAAATACTGTACATTCCACATGATCCCAAATGAAATATTTAAACAAAAACATTTTATAACCTTGGGATCCTCTCCCGATAGCGAGGCTATCAAATTCAAAACAGACCAATTTATATTACAGAAGACCCTAAAATAACGTGCTGGTTTATTAAAACTCACTTTTACATTGCCAAAAAGGGCAGAAAAAAAGGCTCTCATGTGTCAAGATTGATCTCACAGACACGGCAAGGCCTTTATCCCAAAGAGCCCTTGTGATTACATGCTTCTATTAAATCTGGCTTCAGAAAAACGAAATTGTAGGCAGTCAAGCTCTTAGTAACTAGGGGATATGGGGAATTCTATACTAGCCTGTGCACTAGCAGATTCCCTGTGTTTCCTGACTAGAGACAGGCACCATAGCAACACACTTTATTGTTAGTGAACATAGTTTGACATCCTTCCCTCTTTATTTTGACTTCAATTTTGTTGATATCTTACCATGTATCATAGCAGTTTACATTAATAAATAAACAAAGTCTGAAAAGCATTTGACAAAGATTTGTATCATTTTTTTCCTGATTTTTACTATGTCACAAAACAAATGCTGAATACCCCTCTGGGATTGGTGGCATCAGCCGGGTCCCACAAGAGGACCTGCTGGGGTGTCCCACAAGAGGACCTGCTGGGGTGTCCCACAAGAGGACCTGCTGGGGTGTCCCACAAGAGGACCTGCTGGGTTACATATCTGCCCTCGGCCTCCAGTCACCAGGGTGTCCCACAAGAGGACCTGCTGGGTTAAATATCTGCCCTCGGCCTCCAGTCACCAGGGTGTCCCACAAGAGGACCTGCTGGGTTAAATATCTGCCCTCGGCCTCCAGTCACCAGGGTGACTTCAGAGGGGCAGTGAATAGAAGACGTTTAAGGGCAGAAAACAAAGAACCCAAATGTCCCCTTTTTTCAGAGAGGTTTTGTTAAAGCAGTTTCTTTTGAAGTATAGGACACTTTTGGATTTTTGAATTGATAAAAAACGATGTTACAAAAGTGTGATTTAGTTGAAAGGGCCAAATCATATGCAAAAAAAGGAAGTCAGCTGCTCAGTGTTTTTGATAAGTGAAATTGCTGTTTAGCCATCGAAGCAGGACACTTCACAACCCTTTGAAGAGTCCCACCTGATGACTAATGTCTTGAACGGTACTGCATCATGTTATGTTCACCACGTTCAAAGCAAAAGAGTTTTCACAATAAGCACTTGGGATCATTAGTCCTAGCCCTAACATGAGGTATTTGGATCAACTCTTAGGTCTGTGTAGCCTCTAAAAGGCCATGTAAATAAGTTGGAAAAGGTTTGTCAGATCTGCAATGAATATTAATAAACCCTTTTTTGGGGTCATCCTTAATGTCGCCATTCAAGCAGTCAATGGCTAAAGGTATACCACAAATAAGCTTACAATCAAATGTAAAAACATAGATAAACCCACAGTTGGTGTGTCTACCAATGTTGTGAATAGATCAAGAATGCTAAACATGAAATTAACAGTTTAGTTGACCTAGACATGGCTCCACATTCCGTGGAGGCCCACTTCTAGACACTTTGGGGAGGTGTGGGTCCTTGACTATTGCCTCGTTGACAGAAACAATAAATTGTAATCTGCCCCAGCCCCATGTCCCCAGCCCCATGCCCCAGCCCCATGCCCCAGCCCCGTGCCCCAGCCCCGTGCCCCAGCCCCATGCCCCATGCCCCAGCCCAATGCCCCAGCCCCATGCCCCAGCCGATGTTGGCTGTGATGGAGTGGAAGAACAGCTTGGAGGAACTAGTCGTGGGTCTGCTGCACAAGTCCTCGCAAACCACTAAATCTCTGCTAGCATAACTAAGGGCGAGTTCACAAGGGCATGCCAGCAGACAAAAGGATTACATTGATTACGATTGCCTGAACGTTGGACTAAGGAATTTGACCCAGCCTTAGTCACACAGTGTCCAACCGAAGTGTGCAATATTCCACTTCATTACCATGACTCAAGGCTTCACAGAAAAGTAGGCGACTCGTTTCAACGTTGGCAGACTGCATTGGACACCTTTGAGACACAATCTACTACTAAACAACTCCTGCTAGCATGTTGCCCGTTCTCACAGAACCACAGAGAGGAGTTGGCAGAGGACAGCTGAGGAGAACGGATTTTACCGGCAGATTAAAGTTAAGGGACAGTAATAAGTAGGAATGCAGGAGACATCTGAAAAACAGAGCATGGTTCTTCCAGAGATCACAGCATTCCTTCTGGAACATTCAGCCTCCTTCACCACTTTATCTTACATGATTCTCTCTCTTCTTGAAGATGTGGTCATCTAATGTTCTGTTCTGCCTGCAGCGCAGCACATGGTGGGCCCTGGTGCCATCTGGAATTAACCTGTTGTGTCGGAGTGTGTTTGATGCATTCCTACACAAGCCCTCATAGCAGACACAACTCACTTCCCTCACCAGATCTGCACACTGTGATATTACCAATATAGTGTATTTAGCAGATGCCAACAATATTAGGTGAACTAACCCTAACCCTAACCCGATATATACACACATTTCAATATGGCAATCAGTTTGTGGTGGGGACACTGACAGGCTCGTGGATATGGACGAGTGTACAGCAGGTTTATTACAAAATGTCCCTCAGTCAACAATAAAAAATAGCTAGCAACAGGATTAAAAAGGAAAACCATTTTCCAGCAATTACCGTTTTTTCAAAATACGGTTGAACGGTTAGACCGGCCAACTACCCATTAAAGGAATCCTTTTTTTTTGCTGTCCGTATGAATACACCCAGATAATGTTCTAGAAAGGCCAGAGGAGTCATTCAGTCCAACTGATCAAAAACACAGTCTTCAAGGAGTTCAACATTAGCATTTTAACTAGAATCTCCATTCAGCTTCTCCAAAAACCTTTTGTCAACCAATGACAGCTTAACAAGTCATTTAGACCAAGAAAGAACCTGCCTCTGAAAGAGAGGCTTGCAGGCTTTATGGTCCTAGTTTATCTCGCCAGGACCATTTACTGATCACAAGCCACAAATACCACACATTTTTCCCACCACCTTAACATATACAGATATGAAACATATACATTCTGAGTGTTCTGACGTACATACAGCTATATAAGATGGTTGCTGCACTGATAAGTCAGCATTCACCACAAGATGTTCTCTAAAGTTCACTCTGAGGGTGGGGGTGAAAGGTGGGGGTGAGGAAGGGTGGGGGTGGGGGTATCTGAAAGGGAAATGACAGTTGAGGATTAGTGGTTGGGACCGTGTCTGGAGGCAGATCTCCTTCCAGGTCTCACCAGGGGAGCACCATCTGGACAACCCTAACCCTGCAACACCAGCCGCAACCACCCTCAGGCCCTTCTGACAACAGCTCGGACTTTCTAACCCTCTCGTCTGTGGTCCAGACTTGTGCTTAGGGGTCAAAGGTTTAATCTGGAAACTGAACAGACGTCCTCTCTCGTGAAGTCGAGCTCTGCTATCAGGGTTATCCTTCAATGCTTCACAAATAAATTAAACATCAAATCAAGTTTGTTAGTAAACAAAGTTTTTTTGGACATTGGAGGAAAGGTTCCCAGAACCTAATAGCACACACTAAGAGTTGTGGGAAACGACCAATAAAAGCACTGTCCAGTGACCTCTATGTGTTATTAATGTGTACTGTGCACGTATAATTAGATTCTGTTAACCATAAAAAGGAAGTATTGATTGACCAGCTTATGATTTGTCTTTTGGCATTATGTTATGCACATTCTACATTGATTCAAAGACTAAGCAAGCTGCTAACCAACCAGCAGCTATTGTCTGCCTTATCATTCAGCACACCAACGTCTGCCTCTAGACAGGTGAGCCTGGATTTGTCATTAGTCTTCAATCTCACACTGATACAACCTCTTTTGAAAACATTGCACAAGTTTACTTAAAGCAACATTGACTTAGCAGAAACCCAGCTCTGGAATTCCTTATCGCTGAGGTAACGGCATTAAGAACAATGAGACTGACAGAGACAGTGTAGCCTAACTAACCTCCATGACAGGAAGGAAGGCTTACAGTTGTAGACAGGCAACAGGTCGTGCAGCATGTTGGATAATTAAAGCATTCAGGCCTGACTTTTAATCACACTGCACATAACACTGTGAATCCTGTCTCACATGAACAGGACTTGAGACAGTCACAAGCCCCAGACTGGTACATCACCCCTGACTGGTACATCACCCCTGGCAAGGAGAAGAAGGACTCACAGTAACAGCAGGATATTTCTAACAAAACTCAGCACTGATACTAAACACAAATACTCCTTTGTCATAGGCCAATTCAAAAGTAAGAAGAAGACACATGCACTATTTAAAACAAGTTCTTCGGTCAACTTCAAAACATTTGAAAATGAATATTACTGGCAATACTGAAGACCTCCTTCTACAAAAACTGACTTCATGTAAGCCTTCTCTGAAGAGCGGAAGTTCAATCCGTGATCATGTGATCATCTCCAGCGGTGTGGTTGCCCCTTAAGGGGGTAATGTGATACTCTTTAAGTACCATACCTGTAATCCTCCAGCACTTACGCTGTACCTCACTGCAACGTCTTTCATGTCCTCTTGGGCAATGTTCCAAAGTATATCACTTGAAACATGCCTGAATTATATACAGCCTGTTAATTTGTTATTTCTTAGTTAGTTGTCTCTGTAAGTATATGAAGCTGAAACTGCAGTGTGTTGAATCTGAATGGACCTGGACCAGACTGAAGCTCACCTTGAAACCTTTCTGTATTTATACAATCAATGTTTCTGTATTTGTACCACTAATAAGCCTTTCCATTAAAGCTGAAACCAGAGGGGCAAAGAGTTTCTGGCAGTGAAGACTTTAGGATCCGCTGTGCTCATAATTGGAACCGTCTGAGAGCGTAGACTGGGCTAAGACAGACCTGACTCTGGTGGAACCGTCTGAGAGCGTAGACTGGGCTAAGACAGACCTGACTCCGTCTGAGAGCGTAGACTGGGCTAAGACAGACCTGACTCTGGGATTGGAGTCTTCTTTTGGCTGCCAACAGACCACCATAGCAGTTCACTTGAAACTACTCTACATACATTTTAATTCATGGGGAAAAAAAGTAAGAAGTCAATAACAGAACTTGAGCAGTTGTCTGTTGGCTTCAAACAGGAATTTCCCACCAATCTTTTTGATTCATATCTGGGATCTGACCTTGTTAAAACGCAATTGACCCCGACCCTTTAAATCTGTGACCGCTTGCCCTTCAAAGGAAAAGGCTAGTTGCCATGGAAGAGACATAACTGAACAAGCTAATGCACGTTAACAATCTGCTTTCATGCCAGTGGGGCGCTCTGCTATTGTCAGGAGGATAGCATGCGACAGGCCTCTGATTCATTCAAGCACCAAAATCTTTGAAATCTTCCCACGGGCATCAGCTCTCCCACACACGTATATATTCACATATAGATGTGTGTGAAATGCCCCATTGTAGTCTGCTGCGGCGTGTAGGGGCTTTACAGCAGCCCCCACTGAGAACCCCCCCCACAACATTCCACTACACCATTTTTTAAGAGAGATGATGAAAGATTCTTCCTTGGCAGTTCATCACCAGTGAATGATGAACGTACAAAGAGGGAGTGAGACTGACGGGGGGCCGGAGGAGCACTGTACTGACAGGGGGGAAGCCGTGCCTCGTCCCACCAACACCGTGCTGAGCTGTGGATAGCAGCAAGACTGATATAGTAACCATGACAAAACGACAACAATACATTACTGCCAGTTTGGTCAGTTGACAAGGGAGGTTGTACGATTATGGAGGGTTGGAAATAGACGAGATCAGGTCACTAAGATAGTAGAAACTGAGAAGTAGAGCAGTTTAGCTTCAGGTCCTCACAGGGTCATGAGGCACATTCACTTGGCTGTTCAAGCTTCACTCCATCAAGTCAAACCAAAGCCTGATGTTCAGGGAAGTAGTAGTAGTAGTAGTGTATGAACCTACAGAGGAATGGCTGGACAAGGTGGATACGGTTGCTGTTTTAACATTATTTATTGGGAACATGAGGCCTGGAACATTGGTTATTCATAGTTTAAATTAATAGATGAACATTTTGGGGAGTTTACAGGCATGTTTTAGAGATGCCTCATAGAAGATATGAGCAGATACGAGAGCATGTCTTTCTCGATCAATCTTTCAGATTTGATGTTTGACACCTGAACTCAACCATCAATCTGTGACAACCCTTTTGTCTTTTGACAAGCCCTGAATGAATGTTTCCATAAAGGTTGAGAGAGGTGAGAAGGGTTGAATATGATATATGGATAGCATGGGTCCTCTTTCACCTTAAGGCAACAGGCTTTACCAGGAACACATGCCTCACACACTCTGTAGACTCTGGGACTATAAATTAACCCTAACCCTTATCATTTACTTACCCACATTCCTCAAATAGCTCAGAGAGTCTCACTGGATCCCCCCACACCTCTAAGTAGCTCAAGAGGTACAAGGAACAAGCACACCAACACCAGAGACATGGACACCAGAGACATGGACACCAGAGTCCAGCAGCAGGACTGGCTGTAGCAGCAGGAGACAGCAGCAGGACTGGCTGTAGCAGCAGGAGACAGCAGCAGGACTGGCTGTAGCAGCAGGAGACAGCAGCCTGGCTGTAGCAGCAGGAGACAGCAGCAGGACTGGCTGTAGCAGCAGGAGACAGCAGCAGGACTGGCTGTAGCAGCAGGAGACAGCAGCAGGACTGGCTGTAGCAGCAGGAGCGAGCAGCAGAGCAGCAGGACTGGCTGTAGCAGCAGGAGACAGCAGCAGGACTGGCTGTAGCAGCAGGAGACAGCAGCAGGACTGGCTGTGCAGCAGGAGACAGCAGCAGGACTGGCTGTAGCAGCAGGAGACAGCAGCAGGACTGGCTGTAGCAGCAGGAGACAGCAGCAGGACTGGCTGTAGCAGCAGGAGACAGCAGCAGGACTGGCTGTAGCAGCAGGAGACAGGACTGGCTAGCAGCGACAGCAGCCTGCAGCTGAAACAAGACACGCTGGCTTCTCCATAGTTACAACCTTCTAACAGCTCTCAAAACTGGCCAACTGTTTGTCTGTTCAAAACACTAAGGTGACTTTCATACTTCTTGAAAACTAATCAAATCCATTATTATATGATAGACCATCTTGTTAGAGAGCACTCAGCAAACTAAAAAAGAAGCTAACTTTAGTCCAAGTAGTACAACTCCACACATGGGAATACAAGTAAAGACCCCACCGCAACCTGCCTCAAATCAATGATCATGCGTGAGATGGAACATGGCAGCTTAATTTGTCTACTTAAAGCTAAAGATGTCAAATATCCACAAGCATTTTCTAAACCAAAGTGCATTCTCCAATGCAAAATATCCATGCTATGCATTAATTTCTAGAGATGTATGATTTTCCTTATCATGGTCTTGACAGTGGAATCCAGTGTGCAGTAAACTGCCTGCCACAGATATGCAGAGATGTAATCACGTGTTGATGTAGATCACATGCCAGGAGAGAATGTACAGGATTTACTGCTCCTCTGCAGGTGTGGCACCCTCCTCTGCCTGCACTTGCAGCCATTCAACTCACAGCTCCTACACATACACACTTCATATAGATTCATCGAAAGGATCAAAAGGCAAGCTTTAGATAATTGCGCTAGTCTAACTCAGTTCATGCAAATCATCAAGTAATGAGTACCTGAAACATGCATCTCTGGATCAGACGTCTACTGTCTAACAGCCCTCTGCAGAAAATACGTCTATTTAGTCTGCAACTTGACAAACACAAATCCTGTTTCACGTTATTATTCCATATAAGATCTACAGAAAACCAAATCAGTTGTGCAAGTTTGAATTTGTTTTATATTATTTATTGATCCACTGTGTCATGGTGTGTGTGCTCTGGATAAGCGTCTGCTAAATGACTAAATGTAAATGAATAAGTGTATCTGTGCACGTATGTGTTTGTGTGTACGTGTGCCTGTTTGTGTGTGTGTGTGAGAGAGAGAGTGCTCAGTCACATGCAACCAGGAGACTCTAGACATTCATTGACATGCATCTAGTTCAGGCTGTTAATGAAGCATCTTCATGCTTGTTAAGCATTTGCTCACAGTCCTCTGAAGAGACGTCAGCAAACACAAATATGACAATTAGTCCCTTTTACTACCTTCACCGTGCACATAAAACCAAAGTGACCAAGTCCCACTGAACCGAATCGGGAGCCAACAAACAGACCGTTAGGGGATGAGGGATTGTCTGCAGGAGTGGGGAGGGAGGATATTTGATGTCTGGTTCAAAATGGATTCCGTATTGAGGGATCCATTCTAACCAATGATTACCTTTCTGGTTACTAATTGACAAGCACTGATAGCCATCGTCCTGCTCCTCGGGGAGGGAGTGGCACTCCACCGGGAAGCGTCCCCGGTCCAGGAGAGACCAGCAGCTGTCCCTCAGAAGCTCACAGGAGCCCCGGCAGGGCAGCAAGGGGGCCAGGCCCCGGGGGCCACACGGGGGCACCAGGAGGAGGCAGAGGAACCACTCCAAGCTATGGTGGCAGGACGAGCGCAAGAGCCACGCCCAGTCGTGGAGGACAGCGAGGACCTCTTCCACGGTGCTGTGGTTGAGATGGTTGGGAACAGAGAAGCTGTCCCCGCCCATGGACAAGCAGAAGGGGAAGCTGCTGTCCAGGAGCAGGCAGCGAGGGGGTTCAGGCACAGGGGCCGGGCTAGCGACCACAGAGCCTTGAGAAGGGGTTAGTGAATCACCTGGGACAGTGTATTCCACAGAATACTCCGTCAAGTTAGAATCGTTAGCATTCCGACTGAAGCTGATGTCTGTGTTTTTGATTCTGCTGGGGGGCTCCAGAGACACGCTAGGGTTCTGGACCAGCTCACTATCTATGATGGAGCTGCTCGAGGGTTCTGTCATGTTGAGTTCACCCAACACACCGTCTAAAAGATCCAGTTTGGGAACATCTGTTGTTGTTGGAACCCTGCTACTACTCTCCACTAAACCTGACAGGACGGTAGTTTCAGGAAGGACATTTAGGCTTTGAATAATCTGACTGTCTAGCGGTTGACTAGTGACATTCATCTCAGCTGTTGTGTTGAGTCCATCCCAGGAACTTTCTAAGATGTCCAGCTTTAGCTGGTCAGTTGCAGAAGTGCTGTTACTCTCAACTAACCCTGACAGGTCAGTAGGCACAACGGCTGCTTCTTGGCTCTGCCACACAACTTTATTAGACCCTGAATAAGACCCAGACGATAATTCTTGACCAGACCCGACCCAGACCCAGACCCAGAGCCTGATCCTGACCCTGATCCTGACCCAGACCCAGACCCAGACCCTGATCCAGACCCTGACCCAGACCCTGATCCATTCTCTTCCCCTGAGAATCCCAGGAGACTGGGCTCAAACCCCTTCCCCTCTAGTGAAGACATGCCATTACCAGGTTTGCCTCCTCTTGATGAAGGTCCAGTCTGGCTGCTTCTCCTGGGTGAGGCAGTGGGCCTCACGGTGGTCAGCATGCGGCCTTCCGTGTCCTTATCCCACGTCTGTACAAACTTACGAATATCCGCGCCGACGTCCATGATCTCTGCGCCAACCCCCGCGATGTTGTCTGGATCCCCGCTGGCGCCCGTGCTGCCAGAGCCTTCCCTGTCACCAGGCGGGGCGGCGGTGGTGGTGTCGGACCACGACGAGAAGAACCAGGCCTGAGAGCGGCCCACCCACAACACCAAGAGAAGGGAGACCCCCAGCTGGAAGCCCATCTTAGACATCCTGCCCTCTAGCTGCACATCCAGCAATATCAGGCCTCCAAAGTGAACTTTGACATGCCCAACTGTACAGATCCTCTCTCCTTCAGTCAGCCTGCAGAGTCACCACACAGCCCACCAGGCAAGGGGAAGACTTGAAGAGGAGGGTCCTTTTGAAAGGAGGGAGGAGAGGGGGTGGAGGGGGTCTGCTTCCTTACTGGCTGCCCTCCTAATCTCCCCTCCCCTAGCTCCTCCCTCCAGCTCCTCCTTTTGTCGTGCCGCTGAAAAGCCTCTCTCCTGCTGAGTGACACCCTCTCGCCTTTCAATGTTTAACAAAAAAAGGGCAATTCGTTCCCCTTGACTTGAGCTTTATGTGCAAACTTTAAAATAAGGAACTTTGCAGACCTATAGATAAAAAGTTCAAACACTGTTAAACTGGGGAGAGTATATAAAAGGAAGGCAGTTTACTGCACTTTACTTCTGAGATTTGATACTGCAATCAGAGACTCCAGTTCAAAACAAACACAAACAGCTGAACTGCATTGACAGTGATATTGCAATAATCAATTTTAAACAAGATTATCTAACAACGTATCTGATACTCGCTTCATTAGATTAGATCAGACTTAGATCAGACATCCTCAAAGTGTTCTTCTCTGGAGGGACTTTCCCTGAGTTGGCACGTGAACTCCCTGATCTCAGATCTCAGACTACAGAGCTGCTCTCCGTCTACAGAGCTGCTCAGAGCTGATCCTGGGTGAGACAGGGGATGAGGGGAGGGTGAGACAGGGGATGAGGGGGGTGAGACAGGGGATGAGGGGGGTGAGACAGGGGATGAGGGGGGTGAGAAGTGGTTCCCTCCCACCTCCTGCATACCTCCTCCCAATACGCTCCCCTCATAAATCTCTACGTTCTGCCATACCTCACAATTAATTTCCACTAAGTCTGCCCTCCTACACAGCCTGCTTTCAGCTGGATGCTGCGTGTGGTAACAGAGTCATCCTGCTGTCGTGTTCCTGTCCAGACTAGTTGAGTCGAGCCGGGGGCAGCCGACAGCCCCTCAACGTGTGCTGAGGATAGCTGTGTGCTGTTGCCGTGGGTCACTACGGTTCTGGTTGACCCTTTGGTTTACGACACCTCGTGTTGTTAGTCAGGGCCTGAGCGGGACATCTGTTTCTGCTATCTGAGATTCTAAATAGGATGATAAAATCTACCATCTTTCAAGGCATTTCATAGTATTGTCCATTCTCATCACTCAAGCCAAAATACCTTCCAAATTCTGTCTGGTGTTTGTGGACAGAAGCACAATGAAGTGTCGTGTTCCTTGTCGTTTACACATGAAGGTACAGAATAAGAGATGAAAGACATTCTGACAATACTGAGGACAAACATGAGGAACACAGATGGAGCATCAGTGGAGACCAGATCTGTCCTCTAGAACAATCTGCAGCTTGTTGTAAAGCTGCTTGACTCTGGTGCCCACTAACTCTCCTCAGGATACGAGCTTCATGCACCTTTAGGGAGGGGGGGGGTCGACCCTCGTCAAAATAAAACTGTCAAAAAACGACAATTTAATTATATTGTATAATTTGCCAATGCAAAGGTCAATGACAGCAACAATCACCATGACCCAGTGAAACAAACTTAGAATAATGATTTCAAGACCTGAGGAAAATGTTGCAAAACTTCTGAAAAGACAAAACAATTCCTTTTACTGTAAAATGTGGTTGCACATCTCAGATCTGCAGTTGAATACGTGAATTTGAACTGCATTCCCGAGAAAGGTTGGCTGTAATATCTCTGCCATACGAAGCATCTACTGTACACTGCAAACACATCTACTGTAAACTGCAAACACATCTACTGTAAACTGCAAACACATCTACTGTACACTGCAAACACATCTACTGTACACTGCAAACATCTACTGTACACTGCAAACATCTACTGTACACTGCAAACACATCTACTGTAAACTGCAAACATCTACTGTACACTGCAAACAGCCCAAACATCTACTAACCCAGCTGCTTGGCGATCAGATTAAAATGCAATTAGTTAATTTCCTTCACATGAGGGAAATTTGGCAGGAAGCTGTCAAAAATGTGTGGCTTTTGTTTCCTTGTTGCTATGGAGATTAACAAGCTACTTCCTGTGGCCCTTTCAATCCAGTTTGAGCAAAACCACAACCGCACACTGCTAATGGAAGATGCTGACAACTGTGATAGGGCTTCAATTACAGCTCCTTAGATCCAGGGATAAGCCCATCCTGCAGGCCTCAGCCGTGACCCGGTGTCTATCCTCACACAGCACCACTGCGCCTCAGCCGTGACCCGGTGTCTATCCTCACACACAGACACCATCCTGCAGGCCTCAGCCGTGACCCGGTGTCTATCCTCACACACAGACACCCTCATGTTCCTCCTCCCTTTTCATGCTGAGTAAATATATGAGTACATATATTATAAAATAGGACATGATGTTGTCCTGAGTAGGGCGTGCTCCCCTTCCCCCTGAGAGGACTGACTCACATCCTCCCCAGGGAGAACAACACCACCCTCTCTTTTGATCCTCAGACTGCCCTTTCGTCTGCACATCTCCTTTGGGGAGTCCCTAAAGCTCCCCCTCCCCCCCCCCTCCCCCCTCTCTCCCCCTCTCCCCCTCTCTCCCCGTTCTTATGTACTTTGACTCCAAAATCCCCTCAGAGAATCAGACTGCACGGAACCAAAGAGCTTGGGCAGTGATGCTATTGGATAAATAATCCAACATTGTGTTTTAATTTAAGATACACAACCCCAGGCTGGGCCCTGGAGGCGTGTACAGGAGATGTGAGAAAGGGAGAAGAGTTCGTAGGGTTTTCAGACTGTACTGAAAGAGCCGTGGGTGGGCGAAAATATCCTTGTTGTCAAGCTGTCACCATCCTCAAAACACTGGGAACAAGAGATTCTTGAATGCACAAAGAAAACTGCCTTTCACCATCTGTCATGTCACGCTATGTTACCTTAACACCTGATCTGTAAGCGTCATTAAAAGATCCTGTCCCTGCTCTCCTGAAAGCTCTTTTTATGTGGAAGCGGTAATTACAGTGGGACAGTCTGAGAGGAATGCTGTCTCAGAACATCATGCTGACTCTCCCTTCAAACTGAAGCATCTGAAGCTCTTTCTGGACGTCTCTCATGGTCTGAACAGTCCCTGGAGACTCATCCCCTGGAGACTCATCCCATGGAGACTCTAATGCCAACACAGTATGACCTTCCAGGGGTTTTGCAGGACCAGTAAAACCTAACCCTACATTCTACTCGTTATCATAAATACGTAGTTGTTCGTTGTTTGATCACCATGCCGTGTAAACCAACTGTACAGTACAAACAGATAACACTATGGGTTAGGGAAGTCTCGCGTGGGTGAGAACCATCTCGGCTGGAGAGGAAGAATGTGTACAGCTCTTCATGGATGAGAGACTGGGGGTCTGGATGAGATCTGAGCACTGAAGGAGGCCCCTGGGCCCCTGTGTGGGAGCCCCAGTCCAGCCAGGCCCCCAGCCCTCCTCCCCTCCCCAGCCCTGCTACCTTCACCCCTCACCACATGCTGCTGGTCACACAGGGACCTCAATGTCAGTCTCAGCCATGTCACAGTTAAACTGTGATTATGACCTTGAGAGATGTTTTAGGAGTCTGTTCAGTGGGACTTTGTGTTTTAGAGATCTGCCTTTAACTTGATTCATGTAAGCGTTAAGCTTGTATGACCCGTATTCATGTTGCCATGCTAATGCAAACAACAGGCATCATGGAGAAAGAAGAATACATTCCTGTTCCTGTCTCCTAACCCCCCCCCCTCCTCTCAGAGACGATACCTCTGTAACCCCACCCCACCCAGCCTCTGTAACCCCACCCCATCCCACCCCACTCAGCCTCAGCGTGGACGCTGTAGTCATCAATGGAACCCTGAATGAGCCTCCTAATTAAGATGCCCAACGAAAAACGGCTGAAAGTAACTCAATAGGTCTTGAGCCAGACAATTATCTGTCACTACTAAGTATTACGTTCCACCCCGCACATCCCTCCATATGCCTTAATGCACAGCTACTTTCAAATGCTGCATACTATTTTTAGCGTTTGTGAATAATGTATGGATATCTGAGCAGAGATGGCAAAAGTACACACATTCTTCACTCAAATAGAAGTACATACTCATGTTTAAAAAGACCCTGGTAAAAGTTGAAGTACTGACTACTACCTGCTTTAGTGTGACGCTGGTAACTGGACCTCACATCATATTAATACATGAATAAAAACATACACTTTAGATGCACAGGTTAGATCTAAAAGGCTGGTCTCACGTCAGATCTAACGGGCTGGTCTCAGGTCAGCCCTAAAACGCTGGTCTAAGGCTCGTCACAAGTGCGATTTTTTCAACCTTTCCCAATTTTTTTAGAGACAAATTTTTTTTAATCCCTTCAAAACGTTGTTAATAGTTTTGGAACCCTTGGAAACTTTTTTTCAGAAATGTTTTTTTCGAAAATGTTTTTTCGAAAATGTTTTTTTGAAAATTTTGTCAAATATTTTGTCGAAAATATGTTTTCAACCTTTCTAAAACTTTTTGCACACACAGTGAGAGAGTAGGAGAGGGAAATGGAGAACTGAAAAGCCTAAAACAGATCGAGAACAGTAGAGTATAGTGTGGGGAGAAGGAATATGCTTCTCCCATACCCTACTGGGATGCATGGTTATTCCACAGCACCATCCACACACGTCAAGACTCCAACTGTGACATCAACAAGGATTTAGGTGGGGATTGTAACCGTCTGGTGGTGGAGGTGATTCATCCTCTGCTCTTCCTGATCTCCACCTGACTGTCGGCTGCTGACAGATCTCCAAGTCCCTCCTCAGTGTCTAGACTAAGTGATTCAGAGTATTAATGCCGGGAGTAAGTACTGTGAGCCTTTGTGAACACAAGGAAATACAGTCAGAGCTTCTTCAAAACACGCTGCCTTCTGAAGCAGTCTCCAGAGCAGGGCTGAGAGCGGGGCTGAGAGCAGGGCTGAGAGCAGGGCTGTCCTGCCAGGGAGGAGAAGAGCTGGGGGTGACTGATGCCAGGCCAGGAATCACTAGATAAGAGGACTTTCCCACAGCATATAAAAAGCCGTCGTAGCAGATAAGACGTGGATATGAGGTGGTGTGAGGTCTCTCCACCACATCACCTCCCCACAGCTGAGCAGACAAAGTAGTCTAGAGGCCCGTAGCCCGCCCGCCTGCCTGCCTCCCTCCCTCTCTAGTCAGCTCAGGGGATCAACCACCCATCATCCTACCCTTCATGTGGACCAGTTTCACACCCCACGACATTGAAGCCCCGAGCGCTGAAGGTGACAGGAGAGATGAGGGTGTTAGCGGGGGGCCAGTGACCTCAGTCCTGTCAGATAAGGACAGAAACACCTTCCAGTGACGCACACGTCAGGAGAGACAGCAGCAGCTTCTGACCTGCTCACTGCCCCACAGCTCTGATGAGGTGCATGCTGCTTGTAGTAAGTTAGCTAAACAAAATGTGTGCTGTGCATAAACTATCATTACATGGACATGATGACATATCTGACCTGAGCAGCAGGAAGATGAGAAGATGAAGAGGAGAAAAGAAGAAAGGAAGAGGAGGAGAAAAATGAAGGAGAGTTAGAGGGAGGGTCTGAATGACTGACAACTGCACTATAGCCGACAGACAGACTGACTGACAGTCCTGAAGGGTCTCCACAGTCCTGCTGAGGCAGGCAGCCCCTCCGCCCCAGCCCCCTCCCTCCCCCTCCGCCCCCGCCCCCCCCTCCCCCTCTGCCCCCTCCTCCCCCTCCCTCCCCCAACACATTCCTGAACAACAGGAGAACGTGTATCCCATGGTCTTAGCTAGAGAGACAGGAGAGGAGAGAGACAGGAGAAGAAGGAGACAGAGAGAGAGACAGAGAGAGACAGAGACGCAGAGAGAGAGACAGGAGAGAGAGAGGGCAGAGAGAGACAGAGAGAGAGAGACAGAGAGAGATAGAGAGACTCAGAGAGAGAGAGAGAGAGAAGCTGAGCAGAAGGACAGTTGTCAGTAGGACACCCACAGGTCATGGTCCTGGCCATGACTGTAATAACCCCCAGGATCACAGCTGGTAGCTGCTCTCTAGGAGGAGCAGTCGTCCTGGTGTCCTGGAGTCAGGACCAGAGACCCCAGCCACACCTGACCCAGCAACTACACAACAGTAATCCTGCACACACCTAAAACATACAATCTAGACATCCTCTTCTGCTTGACTGCAGTCTACAGTAGAACAAGCAATACACCCTTCACAACATCAGAACGATATGTCTTAAACTGTCAACGATTTTACCATTTCCAAACAGTATCTCCTGCAGGAAGCAGCCGTGTAGTAGTCATGGTGACGGCATTAGCAGCCCAATAAAAGGTGCGGAGGACTGTTTGTGTGTGTTTGTGTGTGTTTGTGTGTAATAGGTCTGTCAAAAGATACTCTGTTCTCCTGCTCCTCTCCCCAGAGCCCTCAGGGTTACGTCTGCACCACTCAGCTAAGCAGCAGCTTGCCTGGCCAGAGAGAGTTGCTAGGGGCCACATGCAGGTGGCTCCCTCTACTGGCCAGAGAGGGGTTGCTAGGGGCCACATGCAGGTGGCTCCCTCTCCTGGTCAGAGAGAGGGGTTGCTAGGGGCCACGTGCAGGTGGCTCCCTCTACTGGTCAGAGAGAGGGGTTGCTAGGGGCCACATGCAGGTGGCTCCCTCTACTGGCCAGAGAGAGGGGTTGCTAGGGGCCACGTGCAGGTGGCTCCCTCTACTGGTCAGACTAAATGTCTCCTCCTGTTGGAGCGGTGGAGCGGTGGGCCACACAGCCGTCCCTGCAGATCACCCTAACCCTCATCCCTGCTCACCTGAGACTTCTCCTGTGTGTCCCCTTCATGTCAGCGAGGCAGTGACGATGTGATCATGTAGCATGTGGCTAACAGCATGCTAACATCATGGTCTTCATGACTGAGTTCTATGGAAATCACCAGCATGACTATGACAGGACAGGCCCGCACACAGCAGCTGGGTGGACCATATATACCACATGAAATAATGTAACGGTTGATGATACGTTTGAGAGTTTTGTTGAACTATATTATCAAGGTAATGGTAACACAGTCAAAGAGAAACTACAATCTTAAGGAGATATGAAGGAATATTAGTGATGTTATACATGCTGTAGAGGAAATATCCTGTATTAAGAAAGTGCCCAAATGAAAAGGTCACATATGTCAATTCATATTCAGAGTGAAGGGCTGCTTGTTGCTAGGCAGCCATGGTCTCTGACCCAATCAGCTCTATTCTTCCCTGTCACTGATTGGCCCTACAGCAGGCCTTTTCAAAGTAAGCAAACACTCCAACATGATGAGGTGAGGCGCTCTCCAAACACGACACACACCTGTGGAAACGCAAACAGCCGGGCTGAGAGACCAAGGCTGTGAAGAGGGAGGCCCACAGACAGCACGGAGGAACAGAGGCTACGTGCAGAGCAACACTGCGTAGCAACACTGCGTAGCAACACTGCGTAGCAACACTGCGTCCTCCTGGGGTCACAAACTGAGCACAGAAGGGACGTGTGTCAGAGGATGTGGCTTGTGTGATGGGGTGTTTATTGATGTAATAAGTTGATAATGAAGTGTTTATGTTCATGTAAACAAGTCAGGCCCAGTGTCATGATGTGATGGTGATGTCATAGCAGCAGAAAACCCACAAACATGTGTTCTGGTTTAGTTTCCTGAATGAGGAGATCCCAGTTAATTCATCACCCTCCTACCACAGGACCTGGCTTGACTTCCATCCAGGTGCCATGAGAGTGGATATTCTCCAGTTCCATGACACATCAGATCACAGAGTATCATCATTCCAAACACTGCCACATGCTTTCCTGAGGTGAGTGAAAAGAAAAGTAGACACTGTTAAGGGACCCACTAACTGACTTCCACCTTCCCACCAGCAGAGGGAGCTGCCAGTCCCAGAGCAGCAGGAAGCCCGTTCAGCCATGCTGACCTCACTGGAGCCCACAGCCTCTCCATCACAGGACTGTCATTATCCCGGCTTAGTGGCAGCCCGCAGGAGCCACAGTGCGGTCAGCAGGTTCACTCCCCGAGCAGACATCAGGCGAGGGGCGGGCTGCTCGGACAGGAGCCAGCTCAAACGCTCCTCCTTACGCCCGCTGGCCCTCTGGATTAGTGCTCCAACCACAGGGCCTGTTAAAGAGCAGGTGCTGTTGGTGCTGAATAGTCTACATGTGAACTAAAGCGAAGCGATACTGCTTTAAAAGGAAAAAGGACCCAGATACCAAACCCTCCCCCACCTGCAGGCCAAGACAAGAACAACAGTCCTGAAGGGAGGGGTGGGTACTAGGCGGACACACACACACACACACACACACACACACAGGGGCGCCTGGTATTGCTCAGCCACTTGACCCACTCTGTCCTCTGACCCAGACACAGGAGACAGAGAGGGGACACAGCTCTGCACAGGACACAGGACACAGAGAGGGGACACAGCTCTGCACAGGACACAGGACACAGAGAGGGGACACACAGCTCTGCACAGGACACAGGAGACAGAGAGGGGACACACAGCTCTGCACAGGACACAGGAGACAGAGAGGGGACACACAGCTCTGCACAGGACACAGGAGACAGAGAGGGGACACAGCTCTGCACAGGACACAGGACACAGAGAGGGGACACAGCTCTGCACAGGACACAGAGAGGGGACACAGCTCTGCACAGGACACAGGAGACAGAGAGGGGACACACAGCTGACAGCAGCTGGTGTGTGGTGAGGATGTCATTTACACAGGAGACAGCAAAGGAGACAGCACAGGAGACAGCACAGGAGACAGCACAGGAGACCACAAGCAGAACACTGACATCATCCTGAGCAAGAGAAACCCCTCCAGATATGTGACAGAAGGCCAGGCGTCATGTGTGGAGGCCAGGCCTCAGGGTCATGTGTGGAGGCCAGGGGTCAGGGTCATGTGTGGAGGCCAGGGTCATGTGGAGGCCAGGCGTTGGGTCCTGTGTGGAGGCCAGGGGTCATGTGTGGAGGCCAGGCGTCAGGGTGTGGAGGCCAGGTGTCGGGTCCTGTCCTGCACCACACATACCTGGGATTCCTGCTCTGCTCTCTGGACTCATCCTGCAGCTACAGCATCGAACTTACACACACACACTTACACGCACACACACCACACACACACCACACAGTAGGGTATTGTAGTTTGGTCGCTCAAAGGGAAAAGTGAGGGAAAAGGCGAGGTTGAAAGAGGATCTGTGATGATGTGAGTACTGCCAAACAGGCTGGCACACAACTGCTGTCAGCTCCTCACTCGCACCTCGGAAAGCTCTGGAAGATTGGACAAACGCCGGATGTCCGGAAGTCAAAGTGTTGACTTCAGGGATTAACATCTCGATTGGAGTGGCAGAGCAGCTGCTGAAATCTCCCTGAATTCCCCCCAAAACAACATTTCAGAGGAACCGTTTCCAGCACGGAAAACAAGACTAACATCCCAGGAAGTTAGTCCATAAACCTTGTTGTCTTTGAAAAAAGTAATATCCGCAACTACTCCTAACAGACACGCCTTTGTTGAGGATGTGTTTATCCCCCAGCAGTATATATTTATATCTGAATAATCTACTGTTGCTTATCCTTGGTATTTTCCCAGGCAGTAAGTGAGGGGTATGAGAGAGAGAGAGAAAGTCTTCAATCTGTTCTTGATGCAGCATCTAAAAGAGTGTAGGATGTGTGTGTGGGTGCACGCAAGTGTTTACACGTGTGTGTGTGTGTGTGTGTGTGTGTGTGTGTGTGTGTGTGTGTGTGTGTGTGTGTGTGTGTGTGTGTGTGTGTGTAGACATCACAGAACAAGGAGCTGGAGGAAGCCCCTCCACCTGATACTCTGTCTGTGTTTCTCCACGTTGTAAGGCCTCCCTTATCTAAGCAGTAAGGATGATCATGGGTCACAACAGCTTGTCTTTAATGTCTTCTCGTCTTTGTGTTGGGCCTGCATAACACCGTGTAGCTGCCTGCTTGGTTTCAACAGTCGCATGTCTGCCCCTATATAACCCAGCAGCATTTCTGTTCCCACACACAGACACCAGCCTGGCCGTGACACAGCTCCCTTCAGGACACCAGGCCTGTATTTGGGTGCCGTCGGCTCGGCTTCCAAACTAACTGAATCTTCGCCCCCCAAGGACGTGTATTCAGCAGAAGCTGATGGGTTGCAACACGACTTCACAAAAGGTCTGCTTCTTTCATGGCTTGCAGACGGTTTGAGGTGTGTTTTATAGTCAATCACGTCACCTCCTGGCTAGCAGGGCATCCTCTATGAGTTACACAAGATCACCTCCTGGCTAGCAGGGCATCCTCTGAGTTACACCAGATCACCTCCTGGTTAGCAGGGCATCCTCTAAATTACACCAGATCACCTCCTGGTTAGCAGGGCATCCTCTATGAGTTACAACCAGTTTACCTCCTGGTTAGCAGGGCATCCTCTGAGTTACACCAGATCACCTCCTGGCTAGCAGGGCATCCTCTGAGTTACACCAGATCACCTCCTGGTTAGCAGGGCATCCTCTGAGTTACACCAGATCACCTCCTGGCTAGCAGGGCATCCTCTGAGTTACACCAGATCACCTCCTGGTTAGCAGGGCATCCTCTATGAGTTACAACCAGTTTACCTCCTGGTTAGCAGGGCATCCTCTGAGTTACACCAGATCACCTCCTGGCTAGCAGGGCATCCTCTGAGTTACACCAGATCACCTCCTGGTTAGCAGGGCATCCTCTGAGTTACACCAGATCACCTCCTGGCTAGCAGGGCATCCTCTGAGTTACACCAGATCACCTCCTGGTTAGCAGGGCATCCTCTGAGTTACACCAGATCACCTCCTGGTTAGCAGGGCATCCTCTAAATTACACCAGATCACCTCCTGGTTAGCAGGGCATCCTCTATGAGTTACAACCAGTTTACCTCCTGGTTAGCAGGGCATCCTCTGAGTTACACCAGATCACCTCCTGGTTAGCAGGGCATCCTCTGAGTTACACCAGATCACCTCCTGGTTAGCAGGGCATCCTCTGAGTTACACCAGATCACCTCCTGGCTAGCAGGGCATCCTCTGAGTTACACCAGATCACCTCCTGGCTAGCAGGGCATCCTCTGAGTTACACCAGATCACGCTGCTCTCAGATGCCTCATTCATACGGCAGAACCTTTAAACTTGAAAGAACCGCTGCACTTTCTCACAACTATCTACAGTTATAATATCACACCCTCCACACCTCACACTACCTCCACTTCCCACCTCACACTACCTCCACCTCACTACCCCAACAAGCACACACACGACACAACGAATCATAACAAGCGCCATTAAACCATCAGCTGTACTGCCTGCTCTGGGGGAGGTGCACTTGGCCTCAGATATATGTTTTGGTTTGCATATCTCAATATTGACTTGACTTGTTTATAGACACAGAGTGAGTGAGTGACTCATCATGGAAGATGTGAGTCAGGACTGAATCCCCCTCGTGTGAAGATGTGAGTCAGGACTGAATCCCGACTCAGGTCCTCAGAGGCAGGGGGATCGGAGGACCAGTTGAGCTGACCCAGGACCTCCAGGTTTGTTTGTTCTCCTTCTGATGCAGAGTTTCACATGAAACAACACTGTGTGTTTTAGAAAGCCTACCCTGTGGCTGAATCTGATGGGCTTTCAATCCCAGTAAGACACGCAAGATAAAAACCATGCAGGTGTTGGTCTCAAGAGCGGATACTCTGTGTTTGCGGTGTGTGTGTTTACACAGTGTGTGTCTGTTTGCACGGTGTGTGTGTGTGTTTGCACGGTGTATGTGAGCTTGAATGCTTTTATGTCTGTCTGTGTGTTTCTGTCTGTGTTCAAATCAAGCGGTTCACAATAAAAGTCAGAAAGTCAACCTTTCCCTCTGTCTTCTGTCTTCCCTCTGACCCTCAGCTCTCCAAGACCCTGTGGTCCAGCTCTCCAAGACCCTGTGGTCCAGCTCTCCAAGACCCTGTGGTCCAGCTCTCCAAGACCCTGTGGTCCAGCTCTCCAAGACCCTGTGGTCCAGCTCTCCAAGACCCTGTGGTCCAGCTCTCCAAGACCCTGTGGTCCAGCTCTCCAAGACCCTGTGGTCCAGCTCTCCAAGACCCTGTGGTCCAGCTCTCCAAGACCCTGTGGTCCAGCTCTCCAAGACCCTGACTCCCAGTGGGATTTGGGACGGGACCATAACATCCTCAACACATCCACCAGAACATCCTCAACACATCCACCAGAACATCCTCAACACATCCACCAGAACATCCTCAACACATCCACCATAACATCCTCAACACATCCACCATAACATCCTCAACACATCCACCAGAACATCCTCAACACATCCACCATCACATCCTCAACACATCCACCAGAACATCCTCAACACATCCACCATAACATCCTCAACACATCCACCAGAACATCCTCAACACATCCACCATAACATCCTCAACACATCCACCAGAACATCCTCAACACATCCACCATCACATCCTCAACACATCCACCATAACATCCTCAACACATCCACCAGAACATCCTCAACACATCCACCAGAACATCCTCCACACATCCACCATAACATCCTCAACACATCCACTAGAACATCCTCAACACATCCACCATAACATCCTCAACACATCCACCATAACATCCTCAACACATCCACCAGAACATCCTCAACACATCCACCAGAACATCCTCAACACATCCACCAGAACATCCTCAACACATCCACCAGAACATCCTCAACACATCCACCAGAACATCCTCAACACATCCACCAGAACATCCTCAACACATCCACCAGAACATCCTCAACACATCCACCATCACATCCTCAACACATCCACCATCACATCCTCAACACATCCACCATCACATCCTCAACACATCCACCATCACATCCTCAACACATCCACCATAACATCCTCAACACATCCACCAGAATATCCTCAACACATCCACCAGAACATCCTCAACACATCCACCAGAACATCCTCAACACATCCACCATCACATCCTCCACACATCCACCAGAACATCCTCAACACATCCACCATCACATCCTCAACACATCCACCATAACATCCTCAACACATCCACCAGAACATCCTCAACACATCCACCAGAACATCCTCAACACATCCACCATAACATCCTCAACACATCCACCAGAACATCCTCAACACATCCACCAGAACATCCTCAACACATCCACCAGAACATTCTCAACACACTTGCACTGCATCAGGCCGCTGGCCTGGGAGCGCCCAGCATGAGGCAACACTAACAGCATGTTCTGATTAAACAGGCCAGGGGAAGAAGAGAGGACATTCTGTGGTTTGGGATGTTCATTGAAACTTAATTTACATAATCCTGTGTAAGCAAAGGAGAAGTCATTGTGTTTGTTTGTGGAAGAAAGGCACCATACCACCAGGAGGAGGAAACAGTGTCCTGGTGAGGGAGAGAGAGGGAGAGACACAGAGAAGATGAGGGAGAGAGACACAGAGAAGGAATGAGGGAGAGAGACACAGAGAAGGAATGAGGAGGGAGCTAGGGAGGCAGTGCCAAACCACAGAAACAGAGGGGGAGAGAGAAGAAAGAGAAGAAAGAGAGAATGAGACAATAGCAGTAGGAACCACCTCCGGAGAAGTGAGCTGAAAGGAGTGTGTCAGTTTCAGTATGATCCGACATGCAGGATCCATCAGGAACAGCTTTCAGAACCCTGGTGACGTCCTGGAGAACAGCACCATGCAGGCTGGGCTGAGTATGGCAGGGTGTCGGGGGCAGATGAGACCCCGCCTGCACCCCCCTCCCCCCTCCCCGAAGAGAATACATTCCAACTTAATTATCCTGACGGAACAAAAGAGTCTTTCTACAGAAGAAGGGGAAAAAAGCATTCCGATCATGTTGGTTCAGGCTGGGCATTAGCACCATGTCGCATGGGAGAGGAGAGGAGAGGAGGAGAAGAGGGCAGGAGGGGAGAGATGGGGGGGTAGGGAGAGAAGAGGAGAGTAGGGGAGGAGAGGAGGAGGGGAGAAGGAGAGGAGGGGAGGACGGTAGAGGGCAGGAGGGGAGAGGGCAGGATAGGAGGTAGGGAGAGGGGAGAGGAGAGGGGAGAGGAGGAGGGGACAGGAAGAGGGGAGAGGAGGAGGGCAGGAGAGGAGGAGGGCAGGAGAGGAGAGGGCAGGAGAGGAGAGGGCAGGAGAGGAGAGGGCAGGAGATGCAACCAATCATAGCAAGAAAGCATCATTTTGGTTGTTCAAGCCTCACTGTTGTATTAAACCCGCCCCATATCAGATTCACGATCATGATTGGCCCGGCACTTTTTATGTCAGATGGAAATCAGTTTGAAAGGGAGGGTGGCCAGACCCATCTACCAGAACAGATAAACCATGTGCTCTGATTGGTCTGGTTCCCAGGCTACATGTCACCATTACACTGCATGAATGAGTCTTACCAGGCAGTAAGCCTTCTGAGTGCAGGCTGGTCAGAACGGGTCGGGGAGGAACCAGGGCCTCGCTAGGTATCACTGACGCTCAGTCCTGCTTGCAGCGTTGCTAAGAGAGACCCGAGCGCAGGCACAAACTGCCAACTCACACTGAGCTCTGTGGCTCCATGGGTGAGGGGGGGGGGAGGGGGGAGGGGGCTGAATAACAGAATAATTGGTACAGTGTGTAGGGAACATAATATGTGGGTTTGACGGAGGGAAATGACAGTGTGTCTTCAGCCACATGTGGGTTTAGTTCACATCCTTTACACTTTGGAACGCATTAGGAAAGTAAGATTTACACAGAGCTCTGCTTGAAACTATCATCTCCAGATCAACTGCATGACAAGATTGAATGCTGCAGTTTCACGTCACTGGGAAGGTTTCTCCATCAGTAGTTCAGATATGGGGGCTTTCCTCTGCTTCTTCTCTATGTATCTGGGGAGGAACACCCAGTCTGGTGCAAAATAAGACCGAACATGATGACAGAATTCAGAAATGACTAGAGGCACAATGCACACTATATGCCAAGCTTCTTACAGAAACATTTCACTTAGGCCTTGTTCCAGAAAAACGTCTCCTGGATTTTGTGATGGTAAATAAACCAGGTTAAGATGTAGAAAAGAGTCGTACACCACATTGATGCTTATCGCATCTGCAAACTTACGGTTCAGAATCCAAATAAACATGGCGGCTGGGGAACACATTCCGCTCCCAGGATGTTGAGAACAGCTGACATCCTCTCCAGCAGAGAGCTTAGACAAGTCAAACATCTCTGACCTGTTGGATTTGGCACGCCATGGAAAAGCCTTCAGAGAGAAAACTCAGCTTATTTGATCCCAAATATTCCAATAGCTGGGCAAGACCCCATCAGAACTTTTGACTCAATTCCAAAAACAAGAAAAACAAAGAAGGGCAAGAGCAGGTTGAACGATATGAATGCCACAGCCTCACATGTCCACGTCTGTGGACTGCGGTTGGTGGACTGCGGTTGGTGTGTTTCCTGAGAAAATACGCTGTGAAGTGGTCAAATTGTGTGCTCTATTTTGTGGTTTGTAACAAGCCCATTTTCAAGGTTAGCTCTCTAAGAGACCCCCAACTACCTTGCAGACCAGGGTGGGCCTTGAGACCTGACGTTTAGAACAGCTTTGTGTGTAAATACAAGGCTCACAGGGTGTGGAGCCTACACAGCCCATGGTGACTCTGCTAAGCTGTCCTTACGGAGGACAAGTGGGCTGGAAAATCCCCTTTCATCCTGAAACATGAAAGATGTGACAGTGTAGAGAGACCTGGCAGGGCTGTGCTGCTGCAGCGGGTACAGACAGAGAGGCAGCGACTGGTGTCTCTCTCCCTGGTCCTCTAGACAGACTGGTGTCTCTCTCTCTGGTCCTCTAGACAGCCTGGTGTCTCTCTCTCCTGGTCCTCTAGACAACCTGGTGTCTCTCTCTCTGGTCCTCTAGACAGCCTGGTGTCTCTCTCTCTGGTCCTCTAGACAGCCTGGTGTCTCTCTCTCTCTGGTCCTTTAGACAGCCTGGTCTCTCTCTCTCTGGTCCTCTAGACAGACTGGTGTCTCTCTCTCTGGTCCTCTAGACAGACTGGTGTCTCTCTCTCTGGTCCTCTAGACAGCCTGGTGTCTCTCTCTCTGGTCCTCTAGACAGCCTGGTGTCTCTCTCTCTCTGGTCCTCTAGACAGCCTGGTGTCTCTCTCTCTCTGGTCCTCTAGACAACCTGGTGTCTCTCTCTCTCTGGTCCTCTAGACAACCTGGTGTCTCTCTCTCTGGTCCTCTAGACAGCCTGGTGTCTCTCTCTCTCTGGTCCTCTAGACAGCCTGTGTCTCTCTCTCTGGTCCTCTAGACAACCTGGTGTCTCTCTCTCCCTGGTCCTCTAGACAGCCTGGTGTCTCTCTCTCTCTGGTCCTCTAGACAGCCTGGTGTCTCTCTCTCCTGGTCCTCTAGACAACCTGGTGTCTCTCTCTCTCTGGTCCTCTAGACAGCCTGGTGTCTCTCTCTCCTGGTCCTCTAGACAGCCTGGTGTCTCTCTCTCCCTGGTCCTCTAGACAGCCTGGTGTCTCTCTCTCTGGTCCTCTAGACAGCCTGGTGTCTCTCTCTCTCTGGTCCTCTAGACAGCCTGGTGTCTCTCTCTCTCTGGTCCTCTAGACAGCCTGGTGTCTCTCTCTCTCTGGTCCTCTAGACAGCCTGGTGTCTCTCTCTCTGGTCCTCTAGACAGCCTGGTGTCTCTCTCTCTGGTCCTCTAGACAACCTGGTGTCTCTCTCTCCTGGTCCTCTAGACAACCTGGTGTCTCTCTCTCTGGTCCTCTAGACAACCTGGTGTCTCTCTCTCTCTGGTCCTCTAGACAGCCTGGTGTCTCTCTCTCCTGGTCCTCTAGACAACCTGGTGTCTCTCTCTCCTGGTCCTCTAGACAGCCTGGTGTCTCTCTCTCTCTCTGGTCCTTTAGACAGCCTGGTCTCTCTCTGGTCCTCTAGACAGCCTGGTGTCTCTCTCTCCTGGTCCTCTAGACAACCTGGTGTCTCTCTCTCTGGTCCTCTAGACAGCCTGGTGTCTCTCTCTCTGGTCCTCTAGACAGCCTGGTGTCTCTCTCTCCCTGGTCCTCTCTCCCTGGTCCTCTCTCTTAGAGGTACTGGGGGGAGTGAAGTAGACCTCTATTGTCCAGCATTCCACACAGTCCAGGACACTTCACTACGGAGACCCTACCGGATGAGCCGTGTGTATGTGTGTGTGTGTGTGTGTGTGTGTGTGTGTGTGTGTGAAGGCCCCCTCTTGACCTGACCTCTTGCCTGGTCTTTAGCCACTGAGCTAACAGCCATTCGAGCTCAGTGGAGAGGAGCTTAGATGAATCAAAAGGAGGAGGCAGGATAAAAGGCCCAACACTGAGGGGTATGGGGGAGATCCCCTCCTCACACACACACACACACCAGCGCACACACACACTTTCACCAGCCTAAGCTCGCCCCTAACCCCGGAGGGGTGGGGGTTTCAGTCAGGGGAGGTAGGTGAACAGGAGGAGGAGGAGTTGGACAGGGGTGTGATCGGCCTATTTCTTCTCTCTCCACACCAACAAAGACCCGTTCATCAGGGGAATAAACACAACAACAGAAGCCCAGGGCACCAGAGACAATTAGTTCGAGAGGAGGACGATCAAACAGGGAACTTAATTGGGGCCACAATGGGAGCCCAACAGACACAGTTTGTACATTCTCCAATTAGTTTTACGGGGTGGTGGCAGAGCTGAACATCTTGTAAAATACTTTTAATGATATGGATTAGCACAAAAGGGAATGGATGAAGAAAAAAAGACTATGTGGGGCATCAGATATGAACAATACAGGAGAGAACAGCTGCTGTTTTCTGTTTCCTCTCCTGAAGAGACACCTCCACTCATCAGCTGTACAGGAGCCACAACACAGGACAGGATCCTGAAGAGACACCTCCACTCATCAGCTGTACAGGAGCCACAACACAGGACAGGGCCCTGAAGAGACACCTCCACTCATCAGCTGTACAGGAGCCACAACACAGGACAGGGCCCTGAAGAGACACCTCCACTCATCAGCTGTACAGGAGCCACAACACAGGACAGGGCCCTGAAGAGACACCTCCACTCATCAGCTGTACAGGAGCCACAACACAGGACAGGGCCCTGAAGAGACACCTCCACTCATCAGCTGTACAGGAGCCACAACACAGGACAGGGCCCTGAAGAGACACCTCCACTCATCAGCTGTACAGGAGCCACAACACAGGACAGGGCCCTGAAGAGACACCTCCACTCATCAGCTGTACACACTCACAGAAATATTTGAGCCTAATTTGTTAGATTTATGTAATTTAAATGCATATAGAATTTCCATTCATTTACATTACATAATTAGAATTAAACAAAATATATAAACTTAATATGATTTGTATTTGTCAATATAATAAAACGTATTAGTTTGAAATGCATAAAAGTAGGTTCATGTTAATAAAGACTATTTGTTTGAATTGCATTATAGGCAGGTTAACCTAATAAATTATATTTATTCAAAATAGATAATATGTATGTACTTTGTATTAATAACCTAAATGCATTAGTCAGGTTAACCTAATAAACTATATTTATTCAAAATAGATAATATGTATGTACTTTTTATTAATACCCAAAGGATTTTAAACATGTTTAAATATTTACATCCACCCACAATAACTATAGAAAATAAATCGGACACTTGTTGAATTGATCAATTTATTGCCATCAATGAGTAACAGATTACCAGATATTTGCATCTTCGAATTACACAATTTTCCAAAATCAGGATCCACAAATGAAAACATATCAAAAACAAATATCCTTAAGTAATTCACTGCCCAGTTATTTAGTTTTCGGAGCCCTTTGGGACATGGGTGAAAAAATTAGATGTGGGAAGATTTCTCATTTATTTTTCACAAAAAAAAAGACTGCCACAAATAGTTCTAATTTAACAATTTTCCATAATATTGATATGTCGATAAATCCTCTCTGGTCATGCATTGTACACAAATGAAAACATCATATCAAAAATAAATATCGTAAACTATTTAACTTCCCAGTTATTTAGTCTACGGAGCCCTTTAAGGAACATGGGTGAAAACAATTAGGAGGTGGGAAGATTTCTCATTTACTTAGCAACTGGTGTGCTGTTTAAACCAGAGGTCTTCAACCCTGGTCCTCAGGGACCCCTTGTCCTGCACGTTTTAGATGTTTCCCTGTTCCAACACACTTGATTCAAATAAATGGGTCGTTATCTAGTTATGCAGAAGCCTGTTAACGACCACTCATTTGAATCAGGAGTGTTGGAGCAGGGAAACATCTACATTTATTCATTTAGCAGACGCTTCTAAAGCAGGGGTGTCAAACTCCGGTCCTCGATGGCCGCTGTCCTGCATGTTTTAGATGTTTCCCTGCTCCAACCCACCTGATTCAATTAAAAAGGTTGTTATAACGACCATTCATTCGAATCAGGTGTGTTGGAGCAGGGAAACATCTAAAACATGCAGGACAGCGGCCCTCGAGGACCAGGGTTTGACCCCCGTGATCTAACGCATGCAGGACAGGGGGTCCCTGAGGACCAGGGTTAAAGACCCCTGGTTTAAACCAACAAAAATAAATCTGCCACAAAAGAGAAAAAAGTTGTATTTTGTTATGAGCTGTTTTTATCACTTCATATCAAAAATAAATATCGTAAAGTATTTAACTTCCCAGTTATTTAGTCTACGGAGCCCTTTGAGGAACATGGGTGAAAACAATTAGGAGGTGGGAAGATTTCTCATTTACTTAGCAACTGGTGTGCTGTTTAAACCAGAGGTCTTCAACCCTGGTCATCAGGGACCCCCTGTCCTGCACGTTTTAGATGTTTCCCTGTTCCAACACACTTGATTCAAATAAATGGGTCGTTATCTAGTTATGCAGAAGCCTGTTAACGACCACTCATTTGAATCAGGAGTGTTGGAGCAGGGAAACATCTACATTTATTCATTTAGCAGACGCTTCTAAAGCAGGGGTGTCAAACTCCGGTCCTCGATGGCCGCTGTCCTGCATGTTTTAGATGTTTCCCTGCTCCAACCCACCTGATTCAATTAAAAGGGTTGTTATAACGACCAATCATTCGAATCAGGTGTGTTGGAGCAGGGAAACATCTAAAACATGCAGGACAGCGGCCCTCGAGGACCAGGGTTTGACACCCGTGATCTAAAGCATGCAGGACAGGGGGTCCCTGAGGACCAGGGTTGAAGACACCTGGTTTAAACCAACAAAATAAATCTGCCACAAAAGAGAAAAAAAAGTTGTATTTTGTTATGAGCTGTTTTTATCACTTAAGCAACTTAACTTTGAGTCCTTGGACTTTTGGTGACAACTTCGTTGGGTCCAGTTCCATAATGATCTTCTGATAAAATTCAAATGTAGACTTCAGGTCCTTGGGGTAGCTCAAGTTAAGGCTGTAGATAAGTCCAAAAAGCATGACACATCCCATGGTGACACTTGGGAGGTTGGGAATAACCGTCACTCCTTCAAGAACCACGCCAGCAAAACACCCGTTTCCCGGATTGGCACTCTGAACAGTGTAGATGCCCATGGTCATCTGCGCCAACTCTGCCTCACTGGAATCGATGTCCTGCAGGACAAATAGAAAAGAGCTGTCAGTCACCTTGACCTTTGACCTCAAATCTAATCTAGCTCAATCATTTTTCAGGCGAGCGTTCATTTGAATAAATTCCCATAAGGTGTTCCAGAGATATTACATTCACAAGAATGGAATGGACATGGTCATAGTGACTTCAAACTTTATCCTTTGACAAACTCCAAAAAGCCTGAAAAAAAAGAAAGAATTACCATCTCTGCACAACTAGGAGTTGAAAATTGACAGCTGAGGGTAGAAGGCTAACTCCTGCCTCAGACCAGAGCTCAGGCTGCTAATAACTAAGTTTAGTGAGATTTAAAAAATGTGTGCATCAAACTTAACCACACCTGCTTTAAAGTCTTTTAGGGTGTGGGGATTATGTTTTCGATGTTTGTGTGAGTTAAACGTACCATATATGTTTGTTTGATACATACATCCCTCAAACATACAAGTTATGGTTTCATACTGCCTAAGATGTTGATTTACATGAGTAAAGTACTCCTTCTCAGTTGAAAGTTCCTTACATCCACACGTCTGACATGAGAAAGAAGTTAACTGAACATCTGCTGTCTCTAGCTTCCTGTGTGTTTGATAAGTGTGACTCGAAAGGTCCTTCCAAGTGGTAAATGTACATGGACAATCTGCATAGACACAAGGATAGCGGCATGTGAGGCTGTAGTGAAAATGTCTCAGCCTAAAATGCTTTAACAATCCATACCTGGTAGGTAATGAGATGTCACATACTTTACATGGCCACATTCACACGCCCACATTCACACAGCATCTGTAAATAAATAAAAAATAACAGTGTATTAGTTATGGGTCAGTAACACATTTATATTTTGAAAAGGCACAAATGTGTGTACAGTCCACATCCTTACTTGATTAAAGAGGTTGCCCTTCAAAGAAATATAGAAAGTGGAGAAACTCGAGAGAATAACTGTAAAACACAAACGATTGTTAGAAACAAATAGCATTTTGGGGTGACCAAATATTACCTAATATTTTTCACACCTGTATCCAGATGATGCTGTTCAGAAAAATGTACCTCAGTTTAAACAAATACATTCTGCAAAATCGCTCAGATAAATAACGTTGCTGATGTGCAAGCTTGCACTGTCTGGATACAGGTTCGAAAAATATATTTAACGTGCAAATTAATTGCAGGAAAAAAACAATTCCAGTGTGCAAAGGCCTTTAGGCGGCAAGATCCCTAATTACTTTTAATAACTGCGCCCGATATGCAAGGTAGTAAGCTAGCAAAGTCAACTCATTATGTTGCAAACAAAATGCGACTAAAAATTACATGTGCACACACTGTAAAACAATTAACAAACAAGAAAGGACGGGTTGTCTAAGTACAGGTTGTCAAACGCACTTGAGCAAGCATGCTTGCTTGCTTGCTAGCTAGCTACTTGACTATCCATTCCTGCACAAAAACAGCATTCGCATGCACGCTGACCCACAACAGTGTTATAGTTAATCCTAAATTTGGAGCAGGTAATAACCTGCAAATTTGTATACATAATTTGAACAGTACTCGCTATAAATCTTTTGCTGTTGGGAATGTACTTTATGTTCCTATTTCACTGACACCAGCCGCAAATTAGCCACCCTAGCTGATGGTTCAGGCATGTGATACTTAGGGCTAGCTATCAAACCAGACAAATGTTTGCAATCATGACGGATTTGCTGGAATTTATTGCTTATATATTCATATCAGTGTGATACGCTATTAAACTGCACTAGTAGAACATAAAGTACGCTGACAGATTACTAGCAAAAGACTTGGATGACTGCAGATAGCTTACCGTTACGGAGGAAAACAGCGCTGAGGTGAAATGGTGGAAAGAAGAAACGGTCGGAGAGCGCGAAATCTGACGTCATTTCCACTTCAGAACGATTTCACTTCCCGAAAATTGCATGTAAACCAATCACATACTCACAGCTAGCCCTATTTAAAACATGTTAGTATGTTTTAATTGATTAAGAGTAATATATTTCAGAATTAATAGACTTATGCTTATTCTAA
>CAEFZP010001774.1:0-7500 GCA_903064625.1 Mallotus villosus
GCGAAGAAGGAGAAGGCGCCGCCATCGGCGAAGGGGACGACGTGTGGGCGATAGGATGAAAGTATATTGGACGCACGTTACGAAGATAAATAGACAGTGATGATGAGGACTATAGGTGACATTCTGCCCAGATGCCTTTCAGATCGACCGGTGGAGACGGGGGTCGACTAAGTATTGGCGGCGAATGTGCGCGCTACTCTAATGACGAGATATCCCAGGTTTCTGTTCGCGGACGTGGCTTCCGGATCGGATTTATCTGATGGCTTACACTCCCTATGTTGCGTCGCACTGATCATTCAGCGCGTTTGTCGTATATTACTGACGGTACATGCTTGTCGGGCCGCCTAAGCTGATTCTTCTCCTGGATCTGCTCACTCCTCTTCATCTTCAATTACCGTCTTCTGGACGCTGCAGATTTCGGCCTACGTCCCTTAGCCTCTTCCTTCTCCTATAGCCGTTGTACTTCGCAGCCTGCAGTCCCCAGTCCTTTGATAGTACTCTACATACGTCTCCACCTTTCACTTCATTTCCCTCATCCTGCACTCTACATGTCCCTCCCCCTCTCCCCCCACGCTGTCGTCATTTCTCAGTTCCTGTTTATGTCTCCGCCCCCCTATTCGATCTCTGAGTTCTTTCACTGAGGCGTACGTCACAGGCCTCGTCAATTGTCACTATACCATTACACGTCCTCTATCTGTTCGGCTTCCCCTTGCGCGCCCTTCATGCCTACCTCTCTCCCTCGTCTGTCCGACCTATTGCTATGCGCAAAGGTACTCGGTGAGAGTAACTTCGCATGCTAGAACACGCACCTACCTATTCGCATTCCATTTAACATGTTATATTCTTCTTCGTCTTCGTTTACTTACTCTGCTGGGTTCTTGATATCCCTGTTTTTCTCTTTTCTTTCACCCTATCTTCTCTAATCCCATTAAAGCGTGACTAGATCCTTGTCCTGACTTGCTTTTCGGTCGATTCACATTTCTGTGATGCTGCACCGCTCCATTTGTGCTTCGTGTTACTTCGTGTATCTTCTTTAGTTTTTACCGATGTGGATTCGTACTGTCTCTACCTCTATCCTTCTCGTGTGTTTTCCCTTTTGTTTCGCTGTGTATGACCCTCTGGAACCCCGTGGTTTATTCACTCTGTCTCACCCCTCTCCTTCCTCCTCTTTTCTCAGCCCCATTTGCACCGCCCGTTTCGCCTCCCACTACTATAACCCCATGGCTATCTAGCCTAATCCACTTTTTTCCGTTCTCTCTCCCTATCTTTTACATCGTCCGATGCCCGTACTCTAACCTCTCCTTCTAGCTTTCACTTACCGAAGTGCACTGGCTTCTTCCTACTATTGTGTGGCCCATGTGATCCCTTCGTCCTGTCTGGTCATTCGCCTCGATCTGTACGGTCACACTTGGCACTATACACACCCCCTCTCATCCGTCCTTGTTATGTCTAATCCGACAGCTAGAAGAGTCGGTGTATCACTGTCGTTTCTGTGTACATCTATCGCCAATCTGGTTTAAAACACGGTAAAAGTATCCAAGGGGTAAACAGTCTCTATTCTGTATCCCAGGGTAACGGTATCCCAGGGTTAAAGGCCATAATTATGCTTCTGGGTTTTCGAAAAACGGCAGAAGAGGAGGGAACGCCTGTCTCTCGTCCGTGAACACCCTCTGCGTGTCTCTCAGTCAGCCCTCGGAGAGC
The DNA here is from genome assembly GCA_903064625.1 of Mallotus villosus. Lineage (NCBI taxonomy): Eukaryota > Metazoa > Chordata > Actinopteri > Osmeriformes > Salangidae > Mallotus > Mallotus villosus. The sequence continues at coordinate 1,702 of CAEFZP010001774.1, forward strand.
TCTTTGACGGATTGACGTGCACCTCCTGAATTTTCGAACTAATCCGTCGAAATTACGCAGAGCGAGGGGAGGGGGAAGCGACGGAGACCCCCTTGGCTGTGATTGGTCCGTATTAAGAAGTCAGGGGCGTGTTGCGCTATGGGTTGCCGTGACCAACAAGACCAGGGGTGTGGGAACGTCCGACCTGCGGGCCATATGCAGCCGAAAAATCATATTTGGTCCAGCCCGCCTGGCAATTGCAGTGCGGACCATTATTAGGTGCATATTCGTTGGCAGCAGCACTATTTTAATATGTGGAAGAGGACAGTGGACGGCGCTCGAGCGTCGCGTCTTGCACAATCAAGCCCCAATCATACGTTGTTGGTTTGGGCTAAACCCGGAATGTTACAACGTCTGGCCTCCGCCTCTGATTAACACTCGGATCGAATAAGCATCTCTAAAATGGTAGCACGATAAAAACATATACGATCCCTTTCCGTAATCATAATAAACCCCCCAGAAATGTTCACTGCACAACCCAGTCAAAGCAGGCTGCCCTTCCAGCTAGCATCTCACAAAACATCCACCAAAGAGAAGCAGTTTTTACAATTCATATCAGCATAAACAGGTAGCCTACATGTAAATCGGCCATTTGAATTCAAATGTGACGAGAAAATGGGCAGTGTAGTCCGCCTGAACAGTGCTTATTTATTGATGAAACGGTTTCATTTCTAAATTCGCTCCGAGTTTGCGATAACCTACAGCTAGCATCGCAGTGCGCAGCGCCACCTTACTCTTCTGGCGGTGAATTGTTTTTCAGCACCCACAGCCTACGGAGAACTATAAACGAAGTCATCCGTGTGTATCCGTTCGTATCCGTGAGCCCGCCCCCACCGAAAACGGAGACGCAGAAGCATATGAGGCCTTATACAGTCTCTCTCTGTACCCAGGGTAACAGTATCCCAGTGCGGGTAACAGTATGCCAGAGGTAACAGTCGGCTATTTCACGGGTTCTCCAGGCGCTTCGAGGGACTGACAGGAAGGACCGGACCGGTCGGGGGCCAGGGGCATCTGGCGAAACCTGGCCTCCATGCGGTCTGAGAGGAATACCTGGCTCTGCTGTGAGTCACATCACACAACACAACATCACACCACCATCACCTAAAATCACCGCACCTCACATGATCACACATGTTATGCACACATAAGGAGCAGAGGAACCGCACCATCGTCCTCCTTGGCCCTCTCGCTGCCGCCGTCTCGCTGCGAAAAAGCAACGCGAGAACGACAACAAACCAGAGAGGGAAAGAGAAGCGAAGACGATAAACAGAGCGCAAGACAAGAAAAAGCAGACGACAAGACACAGAGCGGAAGACACGCAACTGAGCAGAAACGCAAAACAGAGCCGCCAGCGAAGGAACGAAAAGGAAGCAAGAGAGAGAACTGAGTAAGACAGAGGGAAGAACTGGTGAAGAAAAGGAGAGCAACGAACAGACAGATAAGGCGCAGGAAGACACATGACACACGAGTTACCTCCAGCACGTAGACGCAAATGCACACGATCTAGCACTGAGCAGCTAGCACACTCCCTCACATGATCCTCATACGATCTCCTTCACTAGTACTCACGTTTCATCCACCTCTCTACAGTCACCCTCTCAGTAGTCTCTCTCACGCTACTGTATTCGCTGCCGATCTAGCTCGCTCCTCCAGGTGGGAGCAGGTTTGAATGGCCCCCCAGGACAGACCGGCCCCCCAGGACCCCATGGTGAGTTTCTCCTCTCCTCTCCTCAGAAGCTGTGCAGGAAATGACCTCAGTGTTGACCTCAGTTTGCCCTCTGCAGGGTCCTCCTGGGACTGCCGGGGTGAAGGGTGACCCAGGCAGGAAGGGAGACAATGGTAAACATGCACACAACACAAACACACAAAACATACAACATGAACAAACACACACAAACACAAACACACACAACACAAAACAACAACAATGAACAAACGGAATGTGAATAGAACAAACTCTGTCTTGAATCTAAATGTATTAAGTTAGTGAAAACTTAACAAAGCATAAAAAGCTCTATAACATGAAGTGTGTTGGTGTGTGTGTAGTGTGTGTGTGTGGTGTTGTGGTGTCTGTGTGGTGTGTGTGGTGTGTGTGTGTGTGTGGTGTTGTGGTGTGTGTGTGTGTGTGTGTGGTGTGTGTGTGTGTGTGTGTGTGTGTGTGTGTGTGTGTGGTGTGTGTGTGTGGTGTGTGTGTGTGTGTGTGTGGTGTGTGTGTGTGGTGTGTGTGCAGGGGCATGGAGGCCTGATAGGGCTGATCGGTCCTCCAGGGGAGATCGGAGGAGAAGGGAGACGAGGGCTACCAGGGGGCCAGGGGCTGCTGGGTCCTAAAGGCACTGAGGTAACACACACACCTGTACACACACACCTGTACACCTGGACACACACACCTGTACACACACATCTGTACACCTGGACACACACACCTGTATATGTGTATATCATGTACTGTGTGTATATAATGTACTGTGTGTATGTATGGTGTGTATATAATGTACTGGTGTATGTATGGTGTGTATATAATGTACTGTGTGTATGTATGGTGTGTATATAATGTACTGTGTGTATGTATGGTGTTGATATAATGTACTGTGTGTATGTACTGTGTGTATATAATGTACTGTGTGTATGTATGGTGTGTGTATATAATGTACTGTGTGTATGTATGGTGTGTATATAATGTACTGTGTGTATGTATGGTGTGTATATAATGTACTGTGTGTATGTACGGTTGTGATATAATGTACTGTGTGTATGTATGGTGTGTATATAATGTACTGTGTGTATGTATGGTGTGTATATAATGTACTGTGTGTATGTATGGTGTGTATATAATGTACTGTGTGTATGTATGGTGTGTATATAATGTACTGTGTGTATGTATGGTGTGTATATCATGTTCTGTGTGTATGTATGGTGTGATATAATGTACTGTGTGTAGTATGTGTGTATATCAATGTACTGTGTGTATGTATGGTGTGTATATAATGTACTGTGTGTATGTATGGTGTGTATATAATGTACTGTGTGTATGTATGGTGTGTATATAATGTACTGTGTGTATGTATGGTGTGTGTCTATAATGTACTGTGTGTATGTATGGTGTGTATATAATGTACTGTGTGTATGTATGGTGTGTCTATAATGTACTGTGTGTATGTATGGTGTGTATATAATGTACTCTGTGTATGTATGGTGTGTATATAATGTACTGTGTGTATGTATGATGTGTATATAATGTACTGTGTGTATGTACGGTGTGTATATAATGTACTGTGTGTATGTATGGTGTGTATATAATTTACTGTGTGTATGTATGGTGTGTATATAATGTACTGTGTGTATGTATGGTCTGTATATAATGTTCTGTGTGTATATAATGTACGTGTGTATGTACTGTGTGTATATAATGTACTTTGTGTATGTATGGTGTGTATATAATGTACTGTGTGTATGTATGGTGTGTATATAATGTACTCTGTGTATGTATGGTGTGTATATAATGTACTGTGTGTATGTATGGTGTGTATATAATGTACTGTGTGTATGTACGGGTGTGTATATAATGTATGTGTGTATGTACGGTGTGTATATAATGTACTGTGTGTATGTATGGTGTATATAATGTACTGTGTGTATGTATGGTGTGTATATAATGTACTTTGTGTATGTATGGTGTGTAATAATGTACTGTGTGTATGTATGGTGTGTATACAATGTACTGTGTGTATGTATGGTGTGTATATAATGTCTGTGTGTATGTATGGTGTGTATATAATGTACTGTGTGTATGTATGGTGTGTATATAAGTACTGTGTGTATGTATGGTGTGTATATAATGTACTGTGTGTATGTATGGTGTGTAATAATGTACTGTGTGTATGTATGGGTGTATATAATGTACTGTGTGTATGTATGGTGGTATATAATGTACGTGTGTATGTATGGTGTGTCTATAATGTACTGTGTGTATGTATGGTGTGTATATAATGTACTGTGTGTTGTATGGTGGTCTATAATGTACTGTGTGTATGTATGGTGTGTATATAATGTACTCTGTGTATGTATGGTGTGTATATAATGTACTGTGTGTATGTATGATGTGTATATAATGTACTGTGTGTATGTACGGTGTGTATATAATGTACTGTGTGTATGTATGGTGTGTATATAATTTACTGTGTGTATGTATGGTGTGTATATAATGTACTGTGTGTATGTATGGGTCTGTATATAATGTACTGTGTGGATATAATGTACTGTGTGTATGTACTGTGTGTATATAATGTACTGTGTGTATGTATGGTGTGTATATAATGTACTGTTTGTATGTATGGTGTGTATATAATGTACTGTGTGTATGTATGGTGTGTATATAATGTACTGTGTGTATGTATGGTGTGTATATAATGTACTGTGTGTATGTAAGTACTGTGTGTATGTACTGTGTGTATATAATGTACTGTGCGTATGTATGGTGTGTATATAATGTACTGTTTGTATGTACTGTGTGTATATAATGTACTGTGTGTATGTATGGTGTGTTATATAATGTACTGTGTGTATGTATGGTGTGTATATAATGTACTGTGTGTATGTTTGGTGTGTATATAATGTACTGTGTGTATGTACGGTGTGTATATAATGTACTGTGTGTATGTACGATGTGTATATAATGTACTGTGTGTATGTACGGTGTGTTATAAATGTACTGTATGTATGTACGGTGTGTATATAATGTACTGTGTGTATGTATGGTGTGTATATAATGTACTGTGTGTATGTATGGTGTGTATATAATGTACTGTGTGTATGGTATGGTGTGTATATAAGTACTGTGTGTATGTAGGTGTGTATCATAATGTACTGTGTGTATGTACGGTGTGTATATAATGTACTGTGTGTATGTACGGTGTGTATATAATGTACTGTGTGTATGTATGGTGGGTATATAATGTACTGTGTGTATGTATGGTGTGTATATAATGTACTGTGTGTATGTATGGTGTGTATATAATGTACTGTGTGTATGTATGGTGTGTATAAAATGTACTGTGTGTATGTATGGTGTGTATATAATGTACTGTGTGTATGTATGGTGTGTATATAATGTACTGTGTGTATGTACGGTGTGTATATAATGTACTGTGTGTATGTACGGTGTGTACTATAATGTACTGTGTGTATGTATGGTGTGTATATAATGTACTGTGTGTATGTATGGTGTGTATATAATGTACTGTGTGTATGTACAGGGTCTGGTGGGGACTCCAGGACCCGACGGACCGCCTGGTCTTCATGGTCTCTCTGTAAGTAAACGACCTAACCCCTCCCCTAAACCCTTGTAACCCTCCTCTAACCCCATAACCCCTCCCCTAAACCCTGTAACTCCTCCTCTAACCCCGAACTCCTCATCTAACCCCATAACCCCTCCCCTAAACCCTGTAACCCCTCCTCTAACACCAATAACCACTCCCCTAAAACCTGTAACCCCTCCTCTAACCCCATAAACCCTCCCCTAAAACCCTGTAACTCCTCCTCTAACCTCCTAACTCTCCTCTAACCCCATAACCCCCTCCCTTAAACCCTGTAAACTCCTCCTCTAACCCCCTAACTCCTCCTCTAACCCCATAACTCCTCCTCTAACCCCATAACTCCTCCTCTAACCCTTCCATACTAACACTGCTGCTGCTGATGAACTAACCCTACTGCTGCTGCTGTAACATGAAGGTGAACCATGCTTCATCCCTCTCTCCCTCCCCT